>CM068479.1:30316692-30339192 GCA_034769265.1 Remorina albescens
TTTACCTGCAGAAAAACAACACACAACACTCACACAACTGCTCCAACACAACTCCGACACAATAAATATATGAGATGGCTCAAAAGCTTCTCATGTGAAACATGAACTGGGACTAAAGAGTACTGATCAGATTTATTCATCATTTCCTTTATAGATATTGTCGCTCACTAACTAACGGATTAATCGTCTCGATGTGTTTATTGGCTCCACATGTGGTTTGTGGTTTAATCTGCAGTTAATGTGTTCATGTTTAAGGATACTTCAAGAACAGTCTGTAAATCTGTGATTCACTGTTTGTCACTGTTACTAAACCTGTTGTTCCACATAGAACAAGAAGAAATATGTATCAACTGCAGTCATCAATTATTCATATTGACAATTCATGATTAGTATTAATGTGAACAAGAATAACTTTATCTATTCAGCACATTTCTTAAAATCCTTGACAAGAAATTTCAACAAAAGTAAAGTCAAAATTACTTCAACAAAACAAAACATCACAATCATTCATGATGGAAAAAGCAGAAATAAATATGAGACAGAGATAAACAACGTCACAGAGGCTAAAATGTATAAATAAAGAAGAGACATCATTTAACAAACCCAGATTTTGTTTATATGAACTGTTAAATGACTAATCAATAAAAAATACCAATAAATGAATGACAAAGGAAATGTTTCACTGAGTTCAATGAATGCTTTTGTTGTCTCATTTTTAGTTCAGGTCCTCCAGTCTCACAGTGGCCCATCAATATTGATGAACTGGTCTGGTCTGGTGGTCTTGGTGGTGGAGGTCTGGCTTTGCAGGAGCTACTTTTCTTGTTGGTTGCTGTAACACAAATCTGCATTTGGATTCGGTGACACACAAGTTTTATAACAGCTCATAAACTAAGTGTAGGAGAAGGAGGATCTGACCTGCTCTGGACTCTCTCCTGATTGGATCGTCCAGTCTGTCAGTCACACAGTAGCCCCGCCCCCTAAACCCTCCCCTTCTTCCTCTAAATGGAGCATCATTTAAAAAATGAACATCATGTTGTATTGAAGACTGTAAACTAAAGACTGAGACCAGAAACTCATCAGGAAAACGTTTACTGAGGAGGAGGAGGGACATTTTCCAGTAGACTTCAATATAAAGGAGGAGGAGAGACATTTTCCCATAGACTTCAATAAAAGGGAGGAGGAGGGACATTTTCCCATAGACTTCAATATAAGGGAGGAGGAGGGACATTTTCCCATAGACTTCAATATAAAGGAGGAGGAGGGACATTTTCCCATAGACTTCAATACCGTCTGACTTCTTTTTACCACCAGTGGAGTCGCCCCCTAATGGTCAGTAGATAGAATGAAGGTTTTAGGCTCTTCAGACCAGAATCCAGGTTCAGGTTCTAGATTCCTCAGGTCCTGGTGTCCCTCAGGGTTCAGTTCTGGGGTTCAAACCTGTTGAAGTTTAAAGGTCAGCTGCATCCTGAACCGTCAAACCTTTTTGAACTGACAGCAGAATGTTCCGTCATTTCAGCAAATGATCTGTAGTTTGAATAAAGTTTCCATCCGTCTGTTTAAAGGAGACGGACCAGAGCGGGACATCATGTTTGTGACCTCAGTTGGAGCATTTTATGTGAATCTGTAAAAACACTTTGGTCTGTGAAAAGTGATACATACTATGTCCTAACAGCTGGGAATCTAAAAGGGTTAACTGAGCGACTGATATCTACCAGAAACGAGACACGCAGAATCCTCCAGCTGGTTTTGTGTCGTATCGTGCGACCTCTTCATCAGTTGAATTCCTTCATAACGTGTTGTGTTGCAGATATTTTCCCATCATGGCGGAAAGTGGTGACATGGAGCAGCTCCTGATGGCTTTCAGGAAGTTTGCGGTTCATGGGGACACGAAGGCGACGGGGAAGGAGCTGAACGGGAAGAACTGGGCCAAGTTGTGCAAAGACTGCCAGATCATCGATGGCAAGAACGTCACCAGCACCGACGTGGACATCGTCTTCTCCAAAGTCAAGTGAGTCTCCAGGCTCAGAGTCCGCAGACCAGGTCCTAACGAGTCCAGGTCAACCGTGACACTTGGCGAGACAGCAGCAGTCAATGTGTGTGTGTCTGTGTGCAGACAGAAGACGTCTCGAGTCGTCACGTACGAGGAGTTTCAGAGAGCTCTGGAGGAGTTGGCGCCAAAGAGGTTCAAAGGTCAAAGCAAACAGGAAGCTCTGGAGTCCATCTTCAGACTGGTGGAGGGAAGAGAACCCACCAATGTCGGGGTGACGGTGAGACCAGGAGCTTTTTTAGAACCTCCATCGTGTTTTTGTAAAGACAGCTGAAAGTTTCAGGACATGAAGACCATAGAAGAAGAAGTCCGACTGGTTTGATGTGTGTGTGTGTGTGTGGGGGGGGGTCCTGGTCCAGGTTTAGAGACGGTCTGTCTTGTATCTCCCCGTCGGGGGAATATAAAACTGTATTGTTGGCATGAGGACGTATATTTATATTTTGGTTTGTTAACGGAGACTTTAGAAGGCGTGTCCCCGCCCTCCGGGCGTCCTCAGGGGACACAGTAGTCCTGATCTTCTGAGGATAGATCTGGAATCTAGAGACAACAGGTCAGTCCAACATGATCCAACAAAATGGGTGAGCTGCGTCTTTCACGACACCACATTTTAGTTGCCAACACTCAGTAGAGCTCTTTAATATGACAACTATGACATCATCAGTCTGAGTCCAGGGGGGCGGGGGCTGTCCGGACCATCAGACACTGACCTGCAGTTCTTCGTCCAGCCAGCAGGTTGCAGTAACTGTCCGGGACCACATCTGTGTCCCAGTCCAGTTTGACTTCCTGTTGTCTCTGTTGTCTCCTTCAGAAAGTGGTGAAGACGGCGGCGGTGGGCCGTCTGACTGACACCTCCCGCTACACCGGATCTCACAAAGAACGCTTCGACGAGAGCGGGAAGGGCAAAGGTCGGGAGGGACGGGAGGAGCTCGTGGAGAACACGGGCTACGTGGGTGCGTACAAGAACGCCGGGACGTACGACACCAAGACGAAGGCCGAGAAGTAGGGGACTGGGGGCAGCGCCACCTACCGGGCCGACCAGGACACAGCACGTTGTTTGGATCAAACCTTGAACTTTGAACCCTGTGTGTGTGTGTGTGTGTGTGTGTGTGTGTGTGTGTGTGTGAATGAACTGGATACACAAATGGATATGACAGAAGTGATGAAGTGACTTATGCCACATGACCAGGTCTTCCTGCTGCACCCCCCCTCCCATTTAACACCAGGCTGTTGCTCCGGGTTCGGGGGGGTCATGGTTGGGGGTAGGGGTCTTCAGGTCCAGATGCTATGATGTCATCAGGACATTCAGTCATGAGACTTTTCTCTGCAGCTTCTGGATCCATGTTGATTTTTTTCTGTTTATTGTTTTGAAGTTTCAGCTCTGAAGCTGCTTCTGAAACTGGAAGTGAATAAAAAGCAAAAACAGGTTTCTGTTTCTGTTCCTCCCTCACCCCTCACTCCTATTTTCCTCTCCAGTCCTCTCATCTGTCATCCATCGAATTCAGTTTCATTTTTATTTCATGTTTTCCTCCTTTAAAGTGATTTAATTCACTTTCTATATAAAAGCTTCAGGTTACCAGCAGAAATAAACTCTGACCAAATAAAAGTTAATTCATTCAAATGTATTATATTAATCATATATATAGGCTCCTCAGTTCTACTGTTTGTAAACATCTCAATAAATTAGAACATCATCAAAAACTTGGTTGACCTTAGCAAACTGCAGGGAGTCCAGTCAGTCTGCGGTCCTGCTGAGCTCTTATGGAGGCCCACAGATCCTCTTCAGGGTTTCAGGTCAGGCCAGTTTGCGCAGTGATACTTCAGTCATTAAACCAGGTTTAATGCAGGTGTCAAGTCCTGCTGAAAAAAGGGATCAGCAGCAGGAACCATGAGGTGCTCTAGGTTAAACTCAGCGGACCAAGTCCAGCAGATGACATGGGTCCCCAAACGCCCAATGGACCTCCAAAGACTTGGATTCTGTGCCTTCTTCTTCCAGATTTTGGGACCTGGATTTCTAAATGAAATCCTAAATTGAATTTCTTCTGAAAGAGGCCTTTGGACCATCGAGCAATGGTCCCGTCCTTTTTTGTCCCCAGCTCAGGTGAGACGCCTCTGATGTTGTCTCTGGTTCAGCTGTAGTCCAGGAGCCTGTATCACGAAGCTGGATCTTGTTTCGTTATCTGGCTTCACTTACCCAGACCTGATGACTGGGCTCACCAAGCTGGTTATCAATTCGTTAACTGAACTCAGAGTTTTCCATCTACATCAGTTCACATATAAAAGGGGCGGGGTTTGCAGCATCCGACCAGTCGCATCCGGGGAAGACACAAAGCTGCATATTTCATAAATGAGGAGTAAATTATAATGTTAATAAATTATAAAGCCTATAAATCATTAAATAAAGCAAAAAGTAACACAACTGCAGCTGCCAGAGGCCGCAAAGAATGCTGGGAAAAATCGCCGGCCCTCAGCTCCACTTGAGGGTCCATCAACTCCTACAGAGAGATGAACACAGTGAGATGTTCAGTATATCGTTCGTCCTGCAGAGTTCATGTAGAGCTCTTCGATCTAATGTCATCTTTAAGTGTTTCCTGTCACAAGTAAAGGAGTTGTATAAAATAAAATAAAAACTGATACGGAAATGGTGACTGTAATAATTATTGGTAAAATATAAAAAATATGAAAACTGTAACCTTTAATTTATAGGAAATAAAGAAGTTGTATTTATTGGACTGCTGTGGGTGTTGGTGGTGATGGTGCCTTAATCTGCTCTTCCATCCTGGATGTTTGTAGGCTGGTTGGGGTCTTTATGTGGGTCTTCTGTTTGTAGGGCAGGGCGGTGCTCTCCTTTAAAGTGTTGGGAATTGTTGTTGTTGCTGTTGTTTTCATTTTTTTTATCGAACATGATATTTATGATAATTAATTCTTTAGAACTCCGCCCATGTACTAAGTGTCCTTTGTACAGATGAGTATTATGTTTTGTGGAGTAGAGGATGAGAGAGTAAATGGTGTTTGTATGTCTGTGTATTTTTTATTTATAACTGTTGTTGTGTTTTTGTTGTTCTGTAGAATATTTTTTATCCTAACCCGCCTCCTGGTGGTTCATCCACTGTCGTGCTGACTCCCGAATGTTAACGACAGTACCAGTGTCTTTACGGCAGCCGGTTCCCAAACAATATGGCGGGTGCAGCGAGTTGTCCCGGTCCGGAGGTTCTAACGGAGACCCAACAGAAGGCCAACGGGGCCCCGGAGCCTCCGGTCCGGGACCAGCCGGTGTGTCTGATCGTGCTCGGCATGGCGGGCTCCGGGAAGACCACCTTCGTCCAGGTGGGTGAGCGCGTGTAGCTAACGGTGGCTAGGTGCAGCAGTTAGCTTCTCCTCTTAGCAACAGGTGGCTAGCTGAGCCGTTAGAGACGTCAGAACCGTCAAAACATCAAAAGAGTGAAAAATCACAGTCCGAACCGACCTGAACGGGTTCTCAGGTGGACCCGATGATCGGAGGTTCCCCCTGTTAGCATTAGCTACTTGCAAACAGAGTCCCCCGGGCTCAGCCAATCAGGGACCATCTCCTGTGGGCCCGTGCTGCTTAATGCGCGTCCACGCAGCTCGTGTCACTGGGCTGAGAATTGTTCTTCTTCTGAAGGCCGTTAGCTCACCTGTCCTCACCTGTCCTCACCTGTCCTCACCTGTCCTCACCCGTCCTCACCTAACCTCACCCAACCTCACCCGTCCTCACCCGTCCTCACCTGTCCTCACCTGTCCTCACCCGTCCTCACCTGTCCTCACCCGTCCTCACCTGTCTGCTCGTCATCACACTCATCTTCAGAATGTCTATTTAAACTGGATTCATCTTCATCTGTGGCCAAACCCACAGACAGACAGACGGACAGAAGGACAGAAGGACAGAGAGACAGACAGACGGACACGGACGGACAGAAGGACAGAAGGACAGACAGACGGACAGACAGACAGACGGACAGAAGGACAGAAGGACAGACGGACGGACAGACAGACAGACAGACAGACGGACAGAAGGACAGACGGACGGACAGAAGGACAGAGAGACAGACAGACGGACACGGACGGACAGAAGGACAGACAGACAGACAGAAGGACACAGGGACAGAAGGACAGAGAGACAGACAGACACACACGGACAGACAGACGGACAGAAGGACAGACAGACAGACGGACAGACGGACAGAAGGACAGAGAGACAGACAGACAGACACGGACGGACAGAAGGACAGACAGACAGACAGAACTGACGTAGTTGTTTCCTCTCGTCCGTCCTCTTCTGTCTTCAGTCCGATCAGCTGTTTGACACTCTGTCTCTTTGTCCCCAGAGACTGACGGCTCACCTCCACAGTCAGAAAGCTCCGCCCTATGTCATCAACCTGGACCCCGCCGTCCACGAAGTCCCCTTCCCTGCAAACATTGGTGAGGACCGGTCTATATCCTGAACAGACAGAGGTGTGGTGGACGTTGTCTCACTGACCGTCCTCTTCACCCGCAGATATCAGGGACACTGTGAACTACAAGGAGGTGATGAAGCAGTACGCCCTTGGACCCAACGGCGGCATCGTGACGTCACTCAACCTGTTTGCCACACGCTTCGATCAGGTGACCAGTGCTGTCAAATATCTGAACCAAGACATCCGAGCTGCTGATTTAGCAGGGAGACACTTTGACAGTCAGAGTGTCCCAGTGGGGACGCCACACTGTCCTGTTTGTGACGACCGTCTCCGCCCTGCCTGCCTTCCTCGCAGGTAGTGGTGGGCGTGGCCGAGGGTCATGAGGGAAGGGGCAGCACTTCAGCTCAGTGAGGCAGATTTGGTTTTGTCTTAGTTTGTCCACCTGACAGCGCTGACCTTACTGATCACACCTGCCATGTTTGGTTAGGTGTTTTTCTTATGTATATTCTTTAGTAAATAAAATAAAAGAGGCGTCTCCCTCTTTGTCATGGCCGTGCAGCCGGGTTTGTGACACGTTTCAGAGGGGACCTTCTGTTCTTTGGCCCGACGTATCCCATGATTCATTGCTGCATTAAAGGCTGAGTATTGTGTTTCACATCAGTTAAGCAGCTAACGGTATTTCTATAAAGGGTCAGATAGGCTCCGCCCACAGACCTGTAGACGTTTAACATCTTTAGAGTGTTCCTGCACCGTGATGGTCTAAACAAAGCCAGCTATTTGTCACAGTCGTGTCTGTCTGTGTGTGTTTGTATGTCTGTCTGTGTGTGTTTGTTCCTCAGGTGATGCAGTTCATAGAGAAGAAGCAGCAGAATCACCGGTCAGTATCAGCCTGTGTCTTCCTCCTCCTCACCTTCGTTCCACATGCAGTTCGTAGCAGAAAGCTTCATGTAAACTAGTGATCTTGACCCTTGACCTCTGCAGGTACGTGCTGATTGACACCCCGGGTCAGATAGAAGTCTTCACCTGGTCTGCATCTGGAACCATCATCACTGAGGCTCTGGTTAGTCCAGGCTCCGGGATTTAATAAAAGTCTGACCAATCACACACACAGTCACTTTATCTACTCTCTGTGTGTGTGTGTGTGTGTGTTTTTCAGGCGTCCTCCTTCCCCTGTGTTGTAATCTATGTGATGGACACGTCTCGCAGTGTCAGTCCCGTCACCTTCATGTCCAACATGCTGTACGCCTGCAGGTACACTGACACACTGGTCCTCAGGAAAGAGAAAAGTATTAGAGTCCCACCTGTTGTCGCCCTGCGACAACATCAACAGGTGACATCACACAAACACCTGAGACGGTTTAGAATCAGGACTAAGAAATCACATCTGTCAGATTCAGAAGGAGAGGAGGGGGCTCCGGCTGTTATTTATTGTCAGTCATTGTTGTGTCTTAAAGGATGACTCACTGTAGATGTCATCACTTGTGTGTAGTAGTTGTGCGGTCATGTTGACGCTGTTTCCCTCCTTCAGCATTCTCTACAAGACCAAGCTGCCTTTCATTGTCGTCATGAACAAGGTGAGGTCACTTCCTGTTTGCTGTTGTGTTGTAATGATCTGTTGGCTCCTTGTTGAGTTGTGTTGTTGTTGTTTGTAGACTGACATCATCGACCACAGCTTCGCCGTGGAGTGGATGCAGGACTTTGAGGTTTTCCAGGATGCTTTGAATCAGGAAACCTCATATGTGAGCAACCTGACGCGTTCTATGAGTCTGGTCCTGGATGAGTTCTACACCAGCCTGAGGGTAAGATCCCCCCCTAATTGTGGTTACCACGGTGACCCACACTGCTGGGAATCAGGTCAAGGAGAACTCGCTTCCAGGAAAACACAGTAGAGCCCATAATCAGAACGAGGTCTGTCCTGAGGCTGTCGCTCTGTGGCTGCAGGTTGTGGGCGTGTCTGCAGTCACAGGCAGCGGATTGGACGAACTGTTCGTTCAGGTGGAAGATGCTGCCAAGGAGTATGAGAGGTGAGCTCCAGACTGTCACTGTTTTACTCAGAGCGCCCAAAGCTTTTGAGGGGTGAACGGTCAAAGCCAAAGTCTCTGGATCAGTCCTGTATGTTTCTGAGTTTATTGTGTTGACAGTCAGATATTCAGAGCATTAGAGGCTTTGGAGCTGATTTTTCATCATTAATGAGCAGAACTCCTGATCAGATAAAGATACAAACTTCAGATCAGCTCCAGAACAACACAAACACATGAGAGGAACTTTTCTTTGGAAAAGAAGGAAACATTCAGAGTCTGAACTGATCAGACTGAATCAGATGAGTCTGAAGATGAATGAAAACACAAAGAGACTGAATGAGGCTCATACCTGAACTTTTCCTTCTTCTTCAGGGAATATCGACCTGAATATGAGAGACTCCACAAACAGCTGGTGAGTGTGTGTTGTGTGCATTGTGTGTGTTTTGTCTCCGCCCCTTCCTCCATGTTTTACCTGACTTCCTGTCCCTCAGGTGGAGGCTCAAAGCAGGAAGCAACAGGAGCAGATGGAGCGCCTCCGGAAGGACCTGGGAGCCGTCGACATGACAAACACACCTGCAACAGGTACGACGGACTGATTACACCTGAAGTTGTCCCTCCTTCCATCATCATCCCCTCTGAGCCTCATTCATACCTGTTTCCACTGTGGAGTCATGTGACCCCAGTGAGCGTGCCAGCAGGTTTCTGGACCAGAGGTAAAGTGTTTTGGTTTCCCACAGAGACCAGGACCAGGATGGACCAAGTTTTTGTTGAATTTTTCAGACTTTTAAGGATTTCTCTTTTTCCCAGCAGAAAGTAGTGAACAGATATTTATAATAGTTCTGACTTTTTAACCACTGGTGTCTTTATGTAAGCGCCACTCATTATATTATAAGACCTTTTTGGGAGCTTTCTGGAGGACGATGATGATAATGAGAGAAGGAGAGGAATTGAAGAAAAAAAAAGTATTTCACTGTAGTGAAAAAATAGAACTTGTATGAAATATTATTAGTGAAGATGAACTTGAACCTGTTGTCTTTTTTTCCTCCACTAACTTCAGCTGTTTCCTGTTCGGATTTAGTATCTCTGTCTCTCTGATAAATAAAAACAAACAATCGAATCATGACGTTGGATAGTTGGAAATGAAAACAGGTGGTTTAATAGTTTGACTGCAGATTGAAGGATCAGTTTGATCAACAATTCAGTCAGTTTTTCAACAGGAAGTGACTGACAGTTTTTAATGTACAGTAATTTTCTACTGACTGACACTTTGTTGTTCTAACTCACTTCCTGTCGTCAGAGGATATTGACATCGCTGGACCCAGTGACCTCATCATGACACGAGGTAACCCTGAAGACAAGGACGAGGAGGAAGAGGACAGCGACACCGACGACATCGACCACAGAGGTGACAAGGAATTGCTTGATTGATTGATTGATCAGTTGATCAAACAAAAGGAGATAAATCCGTTCACTTTTAGATTTGATGATTTAATGGCTCTAAATCACAAATGTAAAGGAGTTTTCTTTGAATATGCATGTCTGGATCAGGAGGTAGTTTCATGTCTGAGCTTCACACTCTGAAGGGTTCTCTCTTCCTGTTTCAGCCACGGAGGAAAGCAAAGAGACAGACGCCTTTGGGAACTTCCTGAAGGAGAGGAAGGAAGTGGTTCAGGTCCGGAACAGGAAGTGCCAGATGCCTGAAAGACCCTGACCTCTGACTTCTGACTCTGCAAGGAGATGAAGGTGGTGAAGGGACAGGTTCCCTCTCTGGGAAGGGACTATTACCTGGAGCAGAACTTTTGAACCTGCAGAAGATTCCCTCCATCACTGGTGTTTTTCCTAAACTGGACTTCCTGTGTGATCAGGTGACCTCTGACCCCTGTGGCTGGCTGTTTGTGGGTGCTCCTTCCTTGTAAAGTTTTATTTTTATACCAGATCAGGCTCTCCTCTTGACTTTTGTTTGTGGAGGCTCTGAAAATAAAAGTTAGTGTTTGGTTCAAAGCTGAATTTAAGTTTGTCGACCGTTTGTTGCAACAAGAACCAAAAGAATCCAGAACAGCTGCAGGTGGTCTGGACTCTCCTGGACTCTGATGTCCTGAGCTGATTGTGGATGAGTCTCTGGAGACTGAAGTCTAATCCTAACTGGTCTGTCATGTGTCCCTGCTGCTGCTTCTCCTTCCTCTGTCTTTGGCTTCTTTCTTTCTTTCTGTTGTTTTTCTTACTACTTCTTCAGTTTTTCTTTTAATCATCTTTGCCTTGTTTTTCTTTTTTTTCTGGTTCTTTTAAAGTGTCAGATACGATAAACAGATCGGACTCAGTATCAGTGATCCAGAGTGACGTCCATTGGTTTTTAACTTGGTTTTTTAGGAACCATATTTGGAGGAGAAAGTGGATCTGAGCTGCTCTGTACTCTATCCTGATTGGCTGGTGCGGTCTGTCAATCATACAGTGGCCCCGCCCTCTAATCAACCCCCTGCTTTCTGGTCTATTTTCCTCCTGTCGTCGTGGAGCAGCGGCTCTACTTTGAGCTCCTCGTCTGTTGATCTCAGGCTCCATCCTTCCATCACCTGGAACAGGACCCTTAAACTCCTCCACTTAAGGCAAGGACTGTCCTCCGACCTGGAGAGGCCCAGAACCATGGCCCCGGAGTTGGAGGCACCGATTCTTATCCCAGCCACTTCCCACTCAGCTCAAACGGCCCTGGGAGATACTGGAGGTCCTGGATTGAAGGATCCAACAGGACATCATCTGAAAGGAGCAGAGGTGAAATCCTATGCTCCCCAAAACGGACACCCCCAGCCCCTGGCTGCTCCAACAAATCCTGTCCATAAAAGTAACGAACAGGGACAGAGGGCCCCGGACCCCCAGAGCACCCACACAGAATGCCACCGGGACACTGTTGAATGCCTGCTCCAAGTCCACAAAACAAAAAATCATGAAACCCTTAAGCTCCCTGTAGAGTGTAGACCTGGTCTGGTGTTCCTCCACCAGGACCAAAACCACATTCACCCCCCTGAATCTGAACTTTGACTATTGGCAGAACTCTTTTCTGGAATAGACTTTCCCAGGCAGGTTAGTGAGTGTGAACCCCCCTCCCCATGTGTTGGAGCAAACCCTCCAACCCTTCAATACAATCTGCCTTCTTTTTAAAACCAATGTAGACCCCCCCCCCCCCGATGGTCTTTAGAGAGATCGTTTAAGGCTTAGGACTCTTTAGCACTGGCTTCGGGTCCAGGTTCAGAGATGGACCATCACTGATCTATAGTTTAGTGTGATATTCACTGTAGTCAGTGCATGAGACAACTGATAAAAACAAAAAAGGAGATTAGAAAGGAACAGAAGGAGGGAAAGGAAAGATGAATAATAATTGAAGCGTTTCGGGATACAGTGCCTTTTAAATTAACAAATCTAAATCTAACCTGGTCACTGATGTTTCACAGAGAGTTCATCATCACCTCCAATTCTCCAATGTCCCACGGCAGTGAAGGCGTCACTTCCCAGTGCTTAATGGCTGTTTCTATGGAAACAGTTAGCCGTTAACATGCTAGATAAACAGACTTTTCCCAGAAGTTTGTGAAATGTTGACTAACCTTGTCAGTGAGGAAGAGGAAGAGGAAGAGGAACAGGAGAGAGCAGCGGGAAAATCTCAAGTAAATAGAAACTTCCCGGCAGTCAGTGAGGCGGTGGTGCGTTTACAGACAGGTAGAGAAAAATGGCAAGGAGCAACAATTCTTTTTCAGAGGTCAGCCACTGATCAGCAGCTGGGAGTTCAGGGTGTTGCTTGTGGGCACCAAGGCAGGATGCAAGGATGATGATGCAGTGAGAGAGATTGATGAAGTCACACATGGTCAGCCTGTGACTCAGCTGACTGAACACACCTCAACACAAGATCAGTCAACCAACCAACCAACCGATGGCTGAAAGAATTTTTCTATCAGCTCATTTGTGTAAATTACTGAAGGCGATGAGATCGTGAAAACCTGGTAAATCTCTGAATAAATGACAATGAGACATTTTATTGTGATGATTGTTCACAGTGTCTCAGTTACATCAACGTGTTCAACATTAATGCACTAATCATATCAGAGTCACATAAAATGAGTATGAACGCCTCGGAGCCGTCAGCAGCAGGTAGTGAACACGTGCTGATGGAGGAGAATCAGTGCTGTCTTCTGGGAACCATGAATATCCACAGCCCGCTATCTGCTGACCCACTGGACAGACGTCCTGTGTCTCTGAAGAGTGTCCTCTGCAGCTGAGGCCCAGACCCGTCCCAGGACCTTCAGGTCTGTCCAATCAGAAGGTGCTCTGCAGCAAACAGTGACAGCCGCAGCCGGCCGGACATTCGTCCTGCCGCCGGAACCAGTCCATCATGTGGCTGGTGTGTCCTCCGTGACCGCAGCTCAGGCAGAAGTTGGAGGAGCCTCGGACAGCCACGTGACAGACGGCGCACTGGAAGGTGAGGCGTTTGCACACGGCGCACTGAGTCCCGCGAGCCTGACTGCGACAGTGACAGCAGTACACGCCGAACTCTGTGGAGGAAACGGAGCTCAGGTCAGATCCTCCAGATCCAGAGTTCCCGGAACCCTGCGGCTCAGTGAAAACCTACCGATGCCTTTGTGAGGTTCAGGAGGACACGAGGCGAATTTCAGCACGTCCGCTTTCTTCTCCCTCAGGCCCCAGCGGTACAAGATTTCACCGTAACATTTCTTAAAGTCGTCAAACTGCAGTGTGTTGGCCGGATCCAGCAGTCTGCCGAGGAACAGGAAATGACATCACAGCTCTGTGAGTGACACGGACCAGTTACACCCGTTCTCCCAGCAGGAGCTCGCTCACCTCTTGTTCATGTCGTGCTGCTCTCGCTCTCGTTCCCGGGGGTCGGTGTAACCCTGGTTTCCATAGCGATAGTCATCAGGAGACGACTCCCCCCAAGGGTTGCCGTGCTCGGTGTCTCGGCCTGGAAGGAAACGGTTCAGGTGGTAAAGGCGCACATCAGGAGTCAGACCGAGTGACACCGTGGACACTCACCTGTGTTCCAGGTGGACGTGGTGATGGAGTCTGACGTGCTGGAACAGGAACCTGAGGTGACGGAGCTCGATGTGTAGCTGGGCTGAGACAACACGCAATGACATCACTTCCTGTTCAGCTGCGTTCAGCTAAAACTTAAAAACATTTCCTCAACAAATGGAGGACGGTCCAGAACACAGACAGAGACCAGACTTACGTATCTGGAGTGGTGTGGGGGGGGCATGGACGAACGGGATGCCTGGTGTCCATAAGGACAGTAGGACTCAGGGGGTGGAGCCTGAGCTCTGAACACACTGCACAACATGGCCAGAGTCTGGACGTCACTCATCTGGCTGTAGTGGTCCAAACTGAGTGGGGACACAGAGACAGGGTTCGATCCCAGTCCAAGACCAGGTCCAACCACAGCCTGTGTCAGTTATGTCATTGTGAGGGTCCCGGACTGAGGGAACGGACCAGAATGATAAACTCACAGCGTCTCCAGTAGGTGGCGTCCAAATGGGTGTCTGGCCCAGGGGGTCTCTGTGTCCGGGTCTGAATCTGGACTCAGGTCCTGACTGGTGGCTGCAGAGGCCAAAGCCCAAACCTGACAAACCGTGATACCAACATCACTTTACTGGTCTTTCTGGTCCTTGATCAGACTCTTGTCAGGTGGTTTTCTGATGACTCACCTTCGCCACGTCTCTGCGTCCAACAACGAGCGCCGCCGCCGCGTTCTTCTGACACGTTTCCTGGATGTCGTTGACGTTCAGACTGAACGGAACAAAAACCATCAGAGGTAGATCATACAAGACCAAAAGACAGCAGGCTGACGGTCTACACCTGGTCTTGGACCTGGTCCTACACTGCGTGTGTGTGTCTCACATGTAGTTCTCTCCCAGAGTTTTGTGGACCGGCAGCAGACAGGAGATTTCCTGGATAATCACTTTTCCAGCCAGTTTGATTGGACGGTTGCTGTAGTCCGTCCCCTCTCGCTTTGTCTTAAAGCGGCGGGATTTCTGACAGACAGGAAGACAGACAGGAAGACAGACAGCAGGAGACGGGACATCCACAGGAGACAAAGCACCACCTGATTAAAAGTGGTCTGGAAGTTAAATTACTGAGTGTTCACACTGTGAGACCTGAAGGGTTTAAACATCAGAGGGTCCCTGAAGGCATCAGGGTTGATCCTCTGAGGAGCAGGAATGGAGGGGATGAAGGTCTGAGTCCTGACGGAGACTCTGAGCTCTCAGTGTGAACTTGGTTAGTCTGCAGGTCAGTGACAGTGGAGCCTGAGCAGGTAATTACCTCCAAACAGGAAGAGACAACAACTCACCTCAGAACGTTCCGAGTTAGTGATGCTGGGAGTCAGCTGACCCATTAGCCTCCAGTTAGCACAGGGGGCTGCTGTTTGCTAAGCTAACAGTAAGACTGCTAGCCGCCATGGCTACATGCTAAATGGATGGAGATTCAGGCAGAGTGACAGCATCGGAGCTGCTGGGCTAGTCGTGAGCCAGGTCAAATGGTGCTGAGGTAAACAGGAAGTCTAAATCAGCTGACTCCCACATTAAAAGGAAATCACGTGATTGACTTTGTCTGCAGATGTTAGTCGGAGTGACGTCAGGAAAACAGGTTAAATTCCAACGCTGAGGAAAGAAACAGGGATGGACGGATGTTTGAAGGACAGAGAGAGGCTCAGTACCGGCCAATCATGGAGAGTTTGGACAGACCAGCGGCGGGAGGCAGAGACTGGGAGCTTCTGATTGGAGGAGAGTGAGAGGAAGGTGTGGCCACAGCAGCATGGGGACATGTGATTGGCCAGAGAAAAACAACACAAAGAAAAAAAGTAAAAATAAACAAACACCTGTTAGTGAGAGGGATGGGACGTCGTGTCTGAAACACATGGAGGGATCAACATTCCCAGCCTCATTGAACTACCCACAGCTATAGGATGAGGAACTTCCCAGGGTCATTGAACACATCGTTCACAAACTCAGTATAACATGAAAAACAATGTACAGCGACACCTAAACGTCTCACAGCATCTGTGGTGACTCTAAGCGGTTCCTGACCTTACTGTCGCCAAGCTACGGTTGCCTAGTAACCTTGACACCAGTGTGTTCTCTGTTCTCCACAGTACGATGATGCCTTCACAGAACTTGAACACAATGCTGAAGGTAACTGGTGCTCCGATCCTGTTTGGCTTCAACACCGGCCCAATGAATCATGGGAAATATAGGATCAGCAACATTCACCTGATCCAGCGACAGGTAGACGCTGCCTGAATGGGCAGGTGGGAGGAGCCACTTTCGACTGCCGGAAGACATTTTATAGACTGAACTAATGAATCAACTAAGTGACAAATAGACCAACAGACCAACTCTCTCTCTCTCTGTGTCTCAGTGTGTCTCACCCGTTCTTTATAGTAGAAGGAGGAGATGGACACCGTGTCCTTGTCTGAGCGAGTTGGGCTGCCGCTGTAAAGTCGCAGGGCGCTCTGAGACTCTGAACGCATCTTCATAGGTGTCAACACTCCGCTGTGATAGGCCGACAGCGCGGACAGAGACCTGAAGACAACACACACACACTCAGAGGGCGGGGGCACACCTGACATGACACCCGTCTTTCACACAACTGGATAGGAAGTGACTGTATCCTGATGATGTCACATGTATGGACACAAACCAGTGAAAGATGATGTCACAGCTGGAATCAGACAACAGACATCCCTGTGTCACATGACATATAATACTGTCTGACTCAGGTCATGTGACACCACACTGAACAAATAACTGTCAGTCACATTCAAACAGACCAATAGAATCCTTCAACCTGGGAGTGGGCTCAGTGGGCGGGGCAGAGCGGTGCATGGTGATTGGTCGGGTGAAGTAGACCAGACAGCCAGTGCCACAGAAACGAGCACCGGAGGTCCGAGGGAACGGGATGTTGGCATCCTGGAGGAAGAAACAGACAAACGTCATCCATCTGCTCTATAATTCTGATTGGACGAGTATGAAAACCGCCTACATCACTTCCTGTCAGCTGATCAGTCTATGGCGGTTACCTGATAGGATCCGTATGTGTTGGTAACTCGCGGAAAGGCCTGCAGGGCTGGAGCCACGGGGTTGGAGAGGACAAAGGGTCCGGAGGCCGGACCATCCTCCTGGGTCTGCCGGAGGACACATGGACCATCAGACCTCTACTGGTAAACCCACCTGTACCGGCCCATAGTGGGCGGGCTCTAGTTTGGGCCCCACCTCATCTCAAACAAACACAAGAAGGGGAAACTGCTAGCAAAGCATAGCATAAAGATTGGAAGGGGGGCCCTTAGCCTCGCTTTCTATAAAGACTGTTAGCTTAGCTTAGCACATAAACTGGAAGAAGGGAAACCTGACTTTCACTTCATGACAGAATTCTTGTCCACACACTGCTGGACATAATACATGAACATACAACTCTGTAAAACACAAACTTTTTCCTCACCATGTCGGACTCCAGACAGGAAACCAGCTGACGGACACACGGCTCCAGACAGTTCTGGTTCCTCTTCACCTTCTGAAGAGACGTGTCTGTCAGAGTCTGAGCACAGAAGAAGAAAATTCACCGTCATCATCCTCTCAGGAAAACGCCTTCAACATTTCACCAATCATGTCTCATAGTTTCTATTTCCTCGTGTTGTTGTGCCTTCAGGAGCGTCTGTACCTTCTGGATCTTGGTCTTCATGGCAGAGGGGATGGTGGTTGGCGAGACGAACTGGAAAGTCGGGGCGGCGTTGTTGGGATAATGGGCGGGAAACTTTACCACCAGATGAACCTGATGGCCACCAAAATGAGCAGACACCACGCAGCTACGGTTCACGGCGTCCATCTGCACCAATCAACCAATCATCAATCAGTAAATTGCTATGGGCCACTTTCACAAAGACTTTGATTGTGGTGTAGATAAAACATATAATCAGACTTCAAATAGATGTTTGATTTCATCCAGTTCATTAAGCAGTTTAGTCTTTGGCTATGTTAAGTAAGACTTAGATGCAAGGGATTCTGGGTAAATTAAGACCTTTTAAAAACAAAAAAAAATGGCCAATCAAGTGGCTGCATCAAACCCCGCTCAGCTCACAGCTCACTGCTTAAAGGTGCAACAGAAATGGTGGTTAAATTTCGGGCGGCGCCCCCCCTGTTCGGGGGGAGACGGCGGCAGGAGAGCAGGAACCCTTTCTTCTTCATAGTAATGTGTGCTGCTCACATTACTGTGAGAGCGTTTCCTGCTTTCTGTCATTTTACACACTGAGGCGTTCACTGCTTGGACTCTGTGGCAGCTTTAAGTTCAAATCAAATCAGATTTATTTGTATAGCGCCAAATCATAACAAAGTTACATCAAGGCACTTTACATATAGAGCAGGTCTGGACCAAACTCTTTATAAAATTATTTAAAGAGACCCAACAGATCCCCCGATGAGCAGGAAAAACTTCCTTTAAGAGGCAGAAACCTCGGGCAGAACCAGTCTCAGGGGGGGCGGCCATCAGACTTCCCTCCGTGACAAAGACTACAGTTAACAAGTGAAGGTTTAATTACTCTTTTTCTTTGAGTTGTGCTGCTATAGGCTTAGACTGCTGTGGGGGGGGGGGGGGGCACTGAGCACCTCTCTCTAACTTCAGTTGCTTCTCTCTCTATACACCATACAAATAAATTTGATTTGATTTGATTTGTATGAAATTAAGGTTTATTTGAAAGCGTCCTGTGATTTATTTGATGTGTTTGAATTTTGGCTCCACACCCTTAGGAGGTGACTCACCTCCACGTTGACGTTTCTGATTTGCAGGTTGACCAGTGAGAACTCCTGCTGCAGCGTCTGAGGGAGACCTGAACACGCTGCCGAGTCCTGACGGCCTCCAGCACTCAGAGAGGCTTCCTGGTCTGAGAGAGGCGGAGACAACAGGTCAGAGACCAGAGGGAACATGGAGGACAGGGACCGGGTAGACTGGAGGCCGATCAGCCAATAAGAATGCGTGTTGTCTTGATGTAAAGTGTGGTGACACAGGAAGAGGAAGTGTGGACACGTCTCCTCACCCGGCAGGTCTTCAGAAGCAGGACCGGCACTTTGTTGACTCCCGGGCTCCTGGGAGGACAAAGACTTGTCTGACTCCACAGTCAGAGACATCCTGTCCATCAGTTCGTCCGCTGCGTCACTGACACACAACTGCAGCACAACGTGATGTCATCAGAGGATACCCATCACTGAACTCAGCTCTCTGGGGATGAAGCCTCACCTTCTGCAGCTGAGGGTCCACCCTCCAGATCCTCAGAGTCTGGTCCCTGGACCACGTGACCAGCTGGTAGTCCTTAGACCCTGTAAACAACAACAACAACAAAATAACCAACTGCGTAATCCAAAAGCTGCGGGCTAACTGTTAGCTTAGTTCCAACAAAAGAAATTCCAACACACAGAATCTTCCTAATTTCCAGGGGGCAGGGCTTGAAGGCTGAAGTGTGATTGGTCACCTTCTTTCTGCGGCCTCCACTGGAACTCCAGCACGACGTCATCGTGTCCGACGAAGGCGTGAACCGGACTGTTGAGGTCGAGCGTGCTCCACAACAACAGACTATTCTCTCTCCTCAGCTGAGGAACCATCACTGTGACCAGACCGTTAGAGAACGGCTGAACACACACAACGAGAGACACACAGACAGAGACACAGACAGGGACACACCGACAGAGACAGACAGGGACACACCGACAGAGACAGACAGGGACACAGAGAGAGAGGGACACAGAGAGAGAGGGACACACACAGAGACAGACAGGGACACAGAGAGAGAGGGACACACACAGAGACAGACAGGGACACAGAGAGAGAGGGACACACCGACAGAGACAGACAGGGACACAGACAGAGACAGACAGGGACACAGAGAGAGAGGGACACAGACAGAGACAGACAGGGACACAGAGAGAGAGGGAAACAGACAGAGACAGACAGGGACACAGAGAGAGAGGGACACAGACAGAGACAGACAGGGACACAGAGAGAGAGGGAAACAGACAGAGACAGACAGGGACACAGAGAGAGAGGGACACACAGACAGAGACAGACAGGGACACAGAGAGAGAGGGAAACAGACAGAGACAGACAGGGACACAGAGAGAGAGGGACACACACAGAGACAGACAGGGACACAGAGAGAGAGGGACACACCGACAGAGACAGACAGGGACACAGACAGAGACAGACAGGGACACAGAGAGAGAGGGACACACACAGAGACAGACAGGGACACAGAGAGAGAGGGACACACACAGAGACAGACAGGGACACAGAGAGAGAGGGACACACCGACAGAGACAGACAGGGACACAGACAGAGACAGACAGGGACACAGAGAGAGAGGGACACAGACAGAGACAGACAGGGACACAGAGAGAGAGGGAAACAGACAGAGACAGACAGGGACACAGAGAGAGAGGGACACAGACAGAGACAGACAGGGACACAGAGAGAGAGGGAAACAGACAGAGACAGACAGGGACACAGAGAGAGAGGGACACACAGACAGAGACAGACAGGGACACAGAGAGAGAGGGAAACAGACAGAGACAGACAGGGACACAGAGAGAGAGGGACACACAGACAGAGACAGACAGGGACACAGAGAGAGAGGGACACAGAGAGAGAGGGAAACAGACAGAGACAGACAGGGACACAGAGAGAGAGGGAAACAGACAGAGACAGACAGGGACACAGAGAGAGAGGGACACACAGACAGAGACAGACAGGGACACAGAGAGAGAGGGACACAGACAGAGACAGACAGGGACACAGAGAGAGAGGGACACACCGACAGAGACAGACAGGGACACAGAGAGAGAGGGACACACACAGAGACAGACAGGGACACAGAGAGAGAGGGACACACAGACAGAGACAGACAGGGACACAGAGAGAGAGGGACACACCGACAGAGACAGACAGGGACACAGAGAGAGAGGGAAACAGACAGAGACAGACAGGGACACAGAGAGAGAGGGAAACAGACAGAGACAGACAGGGACACAGAGAGAGAGGGACACACAGACAGAGACAGACAGGGACACAGAGAGAGAGGGACACAGACAGAGACAGACAGGGACACAGAGAGAGAGGGACACACCGACAGAGACAGACAGGGACACAGAGAGAGAGGGACACACACAGAGACAGACAGGGACACAGAGAGAGAGGGACACACAGACAGAGACAGACAGGGACACAGAGAGAGAGGGACACACCGACAGAGACAGACAGGGACACAGAGAGAGAGGGAAACAGACAGAGACAGACAGGGACACAGAGAGAGAGGGAAACAGACAGAGACAGACAGGGACACAGAGAGAGAGGGACACACAGACAGAGACAGACAGGGACACAGAGAGAGAGGGACACACACACAGAGACAGACAGGGACACAGAGAGAGAGAGGGACACACACAGAGACAGACAGGGACACAGAGAGAGAGGGACACACAGACAGAGACAGACAGGGACACAGAGAGAGAGGGACACACACACACAGAGTCATCAGGATGAATCAGGATGGATGAAGTCCTCAGGTGTGACTCAGGTATTGCTCCTCACCGTGTACCTGGCCTTCCACACTGGCACCTGACAGGACAAGATGTTCAGGTACTTCCTGGGCTGTCGGAAATCCCAAAACTAAACGCACACACACAGGAGAAATGACACAAATAAATACTGACAGGGCAGAAGAACTGACCGCCTGATGACCTGTGACCTGTGAGCTCACCCTCACTGAGTTGTCCTGGCTCGATGTGGCGAGTATGAACTCGTTGTCTGGATGCCAGTCGAGGCCGTGGATCTTAGACAGGTGAGCTGCAACATACTCCACGGCTGTGTTCGGCTTCTGCTCTCTCGCACACACACACACACACACACACACACACACTCAGAGCTCAGTGTGTAGTTCGAAGGTCGTGTGCTGACCAAACTGTGTCTCACTCTTTTGTCCCAGATCCGTACGTCTCCGTCGTGACTGGAAGCCAGCAGGTGCTGATTCTTCCTGTTCCACTTCACCTGAGACGCTCCGGCTAAAAACACAAGTCTGCTCTTAAATACACAAAAACAAAATGTCCTCGAACACACAAAACTAACTGCATTGTCTCTGGTTTGAGTAAATACAGTGCTGGCCCTTTAAATACTCACCGACAGCAGACAGCGCCACCGTGGGTTTACGAGTGTCCCTGTGGAGACAGACAAAGAGGTCAAAGGTCATCAACAGCGACAACAACAGAGGAGTAAATGAAGGACTAACGTCTCACTGACTCCACCTACTGATGAAGGTCATGTAATTCTACCAAAAGCTCCAGAACAGACAAAGTTATGATGAAAGTGACTGTGACCTCTGACCTTGTGTCCCAGATGTAGATGTAGGTGTCGACTGAGCTGGTGACCAGCAGCTCGGGCTCAAACCAGGACCAGTCCAGATCACTGAGACAGGGTCAGTGAACACATCACAGAGTCAGTGAACACATCACAAAGTCGGTGAAGACACCACATCTATCCAGGTGTGTCAGATGGTGGTCTGGTGTTACCTGATGACCCGGGTGTGTCCCTGCAGGGAGGTGTGCACCTCCCCACAGCCCCCCCTCCAGGAGTACAGCTCCACTCGCTGGTTACTCTGCACACAGACAGTTACTGTGTTTCTGCTACTAATCACATGATCTCAACGCTGAACTCTGGGCGGGACTCACCGAGGCGGCGAACACGTGGGACTCGGACTTGTGGGGGTTCCACTGGACCGTCCCCACGTCCCACTTACTCTGTCGGCTGATTTTACGAGGAGGTTCAGATGGAGCCTCCAGGTTCACCATGTACAGGAAACGGCGTCTGAGAAACAGGAAGAGGAAGCAGTTCGTGTGATGACACGTTCACTGACGATGACGTGTTCTGGACGTCAGACTTTAGCCCCCTGTGTGGTGCATTCAGGTGCCTGAACTCACCCGGACAGCACAGCGTGGGA
>CM068479.1:30344192-30376050 GCA_034769265.1 Remorina albescens
AGGTTCGAAATTAATCCAGTGAAAGTCTCAAAGGGCTCAGTCCTCAAGAGAAATGGATTCAGAAACTGAGCCTTGAAACCAGCCGTCAGGACTTCTGGGACTTTAGGATGTCACTGCCCTCAGCCAATCCAACATGTTACTAGAGATGCAACACTACAATGAGATGGTTTGTAATATATCAGCCCTTCAAAATAAAGACTGGAGAAGTTAGAATGTTGATCTTTAACATTAAACATGAACCTTAAATTACAGACTTTAAATGATGAACTGTCACAGCTGAATGAATCTGAATTGTAGATAAATTATTTTGGTTTTTAGTGTGAAACCAAACCTCTGTCTGTTTACTCTTGTTTACCTGTTGGAACAGCAGAGACCTGCCTTGTCAGAAAATCACACGTTTCACCGTTAAATAATTTTTAATTTATCATCTTCAGATCATTTAGAAAAATGAAACGTGTCCGGTGATTCTTCAACCAGCTCCTGTAGTCAAACTCTAAACCCCCAGAGTCTGGGATAAGGATCAGAAGCCCAAACCCTCATGTTCGAGAAACAGCCCTTCGTCAGAATCTTTCATCAGAACCAGAGTCCAGGGAAAAGTCCAGGTCCTGCATTGTCTCAGACACTGGCTCCACTTTAGACTCAGGGTCTCTGGGCTCAGACGGGGTTGGGTCTGTATCTGTGTTAGGGTTTGTTAGTTGAGTGTCAAACGACAGGCTGCCAAGTTCCATGGTGAGCTCGATGTCAGGCTCTGGTGGCAGAGTTAAAGTCTCTCTCTGCGGGAGCACGAAGTCGAGAGGCTGGAGAACGGTGGCAATGTCGATGTGGCCAAGACCGTCGTACTTGTACAGCTGAGCGGGAGGAAGACCTGCAGCAACAGAAACCACGTTAGACTCTCACCACACCCACATCAGGCGGTGTCACAGCTGTGTCCAGCTGGTCATGTGACACAGGTCCTCACCCAGAATGAGAGCCACCTGAGCCGGAGGAAACAGGACCTGCAGACAGCGGTTCAGGAATGGCAGCAAGTCTTCGGCATAAGAGCAGCAGAACTGAACAAACAGTTCCTTCTCCCCGCTGCTGAAAGCTGACTCCTCAGCCCGGTGAAAGACCAGGATCTGACGGGTCACCTTAGGAGAGACAAGACCACCAGTACTCAACATGCCGGTCCAGACTGAACACATCGGCCTGATCACCTGACACAGCTACTCACCTTGTTCAGAGCATCCTGCAGGCAGGAGGTGACGTCCCGGGCGAGGCCAATGGGGCAGCAGAGCCTCAGGTCGTTGAAGGCGGTCAGGATGTTGTTGAGGAAACAGGCCAGCGGCTGGAAGTCCAGGAGGGACATGGGGGGCTGCAGGGTCCCGGGCTGGGTGCTCGGGGGCACGGACGGAATGGTCCCTCCCAGCACTGAGGGCAGGGTGATCAGCGTGTACAAGTTCATGTCTTCCTGAAACTTGTCCACGGCATCCTGCACAGCTCCTCTGAATGTCTCCACCGCCACCCGCTGAAACATTGGCGCCAGCTGCCCACGGAAGTCGGCCCCCACCCTGCTGAACGACAAGCCGAAGTACATGCATTGCCCCAGCAGTGAGTCTAAGCGCCCCCCCACACCGTGCTGCAGATCACGCTCTAAAGTCTCCAGGAATTCCGCCACCTTCTGCACCACCCAACCGTGGAAAATGGCGCCCTCGTTGACTGCCACCTGCACACCGGCTGGGGGCACCAGCGGGTCCTCGTCAGAGAAGATGGCCCGATACTGCGTGATGATGTCAAACAGGTGGACTCTGCAGGCCTCTATAGTCTTGGTGATGTGGAAATAGGCATCGTCTTCGGGGATGGCGGCAAGGATGGAGTGCAGCCAGGTGCCGCGGGCCTGCAAGAACTTAACACGCAGCTCCGCCTCCGTGAAGACATCCATCCTCCGCAGGTAACCAATGACACGCAGGCAGACAGGAAGCTGAGAGTTGCTGCGCAGCTGCTGCAGAAGCTGGTTGAGCATCAGCTGAGTTGACTGACGAACTTCACGCACGATGCCCTGGAGACACAGGAGGAGGAGCTTAACTATCAGTGTCCGCACAATTCTTATCAGTTATCAATAAAGTTCCTCCAATCACAGACCAGTTTCTGGTCTGAACTTCAAATGGTTCACAGACACATGCTGGGTGGGTGTCAGCCGATGACCTCTGTCTCTGGTGTGTCACTGCCCCTCAACATGTCATCGGCCAGGTGTCAGGTCTTGGACTCAACATGTCATCAGCCAGGTGTCAGGTCTTGGACTCACCTGGACGACCGGCAGCGTAGCGTGCTTCCTCTCCAACCTCTTGACATAGGCCGCCAGCTCCAGCGCCTCCTCGTAATAGCTGTTCCGGACGCAGGTGTCCATGAGCTGAGGGATCTCCAGGATCTCCAGGATCTCTGTGTGCCGGTTCAGGGTCAGGCTGTTCATCCGGCGACTGCCTCCGATCTCCTCGGCCTCCTTCATGAAACCCCTGCACAGAGACAGACCAGCTCAGAACCGCAGGATGGACCTGAGTCAGCTCAGTCCCGGACAGACATACAGACCTGCTCAGAGACCCTGAGATCAGTTAGGGGTCAGTCTCTGAGCCCTTTAGTCCAGAGATCAGGATCTGGTCTCAGGCCTCTTCATTAACCTGCTAAGACCTGAACTCTTGCAGGGCATGCATTTTTAATTTATCTTTCGTGTGTTGTTGGTCATCTTGAATCTAACCTGTAATGTATTATACTCTTCTGCCAACACTAAGTGAAAGTATAATGGCCTCATGTGTGGTCACCAGGCCCCTGGAGGTTAAGTGAATGAACCCTCAGGTAGTCTTCAGGACCTTTTAATTAAAACAAACAAATTATTACCGCCCACCTGCATTTCTCCCCGAAGCCCGGCAGTTTGTCCAGCAGCCGGGACACGCTGCTCTCCACCCGGCCGAAGTCCCGGTAGATGTGCTCGGTGCAGTCGGCGGTGCGGATGAAGGTCTGGTAGTTGGAGAAGGCCAGTTCCCGGGTCTGCTGCAGGATCTGGGCCCGCTCCTCCGCCAGCCGCTCCGGCTCCCGAATCAGCTTCTCCAGCCCGAAGGAGCTGAGCTCGGACAGGTAGGCGGTGAAGTCCGGGTTGTCCCTCCAGCTGTCCGGGAAGCTGTCCTTAAAGATCGAGGCCAAAATGCTCTCGTCCTCCACGTCGACGGCCGCCATGTTGGGCCGACAGGACCCGCTCAGCCGGACCGCTCAGCCGGATCTCCGGTCCCGGTTTACACTGAAACTCCACTGAAACAGTTTTATTCAAAATGTTTATTAAAACACACCGCGGGAAAATCAGCGTCTCCCGCCGCTTTGTCCACGGCTACTTCCGGAAACAGCCCGGTGTCCTGTCCGCTCCGCTCCGCCCCTTTAAGACAAGCCAACTTTATTTATAGAGCACAATTTGTACACAGGGTAATTCAAAGTGCTTTACAGATACAAAAAATTACAAGAAAGCAGATAAAATCATTACATAAAACAAAATAATCATTGAATGAATTAAATTTTTTAAAAAAAGCGCAGATAAAATACTTTAACACGTCACATGATAACAAGCTCCCAACTTTATGACTTGTACTTTTTGTGCCCGAACAACAGATCAAATATTATAAACTGGTGAAAAACTGAGTGACTGAGCTGCTCCAGACAGGAAATAGAAACAAAACCTACACTTCGGTTCTTAAAACTACAAATATACCTCCCTATGGAGAAAAAGCCCTCAAAATAAAAGACTAGGGCGTCACCGTGTAGAACCTTTAATATAAAATTATAGAGATAATGTAAAATTCACCTGTTCCCAAAATCCCCGTCTGGTCTGTCAGCTCCAGCAGAAAGTCCATTAACCTCCGTGTTCTTTTACTGTTTGTCTTCGCTCTCTTAATAAAGTTGTGTTTGAAGGCAGCGGAAGTAGCCGGCCGGTTGTCCGGTTGCTAAGCTGCGGCGGAGGACCGACCGAGGGACCGTCAACAAGACGGAGGACCGACGGACGGTGTGACGTCTGACCGTGAAGGTGTCGGTTCGGGTGAGGCTGTGGAGGCCAACGGGCGGGAACTGCTCCAAGCAGTTAGCTTTAATTAGCTCAGTGCTAACAGCCTTTAACGTCTCGGACAGGTGAGTTAATAAACCTGACCGGGAGCCTCCGTCACCGGTCGGCGACCTGTCAGCGATAAATCATCTCTCAGGTGTTTTGTTTATCAGCTTTTCAACGGAAACTTCATCAAGCTAGCTGCCGTGTGATCCTGCTTTATCACAGAACATTCAGGCTCAGTCTGCTCTTCCGGGGTCCACTTTACTAGGAACACCTGGTCCAACGCCCTCCTTTTGTTTGTGCAGATGTTTGTCAGTCAGTGAAACATATGTGATGATGTACACCCTGCACAGGTGAGCCACCACCTGTTCGTTAACATGTATTAGTTTATTGTAGCTCCACCTAATGAAGTGGACAGAGAGTCACCTCCGTGTCCAGCAGGTGAAGTGTGATGTTCAGAGTCTAATCCAGGAAGACTAACCGGTGTTTGTTCCTGCAGGTGGAGGTGAGTCAACAGAGTGCACGAGAAGCTGATATGAGTCCTCAGTGATCCTGACTGATCAACCTCAGTGTCCACCGGTCTCCCAGTGTGGCCAGTATGGCTGCTGCAAGTTCCACCAAGATCTCATGGCGACTGCGTGAGTACGAACTGCTTGTCCTGTGAAACATGTTCACAATGAAAAACTCAGAGCTGTACGGACACATTATTCTTCAGGCTGTCACTCTGATTCAATGCCATGTGTTGACACACTTCATCTGGTGTTAAGTCATGGCATTGAAATTGACCAATTAATAATATTTCCTCTTCTAACCCTCTTCTCTCCGACCACTACTTAATAACATTTGAGTTTACCATAAATGGCTGCAAAGCATCTGGAATAAATTCAGCTGTAGCAGATGTTCTGAAAATGCTGTGGCCAAATTTAAGGATATATTCAGCCTTCATTTGGTAAACTGCCATGTCTAAAGTCAGCAGAGGGCTTCTCCCCTACAAAGATTGATGACCTTGTGAATAGTACTATGGCCCCACTGCGTTCAAATCTTGATTCTGTGGCTCCTCTAAAAAAGGAAGTAATGAAACAGAGGAGGCTGGCACCTTGGTACAGCCCTCAAATTCGTGCCTTAAAGCAAACGTGAAAATTGGCAAGGAAGTAGTGGTCCAGTAATGCAGATGAATTCTACTTTGCCTAGAAAGAAAGCTTAAAAAGATATTTTAAAAAATCTCTTCGCATTGCCAGAAGCTCCGACTATTCAGCACTCCAGATTTCCTTCAGTACTGTAGCCAGACTGACAGTCATAGCTCAGTGGAACCACTGAGTCCTTTAGCTCTTAGCAGCGATGATTTTAAGGGCTTTTTTTACTCATAAAATCCAGATGTTTGGCTAATTATAGACTCTTATCTAACCTCCCTTTCATTTAAAAATTTTTGAAAAAGCAGTTGCAACCCAATTATATGAACATCTGCATAATAATAATAATAATAATAATACATTTTATTTGGCAGCGCCTTTCACAGCACTCAAGGACACTTTTCAGGAGCTTAAAAACACAATAAGAATAAATACACAGGAACGGCTTGTTTACCTTTATCTGCTCATAAAATCTATTCACGGATTGATTACTTTTTTTACGTTTGAAAAAGATCATTATAGATTGGAAAAATGTGAAATAGGCCACAGCAACCTTCCAGACCGCAGTGCTATTTACATCCAGTCCATTTAACTAATAACATTAGGTCTACTCTTTGCCTGGTTAAGCTCAAATATCCTAAATAACTCAGTTAACAAAGAAACCCTGAAAAGCAAAATTAAATCATACTTGACAATGAAGTGGTGACACCGGCTATACTCTGGGTGCATTAAAGGCTCTGATCGGAGGCAAAATAATAACCGTTTCATCCTACAAAAAGAAAATTGGACAGCAAAAACTTAAAAAGCTAGAGGAAGAATTGAAGAAACTTCAAAAAGAGCATTCAGAAACTCTCAAAGAACAGCACTGAATCCCAAATTGTAATGCTACAAAAACAAATGGATGAAGTCAACACACATGAAATATAAAAACAGCTCCTTTTTACCAAGCAACAATACAATGAGGCGGGGGGGGGCCACTGAAAACTTTATCGTATAAATTATGTAAACAACAAGCAGATAGAGCAATACACAAAATTAGGAACCCTACGACAAATGTAACAGAAACTAGCCCATACAAATTATCAAAAGCTTTATTCCCAAACACAAATGAACAACGGCTAGCAGGTCGATGCCTTTCTGTCTTCAATACACTTACCAAAGGTCACAAATCAACAAAAATAACAAAAGAAGAACTACAATCAGCAATTGGAAGACTAAAGGGGAGGAAAACCTCAGGGACACACGGCTTCACGCCAGAATGGTACAAGATGATGCAAGAACAATTAGTTCCAACATTATTATAAACATTTAACTGAGTGCTGGAAAAGAAAGTGATCCCTCCTTCATGGAGGGATTCAATAATTTCCATCATTCCTAAAGAGGGGAAGAACAAACTGGAATGTTGGAACTATCGCTCAGTCAGTGTCTTAAGTATAGACTACAAACTGTTTACCTCCATACTATCTAGAAGATTAGAATTGATATTACCAGAACAAATACACAAGGATCAGACAGGTTTCATCAGACAAAGACAGACTCCAGACAGCATCAGGAGGACATTACAAATTATGAGACAAATTGCACAACAAAAATTGGAGACGATCAAAATTAGAAAGTGTTCGATTCGGTAAGATTGAGCTTTTCATATAAAGTACTGGAAAATTCTGCTTCCATTCATCCATAATCGGCACAATTGCAGCACTATATGGTAGACCAAGAGCTAAAACTAAATTCAATGGGGATCTCACTAATTCATTCATTCTGGAAAAAGGAATAAGACAACGTTGATGTCCATCGCCGCTCCTCTTCGCCCTGTTCATAACACCCCTGGGCCAGTGGATACGGGAGAGGTCGGATATTAAAAGGGTGACAATGTCTGCTGGGGATCAAAAATTGGCTCTGTTTGCTGACGATTTAATGGCCATTCTAACACATCCCACTCAAACACTTCCTACATTTATGAAAAAGCTAAAAGAATATGGCCTACTATAAAGTTATAAAATCAATATTAATAAAACTGAGTTACTAGTTCTTAATTATGACCCATCGAATCAGACAAAGTTTTTGTATAAATGGAATTGGGAGGCAGACAGCATGAAATATTTGGGAATCACACCACCAAGGACCCATTCCAAAATATTTGGTCTCAACTATGACACTTTAAACACAAGAATAAAATCAGATGGACGAAGATGGAATGTTATTCCCTTTTTGAGCATAGGTTCCAAGATCGAAACAATTAGGATCAATGTTCTTCCATGAATGATCTACCTTTTTCATTGTCTCCCTGTTGAAATACCACCGAAGCAATTCTTAGATTGGGATGGGTACTATCAAGGTTTATATGGCAGGGAAAAAGGCTAGGGTTAAATACAGGACAAGAAAAGGGTGGAATGGAATTCTGCTGCTCAGCTGAGAACATGGGTTTGCCTCTGTTCACCGATGGACCTTGCAGGATGGAAAGACATAGAAGGCACACGGGCAAAAGAAATCCAATCACAGCACCGTTAGCTGGTAAAATTCTGGCAAGAGATGGTCAGGGTTTGTGGATTAGGTGACTCATCTAAACTTTTGAGATGGTGTGCCTAAGATTCAGACTTTGTACCAATTAACAATGATGACAGATTTAAGAATTGGGCCTCCAAAGGATTAACAATCTATTCTTCATTTAGCCACAAGGGGGCATTCCGGAGCTTTTAAGATCTATGAAACGTCTCTAGGTCATCTTTCTTTCACCCATGCAATATTGCAAATTAGAATCATCCTGTCTGAACAGGAAGCAGAAAAAAAAGTCCATGCATTAGTGTTTCCCTCCTCTGTCTCCTGTCTGCTGTTGATCTCTTTAACAGCTCCACACAGAGTTTGGTCTGGACCTGCTCTCTGTCTTTATGATTTGGAGCCATATAAAAAAAGGAGGCTGATGTTGGTCAGGGACTCTGATCAGCTCAGAGCTTAAATGTCCCTCCTGTGTTGTTGTACAGAGGAGTTTGAGGCCCACTCCAGCTCTGTTTCCTGTTTGGCTCTGGGGAAGAGTTCGGGCCGCTTGCTGGCTACAGGAGGAGAGGACTGCAGGGTGAACATCTGGGCTGTGAGCAAGGCCAACTGCATCATGGTGAGACCTGGTCCCCTGGAGACCTCAGGTCTGGAGCTCCTCTGTCTCAAAAACATGTTCTAATGTTGTGTGTGTCTCACAGAGTCTGACGGGTCACAAGAACCCGGTGGAGTGTGTCCAGTTCAACGTGTCAGAGGAGCAAGTTGTCGCCGGTTCTCAGTCTGGATCCATACGGGTCTGGGACCTGGAGGCTGCCAAGAGTGAGACCCAGTTTGCTGTCTGTCCTGAGTCTGACCTGTGTTTAGTGGGTCGGGAGAGGGTTCTGATGTCAGGGGGCGGGGTCACAATCACTCTCCCAGCTGTTTGTATTACTCACGGCTCAAAAAAAATTTAACTCAAGGACGAGAGTGTCAAACCGGTCCAGGTCCAGACAGGTCTCCCCTGGAGCTGGATCAGCCTAGAAGCTGTGGACCTCATGATGTCTCAGGTGTTTCATTTTCAGGACGTTAGTGTCACTTCCTGTCGGAGCTACAGTGGTTTGATTCTGTCTGTGAACACTCACTGTGACTCAGACCAGTCCAGGTGAGTCTTGGTGACAGCTGCTTCCTCTTGTCCAGTCTTAAGGACCCTGATGGGACACAAAGCCAACATCACCAGTCTGGGCTTTCATCCGTTTGGAGACTTCCTGGCCTCCAGCTCCCTGGACACAAATATCAAGGTAGGTGCTGTTTATTTGTTTGTTTTTCTTTCTCTGTTTGTTCATACTCTGCATTAATGAGTACATCTCTTTGTCTGTGACGTTGGTTCAACTCTGTCAGCTGTGGGATGTCAGGAGGAAAGGATATGTGTTCAGGTACAAGGTAAGGTGTGTGTGCATTTGTGCATGTGTTTGTGTGTGTGTGTGTGTGTGTGTGTTTGTTAACAGCAGGACTTGTGTACTTGTGTCAGGGCCACACTCGGGCTGTGAGGGGTCTGGCCTTCAGTCCAGATGGGAAGTGGTTGGCTTCAGCAAGTGATGACTGCACTGTGAAGGTAAAACTGATCACTTATCAATATATAATCAATACGGAGCCTGCAGGCTACTAAGACATTCGTCCTGTCAGGGACTTTACAGTCCACAATCCTCAGACCAGGATCTGTGTCATCGAGCCTCAGACCCCAGGGAACAGTGGGTGTGTCCTGTGCAAACAAAGATGGCAGACACTACAGTGTAGCATTTGTAAAGTTTGACCTTTGACCTTTGACCTTGTGCTGTATGATTCTCAGTTGTGGGACCTGACTCAGGGGAAAACCATCACAGAATTCAAATCTCACACCGCCACCGTCAACGTGGTCCAATTCCACCCCAATGAGTACCTGCTGGCATCAGGCAGCTCCGACAGGTACGAGCCCCAATCCAGAGACTGAGACCAGATCAGTCAGGGACTGACAGACCAGACCTGTAGGGACCTCTTCTGCCGTATAACTTGTGTGTGTCTGCAGGACCATCAAGCTGTGGGATCTGGAGAAATTCACCATGATCGGCTCATTGGAGGGAGACACGACTCCAGTCAGGTAGTAGTGTGGATTACATGACCCCTGACCTCTGACCTCTGACCCCTGAACTTGACTTGTGGTTTCAGGTGTATATTTTTCAGTCCGGACGGCAGCTGTCTGTACAGCGGGGCCACAGACTCTCTGCGGGTCTTTGGCTGGGAGCCCGATCGCTGCTTCGATGTGGTTCCGGTGGGCTGGGGTCGAGTCTCCGACCTCGCTGTCTGCAACCAGCAGCTGGTGAGTGGCTCCACCCACAGGATGGAGTCATCACTGTCCCCTCAAACACAAATTTGACCTCCGGCTCTCTCCTCCATCAGATAGGTGTCTCCCACCAACTTTCCAGCGTGTCGTCCTTCGTGGTCGACCTGAAACGGGTGAAGAAGAGCGGCGGCTCCTTGATCCAGGGAATCATCCAGGACGACCAGCCGCTCACAGAGCCCAAGGATCCCAGAGGAACCGCTCTGCGCCGCAACTATGACAGACCCACAACCACCTGCAGCTCGCAGAGGTACATCCACCTCCATATCAAGTTCTTCATTAGCTTCATCGGAGCAGAAGACAAAGCAACAACTTTTAATTAACTTCCAGGTTTTTATTGACTTGTGTCACTTTACGTGTTGTGATGTCATCAGAGTGAAGCAGGGGTCAGATGCTGATAGGCGGAGCCCTGATGGTGAGAGGCGGAGCCCCAGTGAGGATGAAGCAGATGAAAAGCTGTCGTCAGCTGAGATTCACAACGCTGAGGACTACAAAGAGATTTTTCAGCCCAAGAACGCCATTTGTATGTGCACCATCAAGCTCAGACCGGCTCAGTCTTCATGGTTCTGTTCTTAATCAGTTTGAGTTCATGTTTAAAAGTCCTCATCATCATCTCGCTCCTCCAGCTCGAACTCCTCCCAAGATTTCAGAACCTTTTCCTGCTCCTCCAGAAGACGGTGAGTCCTTCATCTCTATCTTCATCACTCTGATCACTTCACACACACAAACTGGAGTTCAGGGATCATATTTGATGTCATTAAGGTGCTGAAGATAAAGTGTGTGTGTGCGTTTGTGTAATCAGCTGACTTGGGTTCACTTCCTGTTGTGTAAATGTGTTCTCAGAGACCATATTAGCCATTGGTCGTCAGCTTAAGGACATGGTTTCTCCGTTTCCTGACAAGCAGCAGGTCAGTGAAGGCAGCAGCGTCGTCACAGTGAGGTCATGTGACCAGTGTCCATGTCATGTGAACATAAACTTGTGTTTTGAAGGCTCCTCCTTTGGCCTCTTCCACCCCCGTCCAGAGGGTGGAGCCTACGGTAGTCTTGTGTGTGAAGCGCCCCGCCCCCTCAGCAGTGGCCCCTTCGATCTCCGACCCCCCCATGTCCCGCTCCCCTCCCCCTCAGCCTCCCATCGCCACGAAGTCTAAACCACATCCTAAGATCATCCTGAGCACCAGGAACGAGCCCATAGGCCTCAACGTGGCCGACTTCCTGCCTGTGAGTTTGATCCAGGACGATCATGTGATGGGTTTGACTGAGAGTCCAAACTGAAGTGTCTCCTTTGGTCCTCAGTGTTCACCCAACACCAGACCTGGAGTCCTGAGCGACGAGGAGGCTCTGTCTCAGATCAAGAAAGGCCACGACACCATGTGTGTGATGCTGAGCAGCCGACACAAGAACCTGGAGACGGTTCGAGCTGTGTGGGCCAGAGAGGACATCAAGGTGAGACAACGTCCTAAGATGGACAACGGGAGACAGGAACAAGAGACATAAAGGAGGAGACGGTTGTGGTTTATCTTCCAGCTCATCATGTTTTATTTTGGTTCATATTGGAAAAAGAAAAGATGTGTTGTACCACTTCATGGACATCCCTCCACTTCCTGTCTCTGCAGAGCGCTCTGGACACGGCTGTCTCCATGAACGACCTGTCCATCGTAGTGGACATCCTCAACATCATCAACCTGCAGCCGTGAGAGAGAGAGACACACACACACACACAATCCCATCACGATTAATCTTAAACAATTATTAGATTTTCAACAAAGCCAGAAGTTCAGTTGTTGGTGTTGTCAGGTCACTATGGAAACTGGACCTGTGTACATCGATTCTTCCTCAGATTGACAAACTGCTGCAGAGTAAATATGAGAGGTCAGTGAGCCCAAGTATTGATTATTGATATGATCAATTTAACTCAGTTTGGTCACATGACCAGATCCAAATGTTTTTCAACTATTCATCAACTCGTGTGTGTGTGTCTGTCTCAGTTACATGCAGACCGGTTGTACATCTCTGAAACTCATCATGAAACATTTCTGGATGTTGATCTCTGACACGCTGAAGGCGGCGCCATCTGTGGGTGTCGACATCACGAGGGAGGAGCGGTGAGCAGTTTGTCACTGGCTTGTTTTCAGCATTGATGACATCATGACCAGTTCTCACTCTGAGGCTGTTTATCAACAGACACCTGAAGTGCAGGACGTGCTGTAAACAGCTGAAGAACCTCAGTAACGTCGTGAAAAACAAAGCGGCGCAGGTCGGTCGCCATGGCAGCGCCTTCAAGGAGCTGCAGCTGCTCATGGCGCCGCTCGACGACTCGCTCTGAGGCTCGCTCTGAGACCGATTGTCAGTGAGGGAGGGATCAGCTGATTCAGAAGACTGTGTCCACACCAGCTCAAACCCTCCACACGCTCAGTGAAGATCTGATCATTCACGATTGTGGTGAGGAAGCACCGTCCACTGACAGAGTGGACACGCCCACTCTGTGTCAGAGATTTCCCTCCGCCAGATTCACACTGGCTCTGCTGAGGTCAACAAAGCAATGCATGTTGGGAAAGTTCTGACGCTCCTTGTTACCTTCAGTTAGCATAAAGCCTGAGCAGGAGGAACTGGTGGTTGATTCCTTTTAACTGACTCTTCTAATCGTTCATAATGAACTTATGAGGTCATGTGACCAGACTCACCTGAAGATAGACCAGGTGCTCCTCCAGTCCTCTCTTTTTCTACATAGGTCCACTGTTTAAATGTGTATTTAAATAAAGTTTCACTGGTTCAATTTCTTTTCTTCACCGACTTTAAAAAGCTTCAAATTTGGTTTGTTTTATTTTACAGATGCTTAAATGTCCGTCAGCTCATTTCTATGATCTCAATAAATAACTAAATAAATACAGCTTTGAAATAAATAGTGCAACTCTTGTAATCTATGGGAAAATGCCTTTGGGTCATAGGGTCTGATAATACAGTCATGGGTCCAACACGCTTATCTCCATGGCAACAGTCCAGCATTGACACCATGACAGCGTACTCACCCGTAATTTAAGCTAATGTTAGCTAGGTACCATTAGCTGTTTAATGTCACTGTGAACGTCTGGATTGATTCTCATGTTTATGATGATTGAGGTGACACTCAATAGTTGAGCTAGTCGCACAATAGACTTAGACGGGGCTCACAGTTCAGGAAGTTTGATGACCAGGAAACAAAGCAGGTCATGTTGATGCCTCCACAGGTCGTCATACAGTCAGGACAGTTAGTTACCGGTCAGACTGAAGGGTCAAAGGTCATAAGGGTTTAAGAAGCTGACTGGAGGACTAACCTGCTGGCTCTTGACAGAGCACACTACCTTGTTTAACACATACCATAGTAATGACCTTAAGAGTCATTTCAGCTAGCTGTTTTCAGCCTTTAGGCTACGATAAGATGAGCTAACGGCAGGTATGAAACACGTTCCAGAGTCAACTCAGGTCAGATTGTTTATTAAAAAGGGAAATAGAAAAACCAGCTGAAGAGAAGAAGGAAAGCGACACGTTGATCATCAGCTTGTTTACTGCAACGCCACCATTGTCTGTTCAGTCTGAGGTCAAAGGTCAACTGTGGTCACCTGTGGTTTTGCACAGCGGTGACGAGACAACAAGATTACACAGAAGAAAAAAAAAAACATCCAGGAGGAAGAAAAACAATCACACACAGGTGAACCTTGTATTGCTCACTTCCTATTGGTCAGCTCAGTACCAGTACAGTACCCTGATTGGATGAATGAAGATCTATCTTCATTGTCACCTCAAAACTTCAGCACAGAAACGTTTCCTGCTTTGTCGGCTATAAATATGGAAGCAGGTGATTTTCATCAACATGTGGAAAAATATAAAGTGCAACTTTACAAAGAAATGATAAAAGAAATACTGATTTTCTGGGACGATAGTTAAAGTGTCAGCTGAGTCCAGACGGGTGGAACCAGAGAACCTTCAGAGTCAGAGTCCTTTCAGCAGCCATCGTCCCATAAAGACACACCAGAAAACGAGGCCATGTTCTCTGAAGAGTCCCTGGGCTTCGTTAAGTTCCCATCAAGCTTTGATCCATCTGAGATCCTGAGGGTGTTGACTGACACCCCGGACCCGGACGTCCCTCGGCGTGGTCTCCAGCTCTCTCAGGTCGTCAGTTTCAATCGTCCTGCAGCAAAGACCCGAGACATTCAGAGGTCATGTGACCCGTATAAGTCAGCCCATGTCCACATGTCTACTCTTCTCATAAAGTGAAAATGTGTTTACTATTGTCCCAGGATGACCCGCTCATGGTTTCTGAGGACTATCAGGACACCTGGTGTTAGCTGTGGTTTCTGAGGACACTCTGGGTTGTCAGGGTCTGTGACAAAATTCACAAAGTCACATCCTGTCCACTGTCTGTTTCACTAACTGTGAACTAAAGCCTGATTTGTCTGAATTAAGACATAAAACTAATTCCAGGGACTCGCTGTCCTTCCTCTTGAGCTCCCTTTAAAATTGAACTGGACATCAGCAGTTTTCCTGAATGTGCACACGAGGTGTCCCTGTCCTCTTCAAACAGATATTAACAGTGTTTTCAGATTTATGAGCACAGACACATGACCAGCATCCCATAATCCCCGGCTCGTCAGCAGAACACCCAGCAGATCACAGAGCAGCAGAGATGGGGGGGGGGGGGGGGGGGGGAGGCATCCAAACACCAGCTCAGTCGCAACATTCACACAATGAAGCCACAAGGAAAAGACATGAGTGGATTAAATGTGTGAGCACAGGAAGCTAACCGACACACAAACACCGAACATTTCTGAAATGTGTTTAACTTCAGGTTTCTTCCACGTACAACTAAAAACACTGCTCAGTTTCATCTGTGTCCAGTTCTGGTAACTATTATAGAAGGCAGCTACTTAACACTCCAAAAACACAAAAAACAACACACACCTGACCTGTGCTGGACACAGATAAACTCCTGAAATATGTTACTGTCCCTTTAAGAGCTGTGACGCGGTGAATGGGTGGGCGTGCTGTTTCCTTGTGACTTGATAAGAACCAGACCGCAGGGATCGAACAGGCGACACAGGCCTGTGGGCGCCCTGGGCCCTGCTCACGGCTCTGCAGGCACACAGAGGTTATAGGTGGACTGTTACATGGGGGGGGGGGGCATGCCATGCTGAGAGCTTCCATGCCAAGCTATCCATCAATCAGCGTTTGCCCCCACCTACCTGCCCACCGTCTCCAACCAATGGGCTGGCTCTGTCTACCTGTCTGTCTGTAAACCAACCAATCAGACCACAGAATGAGGACACAGAAGAGCAGACTGATAGGAGGGGCTGCTGGGAAATCCTCCATCACTGCTACGCCAAATCACAACACCAATTTAAGATGATGTAACAGGAAGACCTGTTACATCCGTTTGGACTTCAAACTGTATACAGTTTTAAAACTGTGTTGACCGATGATAAATTATTTATGCTGCTTTTTCCTGAATATTGCTGTCACATTTGGTTCAGGAGGAAACGGTAAAAAAGGAAAGAAACATGACACCCCCTTTCCTATTGGAGGAAAAATGCCCCAGATCAACCAATCAAGAAATTATAAGTCAGCACACAACCTTTGGTTGCTGAGGAAGAAGGGAAAGGCGGCAGAAGAGAGACAGGGATATCGATAGTGAGTTTTGGATGATAGAAATAATAATAAGGAGAAGAATTTCTGCAGCATCTTATTGTGACACCTGATTGTTTTGTAAATACAATCACCCACCTCAAGATACCCCTGAGGTATTTCCTGCATTTTAAAGTAAATAGTTGTAAATAACTGTTGTTTGCAGTACACATAAGTTTTAGAATTTTCTATTTTATAAATTTTCAATTAATATTCACATTCTGAGTTAAAAAAATAGTTTGTTAAACATGTTTGTGGGTTTCACAGTAAAAGAAAAGTCTAAATTTTTCCTGTGATTTTAGGTCCGAAGTGTTCAGAGTATGTCAAAATGAAGAAATAACTGAAGTCACGCATGTGAGGCTGTGCTGAAGAAATGACATCAAACAGGTTAACAGTTTTTAAGGTGAAATATTACAGTAAAATCAAAAGTAGTCAAAAACAACCAATTATCCCCGAAAGGCTCAGAATTTAACAGATTATTCATTTTTGATGCTTTTATGAATTATATTTAATAAATTATTCCTTTTAGCTCAAAGTTCATTTTAAACTGCTCTTATTACAACATGTGTGTGTTGTGTCCCTGTGTGTGTCCTTGTGTGTGTCCGTGTGTGTGTACCTGTGGACAGCTGGGACTGGGACCTCCTGCGGGAGCTGCTGGGGGTCCTGGAGGCTGAGGAGAGGGTGGAGCCGGCGCTGCTCGCCCGAGAGATGGGGAGGGGGATGGGGGTTACCGGGGGCGAGTCCAGCTGAGGAGGTCAAAGGTCAAACTGCATTATAGTGAAGTTCATATATATATGTGTGTGTGTGTGTGTGTTACCTCCACGCTGTCATGTGTGGGTGAGGATGAGGTGGATGAGTTCTCGTGCCTCCTTGAGGATGAGGTTGATGAGCTCAGCTCAATGCTGCGAACGCGCTGAGCAAACTTCAGCGAGCAGACGGACTCACTCATGTTGCTAGGCAACGGAGACACCTGAACACAAGACAGCATTAATCACTGACTTCCTGTCCAGAGATCAAACTGATGAGTTTCATTTTGAGGGGGAGTCTCAGTCAGCTGATCAAGATCTGGACTGAATCGACCTGACAGCCAAGTCCTGCACACCTGGTCCGGGTCTCACCTGCACCATCATCAGGGTCTTGCTGTCCCCGCTGAGAGAGTCCTGCAGCAGGTAGGTGAGGCGGGAGTTCCTGAACGGGATGTGGGAGTGTTTGCTCCGCAGCGCATTGATGACATCACCAAGCGCCGACAGAGACTTGTTGATGCACTGAGCCTCTCGGAGCCGACTGCCTTCCGCCCCCGACTTCCCGATCCGCTCTGAGCCCGCAAGGTCCACCAGGTTCAGCTTCCCTAGACCAGGACAAGGACCAGGACCACAGTCAGAACTGGGGGGCACAGAGTGTGTCTCTGTTTGTGTGTGTGTGTGTGTGTACCTTGCGTGCGGTTTCCCGTATCAACGTTGAATCCAGACACGGTGATGATGAGCAGAGCATGTGACCTGGAGCTGTGTTCGTTCAGGTTGGTGCAGGCTGTCGCTCTGTTCATGTGACCCAGTTCAAACACCTGAGGACAGGTAGACGCAGTTTCAGCTGCAGACAGAAACCAGCAGCTGTGTGGAGACGTTTACGGCGACAGCAGGAAGCTCTCACCTGGTTGATGTCTTCAGGACTCTGGACGGTGAACTCGGTAAGTCCGGGGACGTACAGCTGTCCGCTGCCATCAGGATTCATCTTGATGTCCAGTTTGTCGGTGGGATTCTCCCCCAGCAGGTTCCTGAAGGGACGCACAGACCGGGAAGACCGAACTCAGGCAACACAACACTGACAGGTTTCAATAAGGGGTGTGGCCTGAACCACAGGCCCCTCCCCCAACACTGAACATCCAATCATAGCCAAAACAAAACAAGAACAGTGTGATGAGTTTGAGCTAATGTTAGCATGTAGGTCTAACTGAAGGTAACTGAAGTTATTGTACTCGGCCCTAAGCACCTTAGAGAAACCCTATTTAATCATTTAATCAGTCTGGATGGCATTACTTTGGCTTCCAGCTCCACTGTAAAAAACCTTGGAGTAACCTTTGACCAGGACATGTCCTTTGTCCCTCACATAAAACAAGTCAGTAGGGCAGCTTTCTTCCACCTGAGAAACATTAGGAAAATCAGAAATATCCTCTCTCAAGAGGATGCAGAAAAACTAGTCCACGCATTCGTAACTTCTAGGCTGGACTACTGCAACTCATTATTATCTGGATGTCCAAACAAATCTCTGAAAGGCCTTCAGTTGATTCAGAATGCTGCTGCACGAATATTAACAGGAAGTAGAAAAAAGGGATCACATCTCTCCTGTGTTAGCTGCTCTTCATTGGCTGCCGGTAAAATCCAGAATAGAATTTAAAATCCTTCTGTTAACATATAAAGCTCCGTCATACCTCAGAGAGCTCATAGTTCCTTACTGTCCTAGTAGGCCACTCCGCTCTCTAGATGGAGGTTTACTTGTGGTTCCTAGAGTCTCCAAGAGTAAATCAGGAGGCAGATCTTTCAGTTATCAGGCTCCTCTTCTATGGAACCAACTTCCAGTATCGGTCCGGGGGGCAGACTCTTTAGCAATTTTCAAGACCAGGCTTAAAACTTTTCTGTATGACAGAACTTATAGTTAAAAAGTTAAAGTTCATTTACTCTTTAGCTCTGCTGCTATAGACCTAGACTGCTGGGGGAAGGACTGAGCACCTCTCTCTCTCTCTCTCTCTCTCCCTTTCTCCTCTCTCTCTCTCTCTCTCTCTCCCCCTTCCCTCTCCCTCTCTCCCCCTCTCCCTCTCCCTCTCTCTCTCCCCCCCTCGCATGCGCCGTCATACCAACAACCTGCTTCTCCAAAATCCCAGTTTCTCTCAGTTCCAAGCATGTGCATTGCATTTACTAACCATGTTTTCCCGAAGTCTCTCTCTCCCCCAGCTCCTCTCCTCTCTCTCTCCCCGCTCCTCTCCTCTCTCCCCCAGCTCCTCTCCTCTCTCCCCCAGCTCCTCTCCTCTCTCTCCCCCAGCTCCTCTCCTTTCTCTCCCCCAGCTCCTCTCCTCTCTCTCTCTCTCTCTCTCCCAGCTCCTCTCCTCTGTCTCCCCCAGCTCCTCTCCTCTCTCTCTCTCTCTCTCTCTCCCAGCTCCTCTCCTCTCTCTCCCCCAGCTCCTCTCCTCTCTCTCTCTCTCTCTCTCCCAGCTCCTCTCCTCTCTCTCCCCCAGCTCCCCTCCTCTCTCCCCCAGCTCCTCTCTCTCTCTCTCCCAGCTCCTCTCTCTGTCTCTCCCAGCTCCTCTCCTCTCTCTCTCCCAGCTCCTCTCCTCTCTCTCTCTCCCAGCTCCTCTCCTCTCTCTCCCCCAGCTCCTCTCCTCTCTCTCTCTCTCTCTCCCCCAGCTCCTCTCTCTCTCCCTCCCAGCTCCTCTCTCTCTCTCCCCCAGCTCCTCTCTCTCTCTCTCCCAGCTCCTCTCCTCTCTCCCCCAGCTCCTCTCCTCTCTCTCTCCCAGCTCCTCTCCTCTCTCTCCCAGCTCCTCTCCTCTCTCTCTCCCAGCTCCTCTCCTCTCTCTCCCAGCTCCTCTCCTCTCTCTCTCTCCCAGCTCCTCTCCTCTCTCTCTCCCAGCTCCTCTCTCTCTCTCTCTCCCAGCTCCTCTCCTCTCTCTCTCTCCCAGCTCCTCTCCTCTCTCTCCCTGTCCTCATCCTGCAGGTGATGAATCATCACCATCACATGTTCCTGTAATGCCTGCTGCTCCCACATCTTCAAGAATTCCATACAGCATCATTCCTACGAACCTCATGCAGCATCATGTTCCTGCCTACACCTGTTTGAATATCCCCTCCACCTGCTCTCTTTCTCTCCCTACTCTACCCAACTTTGCCCCCCCCCCCTCCCCCCGTGCCTCTCTCTCTCTCTCTCTCTCTCTCTCCCTCTCTCAACCCAACCGGTCGAGGCAGATGCCCCCCCTGAGCCTGGTTCTGCTTAAGGTTTCTGCCTCTTAAAGGAAGTTTTTCCTGCTCATCGGGGGATCTGTTGGGTCTCTTTAAATAATTTTATAAAGAGTTTGGTCCAGACCTGCTCTATATGTAAAGTGCCTTGATGTAACTTTGTTATGATTTGGCGCTCTATAAATAAATCTGATTTGATTTGATTTGATTTTGATTTGCTCTGTAAACCAGTCTGATGCTAACAGCTAACAGGGAGGTATTAGCGTAGCACAAAGCCGCCCCTTTGATCTCATGTGATTGCTCAGGGTGCAAACTTTAGCTAACGTCAGCAGCAGATATTTCACAGATTATGACTCAACCTGAGGATTTTTTCTCTGAAAATCTAATCTGCTAAATCCTGACCTCAGATCATCTGACCCTTTAATCCGGCTCCAGTGCTCAGTTATCTGAGTTCCGGACCTTTCTGCTAAAACCTTGTTCAGAGTGTCCAGATGTTGAGCTCTCACAGGACTTAACCATCTGGACTTACACAACAGTAGACAGATGGAGACAAACTGAGCCACTTTTATGTAACTCCTGAACAAGATCCCAAATCCTGGACCAGCCCTGGTCCTGGTCCTGGTCCAATGGATCTGATGTTGATGCGACCTGACTCTCCTTCCTCATTTAGCCTCGGCATACATGTTAATGTGCTAACATGCTAACGGGCTAACTGTGACTGCACAGGATTTGTCTAGTCTTTGTAAAGTTTAAGGACACAGTTTCCACACTGACACCAGAATCAGCGTCTCACCGCAGCGTCTCATTGTAGATCTCCACCATGCTGACGGTGATCTTATAGTCCCAGTCTGGAGCCTTCGCCGTCACCTCGGAGAACAACAGGCGCAGAGCTCGCTGGTTAATACCGGGGTCGCCAACCACGCCCTGTGACAGACAGGTGTGTGACATCATCATCATCATCGACAAAAGTGCAAAGACCACACCCACAGCACCAGTCCTACCTCCATGGTGTACGTCTTCCCAGAGCCGGTCTGACCATAGGCAAAGATGCAGACATTGAAGCCGTCGATACAGGAAGTGACCAGAGACTGCACTTCCTGAAACACCTGGACCGATCACAGAAAGACAGACTGTTGGTTGCGAGATCCTGCACTGACTCATGTATCTGGTCTGCTGTGACAGTAGTCTCTGTCCCCCCTCAGACCAGGTTTCCAGTCTGGGGGGGTCACTCACTTCCTCCTGTGACGCCTGGGGGGGGAAGACCTTGTCCAGCTCAAAGGTCATGATCTTGCCCTTGTTGGACAGATAGAGGACGGCGTCGTCATCAGAGTCGAAGCTCAACATGGTTTTGGCATCGACGGCGTCCTGCTCCTCCTGACTTACCGGCCGGACGCGACAGAAAACACGGATGTTGCCTGGGAAATGGAAAATCAGACCACACCTGAGACCAGGACACAATGTCATCAGGTCACAGCTCAAACTCAGCAATGACGTGTAGGCGCTGCCGTGTGACATTTGTGTTGTTGTTGTTGTGTGTCTGACCTTTGAGTCGAACCAGCTCATTGTGACATTTCTTCCTCAGGTTCATTTCTCTCCTGTATTTACGCAGCAGCTCCTGGTTTGTGCTGCTGACGTCACTGATCAGCTGACAGATCTAACACACAGACACACACAATAGAGTTGATCGCTGATTTGTTTTTCTTGTGTCTTTCATCTTTTTTTATTCAGAATCTGTTGTAAATGGACTTCGGGGGTTTGGTCCATTGTAGTCTGGTGGTCTGGACTCACCTCCTGCTTGGCCTCCCTGATGGCCTGATCCAGCATTAGGGGAAAATCTTGAACCTGCTTCTTCAGACAGTTGTAGTCAAACGTCAGAGTCCGGAGGGCCGGCTGGAGACTGAGCAGGTTCAGACGCACACCTACAACACAACAGACACACAACACACACTGAGATACAGACAGACAACACACACTGAGAAACAACAGACAGACACACAGATAGGAAGTGGTCAGACCTGCCAAATTCTCATGGACTGCCTTCATTTCTCTCTCTGCTCGGACAAAAGCTTCCTCAATCACTCGGTTCTTCTCGTCCTCCAAGTTCTGCATCTCGGCCTCCAGGTGACCCTGAGCCCGCTCCATCTCCCCTTCGTAGACCAGGACCTAAACAGAACCACAGTCTGAGGGCTGGACCAAGAAGGACAAACTGCCACAATCCCCCCCGTGATGCACTGACAAGATCCACCATCAGAGAGGCCGCCAGGGGAAACCAGACCCAGATCCACAACAGCCAGAAGTCACCCTGAACCTGGAGCTGCTGTAGGGACTCAGGTCTAAAGGTCCAGATTTAATATTAAAAGCCCACATTTTAACTTCTTCAGACTTAAAAGAAGACCTTAAAAATCATCTCAGTTTAATTTTACATCTCTAGTAACAAAAGGTCAGTCAGCTGACTGTTTCTCACTGACCAATAGAAATATAGCAGATTTCAGGGGGGAGGATGGTGGTCCAGGTGGGCGTGGCTGGAGCCTTTAAAACTTCAGACAGTATGGACCTTAAACTTAAACCCGGTGTGTCAGACCAGGTGTGGAGACTAAAGACCGATGTGAACTGGTCCACCACTGGAGGACGAGGGTGAGCAGGATCTTCACATCCTGGAGGTTCACACCAAGGAACCAGGTTCCGATCCTGGTCTCAATGTGAACACAGCCTGAATGGTGTGAAGCGACTCCACTGGGAACACTGGGACAGAGTTACTGGGACGGGATGACATCACAGACTGGGGGACTCAGAGTCTCACAGGTTCCAAAGCCTCCCAGTAAAAACACAGGCAACAGAGAGTCTCTGAACTGGGACTCTGGTCTGTTCAGGACGAGGTCTGAGAGGTCTAGGAGGTTTGGAGCCTGAACTCTGAGTCAAAGTGGGGTGGGGTTTAAGTCTCGCTGTGACCTCTGAACCTCAGTGATGTCACAGGAGAAAGGAGGCGGGGCCAACCTTGGACAACCCGCAAACCACCTCAATGCCGCTCCCGCCGAGGGCGTTAGGGAGGAGGCTGCAGAGACGAGCTCGGCCGGCGAGCAGCTGCAGCGAATGCATGCAGAGAGCAGAAGGAAGAGGTGGCATCATCATCACCTGCCTCACTACAGCTGAGGCTCAGCGTCACATGGTCAACATGAACTCTGATATCATGACCCGACAACAGCCCGAACGGCAAGTTGTGTGACAGGGAACAGGAAGTGGCATTACCTGTGTCCTGAGCTGAGCGCAGGTCCTCTGAGACTCGTGCAGCTGCGTCTCCAGCTCCCTCAGCAGCTGCCTCTGGACGGACAGCTGCTCCTGCAGGGCAGCGTTCTTCACCTGCGTCTCCACCAAAGCTTTCTGGGAGTCGGGCGACTCCACCTCCACGGTCTGAGTAACAAACTGGACCAGAACCAGAGCTGGTTTTAGATCAGGTCATTGACAGTCTGCACCTCCCCCAACCACTGTCCTCACCTTGACCCTGGGGGGCGCCGTTGCCTGCCTGGCCAGCTCTTCCTCACACTCTTGCAGTCGGAGAGTGAGTTTGCGCTCCGCCTCCCCCTGCTGACGTCGCGACTCCTCCATCTGCCGGGTGGAGTCATTCATTTGTCGCTGGAGCGTCTCCACTCTGAAGCTTTTGTCCAGCAGCTCTCGCTCCAGCTCGACCAGGCGCCGCTCCCTCTGCCGGGCCTGGCTCTCCCGGCGGGAAACCTCCCTCCGTAAAGATTCCGCCTCCTGCACGACAATCAGGTGTTAAAGCTGCTTCTTGGCCGTGTGTAGACCTCACCTGGCTGTGTGTAGACCTCACCTGGCCGTGTGTAGACCTCACCTGGCCGTGTGTAGACCTCACCTGGCCGTGTGTAGACCTCACCTGGCCGTGTGTAGACCTCACCTGGCTGTGTGTAGACCTCACCTGGCTGTGTGTAGACCTAACCTGGCTGTGTGTAGACCTCACCTGGCCGTGTGTAGACCTCACCTGGCCGTGTGTAGACCTCACCTGGCTGTGTGTAGACCTCACCTGGCCGTGTGTAGACCTCACCTGGCTGTGGGGGCAGTGGCTGCAGGGCTCTGCAGGGTTGAGCCTCTGAAGCTCTGAGCTCCTGCATGACTTCAGTTCCTGCTTCAGATGGTCATTCTCCACCAGCAGCAGCTCAAGCTGCTTCTCCAGGTCTGTTGCCCCCTACAGGCCGGAGGAGACAATACTTCATGACATCACAGCCCAACTTCCTGTTTATGGTTTAACCTGTAGTCTGGCGTCATTTGACCACTTGATCTGAAGTCGATCCATTCTGCTCTGAACCATAAATCCTTCAACATGTAACCAAGTCATGGGCCATTTTTCCCAGAATTCCTCTGGATTGTGGTTCAGCAGAGTCTCACCAGCTCAGAGCGAAGTCTCTCCACCTCCTGAGTCTGGTCCACCAGCTTCTCCTCCAGCTCTTCCACCTGTGGACAACAACAAAATGTCAACACATCAAGCTTAAACAGCCGCTGTGATGGTGCGTTTCCTGCAGATTTACCTGTTTGTGCAGCCCAATAACAAGCTGCTCTTCTTCTGGACAGGCGAGACAATATAAAGGTTTTTCACCAGGCTGCAGCAGCTTCTCAGTTTTGGAGGGGGCCGACAGACGCTCCTCCCTCTGCAGCGTCGGGACTCCTCCTCCTCCTTCCCCCTCCTGGAATCTCTGCTGCAGCTGCTGGACCAGCAGGTGACGGGTGAGTTCTTCAGAACGAAGACGAGTCTGAAACTCACACACTTTGTCCTGTAGATTCTGAACACACACACACACAGTCAATGCCGATCCTTTACAGAGAATCCTCTACGGTGGGGGTGCGGTCATGAGGGGGCTGGTACATGGACCTGGATCTAAATCTGGGACTAGGAGACACTGAGGCAGATTGAGTGTTTTTACATTGACAGGAGACCACCAGCAGGACCAGGTGACTCTCTGAAGGACCAGGACAAGGACAGCATGGAGAGACAGATGAAGGACAGTGTGAGAGAAAGACCAGGACCAGGCTTCACTCTGAAGACCTGGACCGGTTAGAGTCACTTGACACAGATGTTACAGGTATGATGATGTCATGTCTCCCTGAAGTTATATCAGCTGATGTAATCGCTTCAGTTGGGTGGGGGGGGTGTACCTGGATGAGCAGATGCTGGTTGGGTGCGTTTTTTTCAGTCAGCTCTGTGGTCAGAGATCGGTGCTGTGAGTAGGTGGCAGAGGGCAGAGACAGGAAGGAGCCGTCGTCGTCATCACTCATCAGGAAGTCCACTGAGCTCGCTACGGAAACACAGGAAGGTCATACGGATCACAGCTTGACTCGGGACCATCGTATTGGAATTAAGGCTACTACAATTAGAGTCTGGATCAGATGATCTCTGTCAGACTCTCAGACAAGCACTGTGGTTGTGTTTCACTGTTGTCAATCCTCCAAACCAACATGGACCCTCAAAGGAATGTGAATAATCCAGGATCAGATTTGTATCTGACCAATGATCAATGAGGTTGTTGTTTCCTCCTGACCCCGCCCCCCAATACCACACACCAACCAGCCTGACCACATAACACAGCTGATAAATAAACCTGAGTGTGTGTGTGTGTGTGTGTTCAGTTTAATGCTCAGATATTCCCACAGAGAGAGGACTGTTCTCAGGCTGATAAGATTTGAGGCCCTGTACACACACACACACACACGTACACACTCACACACACACTCACACACACACACACACTCACTCACTCACTCACTCACACACTCACACACTCACTCACACACACACACACACACACACACACACACACACACACTCACTCACTCACTCACTCACTCACACACTCACTCACACACTCACTCACACACACACTCACTCACTCACTCACTCACTCACACACTCACACACTCACTCTCACACACACACACACACACACACACACACACACACACACACTCACTCACTCACTCACTCACTCACACACTCACTCACACACTCACTCACACACACACACACACACACACACACACACACACACACACACACACACACACACACACACACACACACACACACACACACACACGTCTTTGCCCTGGAACATGTTTGAAGGACCAACATATCCCCACTGTGAACTTTGGTCAACATTACACAGCATTTACAACACACATATTTTTCTCTTGTTTGTGTATTTGATCTGTCAGACCATCACACCTGAACCTGACACAGGCCCTAAAGTCACTGAGCCGACCTTAGGTGAGGTGAAACCGTGTCGATTATATCATCAACAGACTGCTCAAATACCGATCAGCCCACTCAGGTTCAGGTCCGACAGAGTCCGTAAAGCACATTCCTCTGCAGTGATGTTAAAATCAATTATCAATATCAGTGTCTGATCAGAATCATCAGTTGATCGACTCAGATCTGAACCAGGATTAATGAGACTCTGAACCCAATTCTTCCAGTCCAGGACAGCTGAGAAATACACAATAAACACATGAAGAAGAAAACAAAAGGTGAAAGCTCACCTGATGGTCCTCCAACGATTGCACCTACACACACACACAATGACACAAACACATAAACACACCCATCCAGCCCCATTCAAGTCTAACACACACACACACACACACAGACACACACCTTCTGTCCTGGAATGCAGTTGTACTGGTGCACATTCAGTCTAAGTCCCGCCCCCTAACTCACCGTCCAACGAAATGTCTTTCTTCCAGAGCTCCTGCAGGCAGGGGCCGTGGCCGAGGTCCCAGGTCTTTCTGGTGCTAAACATGACCGGACTGAGCATAGAACTGGACCGCTGAACCGGCTGCAGACAGAGACCATATGAGACCATATGAGACCAGAACAAACCACAACAGAGTCCATAGACCAAATCTGAAGAGTTCTAAAGTGATTACATCACCAGGAAGTGACACTGTCACAGAGACACTGTTAACAGTATTTATGAAGAATCTAGACCTACTCCATATAAGTGGTCCTGGTCTACCTTCAGACTACCTGGTCCTGGTCTAACCCCCGTATTGCATAACTGCATTGCAGCCATCTGAGTGGCTGGACCAACAGAGGTCAGCAAAGACCAACCGAAACCTTAGACACCCAACATGTGGACCTGGACCTGGACAAGGACCAAGATCAGGAAACAGCAGCAGAACTGTTCCACAGGTTTACAGAGCTGCACCTGAATGCACCACTCAGAGAGACAGATACTGGTGACACAAATACAACACAAACTGAGGTGGAACACAAACACATCATGAAAGTCTCTGAGTTAACCCCCAACTCTGACCTATGCTGGTCCACGCTGAGGCCTCCTTCCTGCAGGGGGCAGGGGGGGTGTCGAGCCACTGCCGGTCTATCCATCTCTTGTTATCAGAACCCCCACCCAGCCCAGCATGGTGCCCCCCCCCCCCCAAGCTAATCCTGGACTGACCAGGACCAGATTGTGTTATGAATGACTGAACCCTAAACCTAGACCTGGACCTGGACCTCACTGTCAGACAAACCTCCTGATTCCAAAGACTGTTTCATCAACACTGACTGTTCCTATTTTTCATGAACGCACCTCCACCTGAACACAGATTTCTTAACTCCTCCCTCACCAATTTCACTGACTGCTCAGTTAAAGACAAAACATGGCCAAAGGTCAAAGGTCACAGGATCCTGAGCAGAGACACTTTAATATTTAATGCAAAGCCTTCAGGCAACATGTGGTCTCTGTGCAATGAGGAGAAATCAGGCCACGCCCCCCATGTGATGTAATCTGGTCTGAGCAGGTGAGCCCCTCCTGGTACACCGTGGTCCACAAACACACAGGATCTGCCCACAGGTGAGACGTGAGTGCAGTGTTTAGGTTCATCTGAGAGGCTTCAGAGCGGAGGAACAATGGCCCAGGTGGGACAGCACTGGTCCCAGTGGATCAGTCCTAGTCTGGATCTGTTTCCCAATCTGGACTCTGGACCCAGTCCTGATCTTTACAAAGCTTTACTGAGAGTCCCGCTCATACCTGGTTTTCTTTTCAATGTGTCACTTATGATGCTACATGTCTGTTTATTGGTGATGGTTACAGTAGCATGCTAACGTTTGCTGTTACCAATATTGTTAACTACTAATGCTAGCATGCTAACTGTTAGCATTGCTGAGGAACACATCACCAATGCCAAAGTAGGCTAAAGTGAGATGAGCTTTACAGAATCTGACTGTGGTGAAGTCCCACAGGTCCTGGTTGGTCCAGGTCCGTGTCCAGGTCCACACGTCAGACCGGTCTGTTGATGCTGGTCGTCAGGTTTGGAGGAGATGAACAAAGTGTTCACTAACAAATGTTCCAGATGTTCAGTTGCCAAGCAACAACACACAAACTGCTGAGTGTGTCTGTTTATTTAATGTGTGTTGGACCATCTGACATTCACAGGCTGCAGGATAAGAAGGTATTACACACACACACACACACACACACACACAACGCACACCATGCATCGTTCGGATTAGAGCTTTAAGGATGCACTAAGATGCTGACAGACACACAACAGGCACATTTAAAAACACACACACACACACACACACATCATTAATGTTGACAACTGCTGAGACATTCATCCTGGTAGACTGTCCACACTGCCTGATACACACACACCCATCTGCATCAACATCTTCAACATTGGGAAATATTTGTTTTTTCCATCCAACCACCAGCTGAATGTGCTGAAACAGCAGCACAAAGACATCTGCTGCAGTCTGACACCTTCACACACACACAGCCAAAAGATTAAAATGATTTTCAGCTGAAACAAACCCAGTTTAACATTTCAAAGGTCCATACAGTTAAAGGTCGGTGATAAACTGTCCTCAGCCACGCCCACAAGCCCCGCCCATCTGCACTGATCATCCCCAATCAGAAGAGAGGATCTGATCCTCACTGTTGTTAAACTACACTGAGACGATCAGACCGTCTTCTTATGAATATCAGCCTTCAAATAAAAGATTTTAGAATCTGAAACAAATATTTCAGCCAAAGAGCTTGATTCTTTATCTGTTCCCTCCTCTTCCCTTAACTGGGTCAAATAGGCTCTTCCTCTTCTCCATGTGCTCACAGTCAAACCCAGTCTGCCCCCCCCCCCAACAGACACACACACACACACAGTTTTCAGTGATGCAGACTGTAGCTCTGCCCACACCTGCTGACACAGACCAGGTATCAAACAGTGAAGGTCAAAATGCTGCAAAAATTTGAAAGCTGAAGAAACATCCAGTTCTTATTTACCAGAAGCAGAACCAGAACCTGATCCATCGATTATCAGCTGATGGTCTCACAGAGTCAACAACAGGAAGTCCAAAAATGACTGCATGAGAGACATCACCACGACACACACACACACACACACACACACACACACACACACACACACACACACACACACACACACACGAGGGAATGAAACAAACCAGACAAAAGGAGGACAATCAGAGAAAATTCACAGGACATGAAAATACAGAGACACGAAGCCGAATGCAGACGAGACACACACACACACACACACACACACACACACACACACACACACACACACACACACTGCAGATCCAGGTCAGGGGAGGAAACACCACTCTGTCCCACAGATTTCATTCAGACCTCCATGTCCTCCCCATCCCTCTCCTGTCCTCCATCTTTGTCTGTCCAGCTCTTACCTCCCTCTCAGCGTCCTCATCTTCCTCCTCCTCGCTGTCGCAGCTTCACACCGACAAAACCGCAGATCAGTGTCAGCGCCACCCGCTGAACCCCTCAGCACACACACAGCTTCCCCTCTGTTTCCCTAGCAACAGCACACCAGCATCACACCTCCTCTAGCCCTGCCCCCCCCCGTCCCATTGACTGCTAAATATTTCAGCCTCAACTGAACCATGAAGAGCTGCCCCTCCCCCATCAAATATTCAACAGCCTGTCTGTGTGTGTGTATGAACAGTAAATATTATATAAAAGGGAACTGATGAAGATCAATCATATCAGTCTGATCAGAATCATTGATCTGTTCTTCAATGAGACGTTAAATCAACATCTGGTCCAGAGTCCACATGTTTGTCTCAATCGCCTGATCAATCATCTGATCACTTTCCTGTAGTTGGTGGTCTGGAGACGCCCACATTAACGGAGATGATGGTGATTTGAGTAAGTTCAAGTTCTTTCTGACAATCTATGTCGTCTATGATACATCAACAAATCAGAGGACTAACTGGTTCACATCATGAGATCTGATGATGCCAAAGAGAAACTGAGGAGACCCCCGACCTCAGGAGAGCAGTGAAAAGAAAAGAAACACAACAGGAGTCCAAGGTCCCGGTCTTCATGTGACGCCACACTGTGACATCACACCGTCACATCAGACACATTTCCCCTGCTCAGAGGTCAGAGGTGGTTCTCACCTGGACCAGGACTCTCCTGCTGTCTGGGATGTTACGGCCGCTTCCTCCTCCCCTCTTCTGCCCTTCAGCTCTGCAGCTCATTGGTCCTCTCCAGTCCAAATCTGCTCCTCCACCCAGAGTCCTGGACCACCCCCAGACCTCGGGGACCCCATGCTCTGGACTGCGTCTCTGTCCCTCAGGCTCGGCGGCCTTGTTCCGGTTCTTGAAGAGGCTGTGGAGGGTCAGGACAGCCAGGGTGCACAGGACATACATGACCCAGTCCCACCAGTCCACTTCACCTCTTCCTCAGCTTCAAGTCCATGGTGTCCAGGTCCAGACTGGTTAAGACTAGGTCCAGGTGAGTTTTAATCAGTTGTTGTATAATCCTGCCCCCCCCACCTGTCTCAATTCTGTCCTGAAGTCCGCCTCCTCACACTCCACATTAGACCTGATAAAACCTGAACCTTGTCCTCTCAGATCCTCTGAGGTTGGACGGGAAACCAGAGCCTGAATTTCTCAGTGAAATTTGAGACACCTACGTTTGTGTGGTCCTGCCTCAAAACCAGCAGCTGGTTCATTAAATGAAAACAAAACCACATCAGGTCAACCTGAACGGTCCAGGGACCTCCAAGTCTGGATTAAAAAACAGACACAAGACACTATCGGATCCAAAAACCAGAAACTATAAGAAGCTCTGAAGTCGTTCGGTTCGCTAGTCTGCTCATTAGTCATTAGTCCTGATTGAACAACAAGCAAGAAGACCCATCAGACCCTCTGATCCGTCGTCCTGAGACTCTGAGCAGATTAAAACTGTGACCGAGAGAGAGAGACGGGGGGGAGGGGGGAGGGAGAGGGAGAGAGAGAGACGGGGGGGAGGGAGAGAGAGGGAGAGAGGGAGAGAGAGACGGGGGGAGGGAGAGGGAGAGAGAGAGGGAGAAAGAGAGAGAGAGACGGGGGGAGGGAGGAGGGAGAGAGAGAGACGGGGGAGGGAGGAGGGAGAGAGAGAGAGAGAGAGAGAGAGAGAGAGACGGGGGAGGGAGAGAGAGAGAGAGAGAGAGACGGGGGGGAGGGAGAGAGAGGGAGAGAGGGAGAGAGAGACGGGGGAGGGAGGAGGGAGAGAGAGAGACGGGGGGAGGGAGGAGGGAGAGAGAGAGACAGGGGGGAGGGAGAGAGAGGGAGAGACGGAGGGAGGGAGAGAGAGAGAGAGAGGGAGAGAGAGACGGGGGGGAGGGGAGAGAGAGAGAGAGAGAGAGAGAGAGAGAGACGGGGGGAGGGAGAGAGAGAGACGGGGGAGGGAGAGAGAGAGAGAGAGAGAGAGAGGAGAGAGAGAGAGACGGGGGAGGAGAGAGAGAGAGAGAGAGATGGGGGAGGGGGAGGGAGAGGGAGAGAGAGAGACGGGGGGGAGGGAGAGAGAGGGAGAGAGGGAGAGAGAGACGGGGGAGGGAGGAGGAGAGAGAGAGACAGGGGGGAGGGAGAGAGAGGGAGAGACGGAGGGAGGGAGGACGGGGGGGAGGGAGAGAGAGGGGAGAGAGAGAGAGAGAGAGAGAGAGAGAGGGAGAGAGACGGGGGGAGGGAGAGAGAGAGAGACGGGGAGAGAGAGAGAGAGAGAGACGGGGGAGGGAGAGAGAGAGAGAGAGACGGGGGGGAGGGAGAGAGAGGGAGAGAGGCAGAGAGAGAGACGGGGGAGGGGGGAGGGAGAGGGAGAGAGAGAGAGAGAGAGACGGGGGGAGGGGGGAGGGAGAGAGAGAGAGAGAGACGGGGGGGAGGGAGAGAGAGGGAGAGAGACGGGGGGAGGGGGGAGGG
>CM068479.1:30376150-30381150 GCA_034769265.1 Remorina albescens
GGAGGGAGAGAGGGAGAGAGACGGGGGGAGGGAGAGAGAGAGAGGGAGAGAGAGAGAGAGAGAGAGGGAGGGAGAGAGAGAGAGAGAGAGAGAGAGAGAGACGGGGGGAGGGAGAGAGGAGAGAGAGAGAGGGGAGAGAGAGAGAGAGAGAGAGAGGGAGGGAGAGAGAGAGAGAGAGAGACAGACAGAGAGAGAGAGAGAGGGAGAGAGAGAGAGAGAGAGGGAGACAGAGAGGGAGAGAGAGAGAGAGAGACAGGGAGAGAGAGAGAGAGAGAGAGAGAGAGAGAGGGAGAGAGAGGGAAAGTCCTTCACTGTTTGTCAATCTCTCTCGCCCGCCCCCTCCCTGTCCCGGGCCATCTGTTGTTCGGTGTCCCTGATGATGTAACAGGATGACGTCCAGAGCTCGTTAACGTACTTAAGTACGTTTCTGCAGACATTGTAAGAGTAGTTTTAATAAAACATACTTTTTACTTTTAACTACGAAGAAGAAACGCTTCTACTCCGTCACACATTCTGCTCGTTACTTTTATTTTTATATTTAATCAAATCAAATCTACAAATCAATGCACAAGCCATTTGTTTAGTTTTGTCAGAAAGACTCCGTCCCACCAATCAGATGAAGCCAGGCTGTCACATGGCAGCTTGGCGCCGGTTACACACACACACACACAGGAGTGGACGGTAGCAATGGCTGCGATTCGGATTTAGACGGGAAGCCCCAGAACACCCCCGGTGGCACATTCCAGCTATGTTTGGCATGCAAATGGAAATAAATTAACTGTTTCACTATTTTTACACTTTAATTAGCTTCATGCTCCTGTTTTTTTGATCACTGGTTTTGAAACATGACATTCCACGTAATGTTTAAATGTGTTTTGTTATGAAAGACCGTGACAGTCCTGACAGAAGACAATGCTTTGAAAAAAGAATATTTTTATTTCATGTTGCGGATCCGTTAATTTATGTTTTCATTTATTTATTAAAATTTACTTGACTTGAGTAATTATTTGGATGATTTTTACTTCTATTTGAGTCATATTATTCTAATGTAACAGTACTCTTACCACCCCTGATGACATCACAGGATGCATCATCATGGTTATGAAGACTCTTCGACCTGGTTCACGTTCATCGACACCAGGTCTAGGACCAGTATCCGTGTGGACCAGGTCTGCTCTGTGTTGAAGAACCTGATCCTGCTGTATAAGTCCTGATATGCTAATTAGTATATTTGGGGCATTTATCCTACAGGAAGTGGACAACGGATGTCCAGGAAGTCCAGGCTGGGAAACCGCTCAAAGTCCAACACTCAGCTGACCAAATGTGTGACATCATCACGACTCACTGGGGTCGTATCTCAGACCGACTTCACCCTCCTGTGATCGCTTCACTTCCTGTTCAAGGAGGGGCCGGACTCCGGTACAGACCCTACAGGTTCATGTGGACTCCAGGATCTGATGTGGGCTCAGACTCAGTTTCGGGGACCGCTCTCTTGGTTACCTTTGACCTTGTTGCTCAGCATCCTGGAAACTTTGACCACCCCAACCCATAAAGGGGGGGGCAGGGAGCTGCTAGACCTGACAGACTGAATCACAGCTTTAGAATGGTGATGCACGGCTCTGATTGGATTCTGTTTCTGGACACCATATTCATGTCCTAATGGGGGGGGGTGTGGAGAAATTTCAACTTCACCTGTGTAAGACCGGACACACAGGTGAAGGTCTGAGGGGCTGGGCTGTGGGCGGGGCCATGGATGAGTCGGGGGGGGGGTTCATGGAGATGGACGAGGACAGATCTGGGTTTTGTTAGTCCTCAGCTCCTAGACCTGGACTGGACTTCTGTATCTTTCAAACTCGGGTTTCTTCCTGATCTGTGAATTCTGAATATGACTCGTCACAGAAACCATGGAATCGGTCACATGATTACATGAGCTCTCAGAATTAAGTCACAGACAAGAATCAGACAAAAATCAGCTCAGTGACAACACATAGCAACATGATGTCATAATCAAGGAGTGATGTCATCAGGGAAGGACTTCATTTACTGGAAACATCCTGTCACACAAGAGGCTAAGCTAAAAGGCCTACACTATGAAAAGAAGCAAAATGAACAGGCTAGGCTATAGAAAGCTAAGCTAAGAGGCTGTTTAAATGATCACAGATTACCAGATGAATGAATGAATGGAGGGCTTTTTTTTTTTTTTTTTTTTTAAATGGGGCTTTAAAGACAGGGCGCTGAACAGAACCCAGCGTTTAAGTCTTTCCCACAATGCACTGCTGCACACTCCGAGGTCAGTTCCAGGAAGAAATTACAGGGAGAGCTGGGTGGAGGAACACACACACACACACACACACACACACACACACACACACACACACACACACACACACAGGATCATCTGATCAAGGTTGAGACAAAAAGGAGGAGGAAATGAGGAAGCCTTTGAGCCAGTCCTGATCCAGACTGGTGAGTGTCCAATCACCTCAAGTAGACTGTGGTCCAGGTCTAGAATCAGACCCTGGACTGTGTTATGAAGACTCAGGGAGGACTGATCTGATTTTCAAACATTAAGATTTGACTTTTCTGACTTTGATCCAGTGCTGGTCTGTAAATATACGTTACAGATCCAGACCCAGACCACCAGACAGTGTCCTACCAGACGCCATGTGGCATCATGGGAGAACTGGCACAACAGCTCTACCTGCTGGACTCATGTGGATCAGCCAGAGTCTGGTTTTAATCACATTCACATTAAATCAGACACACACTCGCCTTCTCTTCTTCCTCCTCTTCATCCTCAGAGGACACAAAGCATCATGCTGCTGGTTTCTTGTCTGTCTCCTGGTCCAGGTCTCCCTGGAATCATCATCATCATCATCAGGGTGGAGGGACGGACAGTTTGTGACCACATCACAGCTGGTTACTGATCCAATGAGCTGATTTCTATTTTCATTGACAGTTAATGAAAATTCCTGAAAAATCTTCCAGAGGAGAGCACCCTAGTCCACCCTAGTCCGAACCTGAGTCACCTTTAATGACCTGTTAGCTGCTTCCTGCTGTTGTGTGTCAGTTATAGAACCAGTTGATCAGAAAGCTTCAACTGGAACTGAACTAAAGTTTAGGAAAGAAAGATGCAGCCCAGATTCCCTTTAAAGGTCCAGACGGTCTACAGGTAGACCTCCATCTGGTCTCTGGTTCTAAATCAGGTCCAGGTTCTGTATTAATCCAGTGAAAGTCTCAGAGGTCTCAGTCCTCAGAGAAAAACGCTCAGTCTGGATTCAGAAACCGAACCTTAAAACCAGCTGCAGGACTTCTGGTACTTTGTGACATCAGCCAATCAGAGGAGAGGATCAGAGCGCCTACCCCCTTCATAACTGACAGGCATAAAATCCACAAAGGAGCATCGATCTGATCGACTATTCAAAGAGTCTGACACCTCTGACGACTGAAGGACTTCATCTTCATCATCCTCCTCCCTCTCCTTCCTGCTGTTCTGCCTCAGCGACAAAGAGAAAACACTCAGAGTATTTATAGAACATCTGGGGACTCCACCCTACACACACACACACACACACACACACACACACAGAGAGAGACAAACAGACAGACACACACACACTCTCAACAGGAAACCATGGGCTGTGTGTGTTTCCAAAAAATTCTCAGGACGACAGGAAACACGAGTCCTGCAGAGTTTTATTTGGATCAGGATTAGACATGGGTTCAGGATCAGGACCCCCCCCCCCGAAAAAAGACTCAGTGATCCGGCAAAGTCCAGGTCCAGGTCCAGCCAGACCAGTATTCTGCTGTGGTGAATACTTCACCAGTCTGTAGGAGTCGGGAATCGGACCCGGACTCTCTGATCCAAAAAGTTTGTCACTGCAGCTACTGAGAGGAGGTCCACAGTCAAGACCCAGACCAGGAGCTAAAAGAGCACAAGACCTGAGGGTTCAGTCTGACGGCAATCAGGTCCTGGTCCAGGTCCTGCTGAGTCACCCAGTCCACATCACGATTTTAACCTTTGTGAGGAGTCACTGGACTGGACGAGGACCTGGACTATGGTGGTTTCAACCTGATCAGCGAAGGGATGGGTCGAGTCACTGATGACCCTGAACTCGCCTGTTTGATCTGAGTGATGTCACTAACCTGACAGCCTGTGATTGGCTGTTAGGGGACGGCACTGTTGCCCCTAACTGTTTCAGCTCAGACAGTGTGTGGTGTTTGTGTGTGTCTCTGTATGTGTGGGGAACAGGTGAAGCTCTTTGTTGGACCATAAAGAGTGTGTGTGTGTGTGTGTGTGTGTGGAAGCTGCTGGAAGCTGCATGAAAAGAATCAGATCTGCACAGTCCAACATTCAGCTGGTTCATCTGAAGGACAACAGCTACACAACAAACACACAACTACAAAACCGCTACACAACAAATACACAACTACAAAACCGCTACACAACAAACACATAACGACAGAATAACTAAACAGGAACTGAACAACTACAAACTACACACACAAACAGCTACACAACAGGACCCGAACGGTTTGGAGTCCCCATAAAGAGCCAAAACCAGACGATACACTGACCAAACTTTTCCTACCTTTGGTCCCGGCAGCGTCTCCTCTTCCTCCTCTTCCTCCTCTTCCTCCTCTTCTTCCGCTCTCCTCACCGTTTGTTGGCGGTAAATCTGTCCCAGCTTCGTGCGGGTTTAAATTTCAGTCGGTAGAACGGGACTCGGAGCCGGACTGTGGACTCGGTTCAGGTCCGGGTTCAGAGTCTCCGCCGATCACAGCTGCGGTCTGACGGGGCTACGTTCACGGACCGTCAGACATGTGGCGACTGGGAAACTTCAAGGGTGGAGGGGCGGGACGGACCAGAGTCCGTCACAAGGATCACATTAGGAAGAGACAGTGAGGCTAATTCATACAGAACATCTTCATCATTCTCATCATCATCAGTTTCATAGAGAAATAAAACAATAAACACAAGTACATCCGATGAAATTAGA
>CM068479.1:30386150-30551150 GCA_034769265.1 Remorina albescens
ACAGGTCAACACAGAGACAGACAGGTCAATACAGAGAGACAGACAGGTCAACACAGAGAGGACAGACAGGTCAGCACACAGAGAGATAGACAGGTCAACACACAGAGAGACAGACAGGTCAATACAGAGACAGACAGGTCAACACACAGAGACAGACAGGTCAGCACACAGAGAGACAGACAGGTCAGCACACAGAGAGATAGACAGGTCAACACACAGAGAGACAGACAGGTCAACACAGAGACAGACAGGTCAACACACAGAGACCGACAGGTCAACACAGAGAGACCGACAGGTCAACACAGAGACAGACAGGTCAACACACAGAGCGATAGACAGGTCAGCACACAGAGAGACAGGTCAGCACACAGAGAGACAGACAGGTCAACACAGAGAGACAGAAAGGTCAATACAGACAGACAGGTCAGCACACATAGAGACAGACAGGTCAACACAGAGAGACAGACAGGTCAACACACAGAGCGATAGACAGGTCAGCACACAGAGAGACAGACAGGTCAACACAGAGAGACAGAAAGGTCACTACAGACAGACAGACAGGTCAGCACACAGAGAGATAGACAGGTCAATACAGAGAGACAGACAGGTCAATACAGAGAGACAGAAAGGTCAATACAGACAGACAGGGTCAGCACACATAGAGACAGACAGGTCAACACAGAGAGACAGACAGGTCAACACACAGAGCGATAGACAGGTCAGCACACAGAGAGACAGACAGGTCAACACAGAGAGACAGAAAGGTCACTACAGACAGACAGACAGGTCAGCACACAGAGAGATAGACAGGTCATACAGAGAGACAGACAGGTCAATACAGAGAGACAGACAGGTCAACACACAGAGACAGACAGGTCAACACACAGAGACAGACAGGTCAACACACAGAGCGATAGACAGGTCAGCACACAGAGAGACAGACAGGTCAACACAGAGAGACAGAAAGGTCACTACAGACAGACAGACAGGTCAGCACACAGAGAGATAGACAGGTCAATACAGAGAGACAGACAGGTCAATACAGAGAGACAGACAGGTCAACACAGAGAGACAGACAGGTCAACACACAGAGAGATAGACAGGTCAACACAGAGAGACAGACAGGTCAACACAGAGAGACAGACAGGTCACTACAGACAGACAGACAGGTCAGCACACAGAGACAGACAGACTGTCTAACCTTCTTGCAGACAAAGTCTCCCGGCAGGTAAACAACAGATTTCAGTCTCGTCAACATGTCGAACACCATCTGTCTGTCACAGCCCTGACAGACAGGAAGTGACCGGAAATTAAGAGGAAGTGGCAGGAAGACACAAGCTGTGACAGGAAGTGACAGGTATGTGTGTGTCTGACCTGGAACAGGGCGACTTTGCTGACGATGGCGTAGTTGACGTCCACGGCGATGTCCAGCCTCATTTTACCAGGAAGTTGAACCAGCAGCTCTTGTTCATCTGCAGAGGAAACATCAGGGAGGCGTTCAGGGACGAGTCCTGAGGCCTCTGATGAGGTTCAGCTGTTCAGCTCTGATCACAGGAGGACGTGGACCTTCTTACCCAGCATGCCCTGGCTCTTCCAGGTGTAGTCGTACCAGGTCTTGATGCGGTTCTGGACTTCCTTGGGGATGTTGTAGGAGTTCATGTACTTGACGGTGCTGTCCATACAGGCCCGGTAGTAGTTCTCCCCGGCTGTGGCAGCACCCACCACGTCCCTCATCTGAGGAACAGAGTCTGGGTCAGGACAGCCACTCTCTTCCAGTCCTGCACAGACCATTACAGACTTGGACCTGGACTCTTGACCCACAGAATGGCTGAGATCTGGACTCTGGGTCTGAACCACAGACCGATATAGACCTTGACCTGGACTCTGGGTCAGGTGACCTTTTGACTTCATCATATGATAAAAATATTGATCTCTGATGTTTCATAACCACAAACACTAACCTGACCAATCATGATGGAGAATGCAAAGACACCAACAAAGTAGTTGATGAGCTGGAAGCAGATCTCAAAGACGGTGGTGGGGTCGGGGAGTCCTCCGATAGTAATCAGGGTCTTCACCGCAAAGTAGTAACAACGAATGTAACTGTGGGAAAATCAAAGAAGACTGATGTCACAATCACCTGAATGTCGGCTCCACCCTTCGCCTCAGAAGTTCTGTTCTTAGTGATACAGCATGTTCACTTCGAGCATATATATATGCATAATATGTCATATAAAAATATTACATGAGAACATAATAATCAACTGTCTTCAGTCCAGTGTCTTACGCGTTGCCGAGTCCATTATAGACCCATTTGGTGGATCCTAGTCCTTCATAGTCGGAGCCCCAGTAGAAGAGACAGGCGTTGATATGCAGAGAGTACAACAAGTAGGTGGAGGTCCGAATCACCCTGACACACAACAACAACAACTTCAACAACAAAAACAAGGCGAAGCAAGGCAAGTTTATTTGTATAGCACATTTCAGCAACAAGGCAATTAAATTGCTTTAATTTTATAAAGAGTTTGGTCCAGACCTGCTCTGTATGTAAAGAGTGTTGATGTAACTTTGTTATGATTTGGCGCTCTATAAATAAATCTGATTTGATTTGATGAAACACATCAAATAAAAGCCACATGAAAAGACATTAAATACAATTAGAAAAAGTTACATTGGAAATAAAATAGTACAATTAATTAAAAGTAAAGTTAGAAATAAAAAGCTAAAACAGAAGACAGATAAAACAGGGAATAAAAGTTACAGTGCAGTGTGAGATATTGATCAGAAGCCTCAAGTTTGATTCAATAATAAGCAGCAGCAAACATATAAGTCTTCAGCTCTGTTTTAAAAGAACTGAGAGTTGCAGCAAAGTTTTCTGGGAGTTTGTTCCAGATATGTGGAGCATAAAAACTAAACGCTGCTTTTCACGTTTAGTTTTGACTCTGGGGACAGAAAGTAGACCTGTCCCAGACGACCTGAGAGGTCTGGATGGTTCATAACGTACCAGCAGATCAGAAATTTATTTTTGCCCTGAACCATTCAGTGCTTTATAAACCAGCAATAGTATTTTAAAATCAATTCTTTGGCAGACAGGAAGCCAGTGTAAAGATCTGAGAACTGGAGTGATATGATCCACTTTCTTGGTCCTAGTGAGGACTCGAGCAGCAGCGTTCTGAATCAGCTGCAGCTGTCTGATGGATTTTTTTGAGAGACCTGTGAAGACACTGTTACAGTAGTCGAGTTTTTCCAAATCCTGCTGAGACATGAGTACTTTAACACTTGATATATTCTTCAGGTGATAGTAGGCTGACTTTGTAATTATCTTAATGTGGCTGTTGAAATTCAGGTCTGAGTCCATGATTACACCAAGATTTCTGGCTTGGTTTGTGCTTTTTAACATTACAGATTGAAGCTGAGCGCTGACTTTTAATTGTTCTTCTTTGGCTCCAAAAACAATTACTTCAGTTTTGTCTTTGTTCAGTTGGAGAAAATTCTGGCACATCCAATCATTGATTTGTTCAATGCACTTATTCAGTGCTTGTATTGGATCATAGTCCCCTGGTGATACAGTTATGTAAAGCTGTTTGTCGTCTGCATAATTAAGGTAAGATATTTTGTTGTTTTCCGTAATTTGAGCCAGTGGGAGCATGTAGATGTTGAATAGAAGTGGCCCCAGAATGGAGCCTTGGGGAACCCCACATGTTATTTTTGTCCGCTCAGATGTGTAATTACCTACAGACACATAGTAGTCTCTGTCCTTTAAGTAGGATTCAAACCAGTTTAGTGCTGTTCCAGAAAGTCCCACCCAGTTTTTCAGCCGGTCTAGTAATATGTTGTGGTCGACAGTGTCGAATGCAGCACTGAGATCCAGTAATACTAAGACTGATATTCTGCCATTGTCCGAGTTTAAGTAGATGTCATTAAAGACCTTAACAAGAGCAGTCTCAGTGCTGTGGTGTAGTCGAAATCCTGACTGGAAAACGTCAAAACAGTTGTTTAGAGCCAAGAAGTTGTTAAACTGTTGAAAAGCAGCTTTTTCAATGATTTTGCTTAAAAACAGGAGGTTTGAACTCAGAGTGAGGAGTTCATGATGTGGATTTCCTCAAGGACCAGGTCTAAGACTTTTTGGGTTTTGTGATATGCAGTATACATTCACCCATAATGCATACTGCATTATATACTTCCATATATAGTATCTCTGTTCTTTCTGTTCTTTCTTTGATTTGTAATTATATTTTATTTTATTTTGTTTCTATTCTGTCTGTACAGAGCTGTGGTAACGAGCAAATTTCCCCAAGTGGGATCAATAAAGTCTCATATTATCTCTTTTTTTTTTATCCAAAGCTATTTTAACTTCCACCAAAAAGAGACTAAAATGTTTGTTAGCAGACTAATTATTAGTCAGTACAGACGATCAGCATATCTCACCTGTAGATGTAGGCCTTTTTCATCACGGCCTCCATCCTGTCGTTGAACTCAAAGAAAGCCATGTACTGAGAGAGATAGAAGAGAGTCAGGGGACGGTCCCCAGAAACAGTGTGAGTGTGAAGGTGTGTGAGGACAAAGTGTCCTGACCTTCAGGAGACGAGGGAACCGGAGCAGAGAGTTGACTCCAGTGAAGTAATAGAAGATTTCCATTGGAAACAGGCTGAGGACGTCCATCTGTCAACAGACACAGCTTCACCTGCTGCCCTTTATCTTCAAAGACCTTCTCACTTTCAGGAGGACACCCCCTCTGAAGAAGACACCCTCTCCCCTTCTAAACCCCCCCAGGACACCCCACTCTGAGGTCCCTAAACTCAGTCTCACCTTGAATCGCTCCGTCGTCATGTAGTGTTCCCTCATGTCCTTCTTGTCGCACTGAAACACAAGCTCCAGGTTAAACCACGTCGTCACTCACTGAGGAAACCAAACTTCCTGTCTGATGGCGTCACTCACCACGATGTCGCCGCCACGGACAAACTGCAGCCGGGTCTGGAAGACCAGGATGTCAGTGATGTAGATGAGGTCACATGTGTAGTCAGTCAGCAGCCACAGGTGGATGTTTTCAGGAGTCTGGTAGGGAAACGCCCAGCGGACCGGGATCAGCCAAACGTTCCAGTTCCACGCCGCCACCACGAAGAAGAGCCAGATAACGTAGATCAGGTCTGAGGAGAGAGTCCAGGTCAGGGGGAACCTCCAGCCCATCAGCTGAACAACCTTTTCCAAATAAGTTACACAAATATACTTTCTGTGGACCAACTCAACATCAGTTCTGGACCAGGCCTGAACCACGTCTGGCTCTGCTCACCAGTGAAGGGGTCAATGCTGGAGGGGAAGCGAAACTCCACAATAACTCTCAGCCAGTCTGGCATCGAGGGGAGTTTGGGCAGTTTGGGAATTTTCACTGGTCGTCCTAAAAGCTCAAAGTGGAGGTCCACCTCTTCTTCTTCTGCTGCAGCATCATCCTTCTTCTCCTCCCCTGGGGGAGGAGGAGGGGGGGGAGGGGGTGGAGCTTTACTGGGCGCTGCAGAGAAAAAGAAACTCATCAGATGAATCAACAGTCCTGAGACTCAGTGAAGCAGCATTCATTCATTCATCCATTCATGAACAGCTGGGCAAGACGGAGGAGGAGTTCCAGTCCAGGCCGGAAGACTTACAGGCAGTTGGACTCTCCTCCTCCGACTCATCAGGGTCCACCAGTCGGTCTCGCTGTCTCTCAGTTCGTCCTTTAAACAGCCGGACCAGCTCACTCAGCCGGTCCTGAACCATGACGCTACCGACACTGGCTGCAGACAGAGGCCGTGTCCTGGGGGGAAAACAGTTGGATGGTCAACATGGGGGACACTGTGTATGTGTGTGTGTGTGTGTGGGGGGGGGGGGGGGGGGGGGGGGTTACTTCACTCACTCTTCATCTGCTGTCAGCAGGTCTCCCTGACTGGACCATATCTTCATCTCATCATCATCTTCACGACTGAGAAGGACGCCACAGGAAAACACGGGTACAACGGGAATAAGAAAACATGAAGCAGAAAACACAAAGCAGGAGGGTGCAGCAGAGGCTTCCTTCCTGTGCTGTGATGTCGGCGGCACCCCCCTCAGGTCAACCAGTAGCAGTGTAGCTGCTCACCTTACCTGAGCTTGGACAGATCTGGGACAGTCAGACCAGTGAACTCTGGTTCTTGATTTGTGATGATCTGGGGGATGTTCTGGCATTTTCCCTGACCCACATCCTGCACCTTTAGCAGCAGAGCCCCACCGGGACCAGGACCAGGATCACAGCTCCCTGGGGACCAGACACAAATGCTGCAACAAACTGCCAACATTGAATCTAGCAGAGTGAGGGGGACAGGTGATGCTTTAAGATCACCTGACCTGTTAGCTGGTGGCTGATGGTCAATCAGTGTAGAACATGATGGGAGGAAGAGGAAGTGGGGACTCAGGGAGACCTTCAGGTTGGTTTGGCACTTAAAAGATTTACACAACTCTAAATGTCTAACAGGTTTCTCTGAGGGTCTGCGAGAGGCGGGCAGGGCTTAAGGCTGCTGAGGATGGTCAGAATCAAGGACAGGAAGAAACTTTTAACAAGGTCTTGGACAGATGAGCTGGTTAGTGAGACAACCCAACATGGGAAAAACATCAGGAGATTAAAGACCAACAAGATAAATTAGCTTGTGTTGTTCCGTCTGGTGTTTTTCAGCCCTCACCTTCACATCCACCTACTGCTGCTTTTTCTCCCTGAAACAGGAAGAACAGAAGCTTCAGGGGCAGCAGAAACTCAATGATTCCAAACCAGAAGATAAAAAGGTGGCACCGCTTCAGATCTACCTAGAAGTTTCTAAGTGTTTTGTACTTTAGCCCCTGCAGCTCCTCTCCTTCTGGATTTTCATCCTCACCTCCCAAACCAGTCCTGATCCAGTTCAAAACTCTGATGCTGATCAACTGGGAACCTGCTCAGACTGTCAACACTCATTTCAATACCAGCCCATTTGGACTCCACTTGTTATTGCTACCAGGTCCACCTAAAACTGCCATGACTTGACCATTGATCAATAGAACACCAAACAATAACCAATGAGCTACAGTGGCTGGAGCAGAGATGCTTAGTGTTTAAAATGATGACATATTCGTGACGATTCTCAAATGATCTTCGGCTGTGACAAGGATGTTGGACCAGGACAAAACAACCTCTACCCAGAGCTCCAGAGTTCCCTCAGAGCTTCACCTGGTCTGTGGTTGTCGGGGTCCCTGGAGCTTGTGGTTGTTGTGTGAGCGAACTCTCCAGGTGTCTCTTCTCTGATGCCGGTTCCACTTCTGTTGATGATGGAGTGAGTTCATTTTGCTGAGTCTTGGTGTTAGTGTCAGCCTCAGCTGGACTGATGTCCAGCAGGCTCCTGGTGAAGAAAGGAAGTCTTTGTGAACGAACCAAAAAAAATCTTAAAATATTTGCAGGTCCAGAAACCCTGATGTATTTTGATGTCTAGTTGTTGATGAGTATTCACAAACAAAAGCTACAACAACACTTGGAAAGTCCCAATTTAAGACAAAGATGATTTTGATTCGACTTCAGAGACTTCCTACATTCCCGAGAGTCTCATTAAAGACTGAGGGACCAGTAACAGAAAAAAATCACCAAAGTTAAATATCATCTGGGAACTTAAACCACTTGGAGCTTATCTATGAAATGCAGGACAAGATGTTTCACCAGATGAAGAAAAGCCAGAAGAAAGGAACATTTTTCTTTTGGCCAATAGTTTAAAATAAAGGAAACAGCTTGACAAACCAGGATGAGTTGCAAATGGGCCATTTTCCCAAAGTCAGAGGGCACGTCACTGTATTCACAGCACAAAGACATTTTGGTGACCCTATTATGTTCACAAACTGCTTTTCAATACAATGTGCCCAAACATACAGATCAAGTCAACCGTCAGGTAAATACATTTCTATTAAATGTTAACCTGCCTTTTGAAATCCCTATTTCACAGAGGAAAAGTTGGCAAACAATAAAAATAAGATGAAGTCAAAGATGATATGGATGAGAAACTGGAGTCAGAGGCAAACTATACAAACTATATGGAGCCAAAGTCCTGGATGAACTGAAGCTAACTGAGCTAGGCTAAGATAAACAGGACAATACAACAAGATCTAAGAACTCTGATCCCATGGGACCACATGTGGGGGGTCGGCTCCAGTTATCAAAACCTGGATGAGTTTCACTCTGGTTGCACTTAAATTGACTCTGGTCAATCCTGACCGAGAGATAGATCACCCAGGAAAAGAAACGCAGCATGAACCAGAAGGTGAACGTTTTCAGCGGTTCCCACTTTATTCTACGGAGGAGGAAGTCCCATAGGATGTCTTGTGTAGTTGGAACTGTAGAGTTCGCTGCCCATCCGATACAATCATCCCAAATCTTACTTATTTACTTACTTACTGGTCAGACAGAATCTGTTGGTGACAGATGAAAACTATGCTGACCTCGAACAGGGCAAGACCTGGACTCAGTCTAAATACACTATAACTGCCCAGTGATTACACAACCCACACCATAACGCCCTAACAATTGACTTCCCTTTAGAACTCTACAAGAGGATCAAGTAAAGATTCATTGGCAATAGTAACCAGTTAAAGTGGTCGTGGGGGGGGGGGGGGGGGGGGGGGGTTCTATATAGCTGAGCTTACTCAGGTTTTTTCTCCTTCTCAATGGAGCTTTTCAGATTTTCCATGACTTCATTTCCCACAGGACTCGTATTGTCTGTGTTGTCGTCACTGTCCTCCTGCAGGTTCTGCAGCCTGGACAGTGTGTAGCAGGGAACAGACAAGATAGAGAGTCCCTGTCAGACAGTTCAGCCTGTTGTCTCATATAGGAGTTTGTTGCAAAGTGCAGCAGATGAGGTTGAGGTGGAGGGGTCTAGAGGTTCAGCTCTAACTTTGCCAGCAGAGGGGGCCCAAACACAGAAAGTGATGAACATAATGAACAAGTGGTTCTAAAAAGAGAGTTCCTGGGACTGAAAACCAGGACACCACAAAATATCGTCGAACATAAAACAACGAAACAACCTCTTCTAAGCATCAGAGTCAATATGGCAACAAAGAAAACCGGTTGAAGAGTGGAAACAGAAACACAACAGAAGGTCTGAAGTTAAAACCAACAGCTGTGTCTCAGAAAGGTTTCCAAGTTAGTGTCAGTCAACAAAAAAGCTGCAGTCTCGATGTCTAAGAGCGGCTGCGTGAAGGAAGCAGCAGGTCGGGGTTTCACTTCCATGTTGACTGACTTACTCCGGGTCATCCTCATTCTCCTCCTCCAGGATGTTGGGAAGTCTGTTGAGGAGAAAGACAGGAACGGAGGATGTTCAGGTCAGGTGGTACCAGTGGTTTTCTCTGCCTGAGACCTTTGTACAGTGAGATTCTCCAGCTTGTTCATAGGTCCACCACAAGCAAGAGGTCAGTCAAAGGTCAGAGGTCATGCTGTTTCCTGTCGGTTGTTGTTTTGTTTGTTCCTGTGACTTACTGCTCGTTGGACTCTGGCAGCGTTTCTATGACGATCTTAGCTTGTTGCTCCACCTCCAGCTGTCGGGCTGCCTCCTCCGCTGCCTTCCTGGCCATCTCCTCTGCCACACGGGCGGCATCCAGACGATCCCGCTGCAGTCTGTCGGAGGAAAACTCCTTTCAACAAAGTTTATTCAAGTCCTTTTCAGCAATTCCTCCTTTGTGTTCAGAGAAAACCTCACAGATGGTCCAGGAGCCCAAAAGACAAAAGATCACTCTTCTACTCGGCTGTCCCCTGTCCTCAATCAAGTTCCAGTCCCTGATAATCCTTCAGAGACTCTGGTCTGGACCATGTACTAGACTTCAGTCATCACAATCCCTGAACCCAGACCATTTGAGGCCAGACTGTTCTGGTCTGATGTTCAGACAGTGAACCATTCCCTCCAACTTTCCTCAGAGAGAACCTGACATATTCCACAATGATTTAGAAAACAAAAGTTCCTTCATCTGGACTGATGTCCTTTCCTCCTTGCTGTCCAACTGATGAAGATATGTAAAGGTGGACTGAAGACAAACCAGTTTGTGTCCCTGACATGCTGAGACAACAGAACTACGGACAGGTGCTTTCAGGAGGAAAAGGAAAACAGGTAAAAATACCTTTCCTCCATGTGAGCTTCCATCTTGATACTGCTGTTCAGTGGATCCATCTGGATCTGGTCTGTCTGAAAACCAACATACAAGAATCTGTCAGCTTTGGTCTGAAAATCTTCCAACATCGCAATATCAGTGTTTTTATCGCCTGGTCTCAAAGTGCTGCGCTGCCTCCTTCGGTAACGACTGCGCTATCATTAGCATGTGAACAAAGCCGTGTTTGGAGTCCAGAGAGACTCACCTTCTTTTTGTCGATGTCCTGGTTGTGGTCCTGGTCCTGGTCTATGTCCTCCAGCACCAGGTCGGTCTTTTTCAGTGTGACTGAGTGCCACAGGACAGGAAGAGAAAAGCTGAGGATCATCTGTCTAACAAACATTTAGACGGTTTATCTAATCGGACAGCAGAGTCTCAGGGGGTTCCTGGGGTTCAGGACTGAAGTGGGTCTGACCGGACTGCTTTAATCAAACAACTGAATCTGACTAAAAAGAGGAAAAACTAAAAACAAAATATGAACAGGAGAAAATCGGATTAAAAAAACATTGAATAAACTTTATGTCTGGACCTTTAATAATAGCCTGAAAGACCCATACTTGATTGATCGGTTTCTTGAACATTCAGATTTCTAAGCCAGATAAAACAAAAGCACTCAATAAAACACATTTTTCCACAACAAAAGTCTTTATTTTCAGAAGCACACGGGAAAGCTGTGGTTAGCTGTAACGAGCTAGTCGAGTTAGCTGCCATTTTGTCTGCAGAAGCCTTGAAAGGAAGCCGACAGTTCTGACCTACTGAGGATCCAGAGTCCAGATCTAACAGGACCAGGTGTCACTCTTCAGACCTGACCCTGGTTTTAGTTTGGTCAACGTTGTGCAGTAAAGACTGGGAATGCTAAGTGAGGTGGGAATACTGGGTGAACTGGGAATGCTGGGTGTGGAGCTGCTTCATGGAGCAACATGTGGCCTCACAGTCGAAGCTGCTCAGTGAAAGAGTGAAGTCAGTGTCAGTGTGAGCGACAGCCAGGCTCCGCCCTCTCCTTTTATTTTAAGGGGCTCTCGCCGCCTTTCCCCCTGAAACAGAAGGAGAAGAGCAGCCTGATTAGCGCCGCCTCATCACTGACACCGACACCTGCCAATCAGCCATCACATCAGGGCTTCCCTTCCCGTAGACTCTGACCCGCCCCCCAGGGATGTACGGCAAACAAACAGACCTGCAGGTCACCCCGCTCTGTGTACGGCTCCTCCTCTGTTTGTGTGTTGATGTGTTGTTGTGTTGATGTGTTGTTGTGTTGTGTACAGTTGCTGTACTCACTGTTCTGAACTTCATCACTGGCTCTGTCCTGCAGGAGAGTAGACATGATGATGAAGATGATGATGGTGACAGAAACAGATTAACCCCCCCCCCCCCCGATCCTGATCCTCTCCCTGGTCCTAGTGCTGATCCTTGTCCTGATTGTTGTTCTGACCCTGGTTCTGATTGTGATCCTGGTCCTGTTCCTTGTTCTGATTCTGATGCTGGTTCTGGTTCTGATCCTGGCCCTGGTTCTTGTTCTCACCCTGGTCCTGGTTCTGATGGTTCTGACTCACCTGCTTCTGTACTGGCTGAGGTAACATCCGATTGAACTCACTGATGATCCAGACCATCACACTGCCAACACAACAGCACAGCTCAGACACACACAGTACACACTATCCAACGATCACTAACCCTTCTTTTCACTATAAAGTACTTCCAGGAGCTACCCTGTCAAAATAAAAGTACTCTAAACTGTCTTTAGGTCGTCATGTTGATTTAAGAACAATTTTTTAAAAGTATGATAAAACTGCTAAGTAACCTTAGCATTAGCATAGCATTAAGCTGATTGAGCTGATGTTCTCATATTTGAACTTAAAGGGCAACTGGTTGAATATAAAGTGGTTTCTTCTGTACTGTCCTGGTCCACATGAGTCCACCTACTTGGGCTGCTGCTCTGAGTCTTCAGACCTGAGAGGACAGAAAACACTGTTAGCACCTGTCAATAGCTCCTGTTGTAAGCTCATCGTTAGCACCTGTCAATAGCTCCTGTCGTTAGCTTGTCGTTAGCTCATCGTTAGCACCTGTCAATAGCTCCTGTTGTAAGCTTGTCATTAGCTCCTGTCGGTAGCTCCTGTTGTTAACTTGTTAGCAACTATTGTTAGCTTGTCATTAGCTTTTCGTTAGCTCCTGTCATTAGCCTGTCGTTAGCTCCTGTTGATAGCTTGTCGTTAGCTTTTCATTAGCTCCTCTCGTTAGCTCCTGTCATTAGCCTGTCATTAGCTGCTGTTGATAGCTTGTTGTTAACTCCTGTCATTAGCGTGTCGTTAGCTTTTCATTAGCTCCTCTCGTTAGCTCCTGTCATTAGCCTGTCGTTAGCTGCTGTTGATAGCTTGTTGTTAACTCCTGTCATTAGCCTGTCGTTAGCTGCTGTTGATAGCTTGTTGTTAACTCCTGTCATTAGCGTGTCGTTAGCTTTTCGTTAGCTCCTCTCGTTAGCTCCTGTCATTAGCGTGTTGTTAGCTTTTCGTTAGCTCCTCTCGTTAGCTCCTGTCATTAGCGTGTTGTTAGCTTTTCGTTAGCTCTTCTCGTTAGCTCCTGTCATTAGCGTGTTGTTAGCTTTTCGTTAGCTCCTGTCGTTAGCCCCTGGCTGGACTGACCTTTTGGAGTCGGTGGCGGGTTCGGGGCCTGATGGAGGAGCAAGCGGAACCTCAGCTGTTTTGGAGGAGACAAACATGAAGAGACGATCAGGACAAACAGCAAAGACACGTCCAACTATCTGAGCGTCTTTAAACGCACCACAGTCAGTCCTCTGGTCCCCGTCTGTCCTGGGCCGAAGCTGAGCCTCTGGCTGAGGGACCACCTTCTCTATTCCCTGTTTAATCCAAGCCATCATCCTGACACACACACACACACAAAATACAAAAACACATGAGCACACATGATCATGCATGAACACAAGAACACAATTACAGACGGAGACACATTCACACACACAGACACACACCCCGGTGTAGACAGCTTGTTGTCAGTTTTGTCCTCTTGGTGCTGGTCTCGCTCTCGGTCCTGGCCTTGGTCTGGCTCTGAAGCCACCTGGGCCACAGGAACCAGCTGAGGCTGTGCAACTGAAAGACAGGGAGCAGTGATGGGGACGGGGTCAGACCTGGACCTGGTCTCTGTTCACAGGGACATTCAGACCAGTTCTCACCTGATACTGGTGCTGCTGACACCGGTTGCACCTGAGGACACACAAAGGAAGACTGAGGTCATATGACAAGGAGCTCCACACAAACCACATGCATCCACACATGACCAGACCAGCTGCGGTGGTTTAGACCCACAGACCTAAAGGGTCAGTTCAACTGGTTTAGATACAACATCAGGCCAGTGGGTCTGAGGGTGCACAGGGTGTGTTACGGGGACCCTCTTGATCTGTTCAGTCTACGTCCTGGTCTACTCTCCAGGAGAAAAACCCAGATTGTTGTCCAACTTTGTTTGGTGCTTTGTCGTTTTCTTTGAGACCTGGATCACTCAGTCCGAGCAGGTTCCTCCCCATCCTTGTGGACCCTCTTTGTTGCTGTGGATCTCTGGCCTCCCAGACCATCAATCCCCACCACCACTACCCTTCAGCCCTGCCACTGGTCCCTGGAACCCCATAACAGGTCCAGACCAGTAAAACCACAGTCCATTAGAAACTTTGGAGTACCTGAGCGGGCTCAGCTGGTGGGGGGGTCCTTAGTCTTCACTTCAACCTGGGGCTGAGGAACCACCTTCTCCAAACCTTGAGAGATCCAGGCCACAACCCCCCTCCTGTAGAGACAGTCAGATTATACTATGACCTGGGCGGTGCTCCAGGATCTGACGGGGTCTGAGGAAGTCTGAGGGTCAGAGGGTCTTAGGGTCTGAGGGGTCTGAGGATCTGAGGGGGTCTGAGGAGGTCAGAGGGTCTGAGGGGGTCTGAGGAGGTCAGAGGGGTCTGAGGGTCTAAGGGGGTCTGAGGAGGTCTGAGGGTCTGAGGAGGTCTGAGGAGGTCAGAGGGTCTGAGGGTCTGAGGGTCTGAGGAGGTCTGAGGAGGTCAGAGGGTCTGAGGGTCTGAGGGGTCTGAGGGGTCTGAGGATCTGAGGGGTCTGAGGAGGTCAGAGGGTCTTAGGGGGTCTGAGGGGGTCAGAGGGTCTGAGGATCTGAGGGGGTCTGATGGTGTGAGGGGTCTGAGGAGGTCAGAGGGTCTTAGGGGGTCTGAGGAGGTCAGAGGGTCTTAGGGGGTCTGAGGGGGTCAGAGGGTCTGAGGATCTGAGGGGGTCTGATGGTGTGAGGGGTCTGAGGAGGTCAGAGGGTCTTAGGGGGTCTGAGGAGGTCAGAGGGTCTAAGGGGGTCTGAGGAGGTCTGAGGGTCTGAGGGGGTCTGAGGAGGTCTGAGGAGGTCTGAGGAGGTCAGAGGGTCTGAGGGTCTGAGGGTCTGAGGAGGTCTGAGGGTCCAGGATGCTGTCATCCAGGACCTGATGCTCACTATTTGGCAGCCTACTGTTTGTACTCACTCTTCTTCAGGTTTACTGTTGACAGAGGAAACAGGAAGTACATGAAGTTCAACCAGAACTGTGTCATATCCTGTCATGTGATGAGATCGTCTGATCATGTGACCTGATCACTTCACTTATTGAAGAGTCATGATTGTGATTAAAATTGAGTTAATATGGACACACACACACAGTTTACCTGGCTGTGTTCTCCTCCTGTGAGGACAAAACAAACACATAATCAGAACCTGCTGGGCTGAGACCTGGATCCTGGACCCTGTCTGGGTTGGTCTGGTCCTCACCGTGCAGGAGGTGTTGGCCCGGCTCAGTTTTGGAGACGCTGTAAGTTGAGGCAGAGCTCCGCTGAGCCACGTCAAGACGCCAGGCTGAACACATGACGACAGGCTGAAAACAGGAAGTAGTTCAGACCAGCAGCTCCCTGATCCGTCATTGGGTATATGGATCAATAATCTTTATTGATGTTAGACATCATAATGGTTCGGTTCGATCATTCAAGGCAACAACTATGGTGGTTTTCAAAATAAACTCCATGTAACCATGCCTGTGTATCAATCTACAACTAACATGCGTATCAAAATAAAAGCACTGTTAAATGAATGAGGTTGGACCTGGTGGGTTCTGGTTCCACATCAGAACCGGACCAGGATAACCAGCAGAAGGTACACTGGTAAACAGGTTGTGACCTGAACAACCTGTAAACATTAGACTCACCTGCTGCCCTCCGCTGTCTGTGCTTCCTGCTTCGGTTTGTCGGTTTTTGGAGCTGTCAATCAAACAGTCAGGATGGGCTCAGAGTGAAAACAGGAAACAAATGGATCCACATGAATTCACCGAATGTCCTCACCTTCATTTTTACACTCTTCCTGAGACATCACTTTCTTCTCCTGCTGACATCAAAAACATAATCCAAACATGAGCCAAGCTTCCAGTGTGCTTTAACTAATGAGAAGATCCATCAAAACATTAAAGGAAGGGGCGGGGCTTACTTCAACAGGGGCTGGAGCTGGAGCGGGGGGCGGGACAGCAGCTGGTTTCTCTTCCTTCAGCTCTTCATCTTTTTTAGATGGAGGCTCAGGCAGCTGTGGAACGACTTTGGCCACCCAGCTCAACATCCTGGACAGAAAGATTTCAGATCACCAGAGGCTGAACCAGAAGGATCCAGTTGGCTTCCTGTCTGTCAACATGTCAGGACCACAGACCTGGGCTCTGGTCTAGAGCCTTAAATGTGTATTATAGGAACATTTAATTCAAACTATAAATAAAAAAATAAAGATAATTGAGATAAAACCTCCTGAACTTTGTGCTGCACCAAAAAGAACCCAGTAAAGAAAAAGGTTTCAGGTTGAAATCCCTAAAATAAAGAAGGTTTCTGTTGGATTATGGAGTAATTATCTCTGAGTCTCTGAGGTTACCCTGACCTGCTTCTCTCTCTTCTGCCTTTAATGGTGTTTGGATCAGGTCTGGATCAGTGTCAGCCTCAATTAGAGTCAGCTGAACATGATCCTAATCCTGGCAGCAGGAGGCAGCTCTGGGCTCCTGAGTCCAACCGTCTCCTGTTTGTCACTTTCACTCCATAATTACTGTTTTAGCCAATTAGTTTGTTTTATATTCAACCAGCCAATTAGGAAACCAGTGAAGGAGCCAATGAACTGTTGGCAAGACACACTGGTCAGAGGAAGGTTCAATAACTGAAGCACAAAATAATATTACATGCAAAAAGTTATTTAAAATAGTGATAATCAGAGTAATAAATAAAAATGTCCTATTTGGATTCAGACCAGGAGGAACACCAATCCAGCTGGACCTGGGAGCTTTAATCAGTGAAGAAGTCAATTAGCTAATGGGTTAGCTCATTAGTCCTTGGACCTGTTAGCTGGTTCAGGTCTGATCAAGCTTGTGAACAGTAAACTAACATGTCTGAGGTCCAGTTCTGGGGGATCTAAAGAGGTCTTGGCTCACAGAACGGGTCAGATTTTGGGATGTAAACTAAGATCGCAGCACTGTGGCAGCACTGGGTCAGTGCTGGACTTGACCTGTGTGACCTGGTAGATCCCGAGGACACGTTTTTCTTAAAGTTCACAAAAACAGCAGAAAATGTCCCAGGTCCTGTCCGGGGGGTGGGGGGTCAGGTCTCAGAGACTCTCTTCTCCCTATATATCTGTTGGACTTTGGTCCCTCATCAATTCACACTTAAACCACAAGTGAACTAAAGAACTTGATGAATCGCAGCATCTGTTAGAACAAAGGGGGGTCTCTGTCCTACCTGATTCTTTCAGTCTGGGTCCAGCAGCATCTCCGAGACCGAGTACACTGTGAGGACCTGGGGGATCTGAGCACAGAGGGAGGATTAAACTCTAACAGGATTACTGAGGAAGGACAGGAAGACCAAGACAGACCAGGACAGACCAGACTACCCCAGGATAGGCCAGTGCTGGACAGGACCCTGTCTTAATGTCAAATCTGTTACAGTGCTTCTTGTCAAAGCAAAAGACAGGATGAAGGTTTGTTAGCTGAAGCTTCCAGTTTGTCATTTTATCTTTTGGTCATCTTGTTTTTTTAACCAGTAGAAACTAGATTTGGAGATTTCTCTGGGTCTCTTTAAGAACTCCATAAAGGGTTTGGTCTGGACTGCTGGTCTTGACCTGCTTTATGTAAAGAGCCTTGATGTAACTCTGTTATAATTTGATATAAATAAATTTGATTTGAAGGTGGATCTGACCCTTTCTGGACTCTCTCCTGATTGGGTGGTCCAGTCTGTCAGTCACACAATAGCTCCGCCCCTAACCCCTCCCCTCTTTCCTCTAAATGGAGCATCATTTAAAAAATGAACATCATGTTGTACTGAAGACTGTAAACTAGAGACTGAGACCATAAACTCATCAGGAAAACATTTACTGAGGAGGAGGAGGGACATTTTCCCATAGACTTCAATATAAAGGAGGAGGAGGGACATTTTCCCATAGACTTCAATATAAAGGAGGAGGAGGGACATTTTCCCATAGACTTCAATATAAGGGAGGAGGAGGGACATTTTCCTATAGACTTCAATATAAGGGAGGAGGGACATTTTCCCATAGACTTCAATATAATGGAGGAGGAGGGACATTTTCCCATAGACTTCAATATAAGGGAGGAGGAGGGACATCTTCCCATAGACTTCAATATTAAGGAGGAGGAGGGACATTTTCCCATAGACTTCAATATAAGAGAGGAGGAGGGACATTTTCCCATAGACTTCAATATAATGGAGGAGGAGGGACATTTTCCCATAGACTTCAATACAGTCTGACTTCTGACTACAAACAGGGGAGCCGTCCCTGATGGTCAGTAGATAAAATGAATGTTTAAAACTTCTTGTTGTTGTGATCTTGTCGTAGTTACTGTGACTCTGTTATTGTTGTGTTGTTGTTTTTTGTTGTTGTCAAATCAAATCTATTCATAACAGATCATAACAGAGTTAAAGCAGGTCCAGACCAAACTCTTTATGGAATTCTTAAAGAGGTCCCTGCAAATCCACCACGAGGAAACACTTGGAGACAGAGGCAAGGAACAGTTGTGTTGTTGTTGTGTTATTGTTGTCTGCAGGTTAAAGCTGTTCATCTGAGCAGGATCAGCTGTTAACGAGTTGAAGTCCAGCGTCAGCAAATCAGAGGAGCTCAGGAAGCTGATCCATAAACCACCTTTCCTCCTTGTCTCCTTTTTTTCTTACCTCGGCCATAGCCACTCCTGTTTCTGAGTAAATCATCCTTCCTTTCTTCCTTGTGTCCTCTGACAAGTTTCATTATGTGTTACTTTGTGTAGTTTCCTCAATGTGTCGTAATGGAGGAAAAATAAACCCCTGAAGCTTCAGATGTCCCAGCTGGAAGGTCCAGTCTACTTCCTGGGTCAGAGCACTGGATGATGACCAGATGACATAATTCATGAGGTCACAGTGAAATTGACCTTTGACACCGAACAAACTATAGAAGAAGAAGAAAATGAAAAGCTGGTTAAAGTGACATCTGGAGTGGACTCACATCAAAACCTCCCCTCTCAGTGAAGCTTAACATCCAATCAGGAACCTCCGCTCCAGAACGGCTGTCAACATCTGGTTACAAAACCTCTGGAGTGTTGTTTTAATTGAGCATCATCAGATCTGTAATTCTGAAGTTGAAGCAACAAATAATGGAAAGGGTTCATTTGAATCATCATCATCAGAGTGCTCCTCCTGCCTGTCGGCCTCTGACAGTTTTTGTTATATGATCAAGGGAGGTGAATGAATGTTCTGTTGCTAGGCGACATCTAGTGGTTGTAATGATGACAACAGGAGCGAAGAGAAGAGTGTAAAGTTTGTGGATGTTGTGTTGGGCATTATGTAATGAGGACTTTATGTTGAGCTCAGTCCCTGGACGTTGTCCTGCTCTTCCATCTGGTGAGGAAGCTGCCGGTCTGTCCTCTGTCTCTGCTGCTGCTGCTGGTGAAGGTGAAACAGAAAACAATGGAGCTTCCTCTTTCCATGAACTCAGCTCAGCTTCCTCTCTGTCCAGATGTTATATAACAGAGGAAGAGTCCAGCAGACTCACTGAGACTCAGACTGGATCCTGAAAGGCTGAAGGTCTGAAGGAGCCGGAACCCCCACGTCCCGGAGTCTGGTGTCCTTCTGCTAATGTTGACATTGTTGAAAGTGGGTGGGAGGGGCTCACATTTGGTGACGTGGGTCCTGGTCTACAGGGGAGATCATCGAGTTTCTATGGATACATGTTTCATTACAGTCAGACTGAGAGCAGGCGTGGCTCCGAACCTCAGTGAGGAATTTATGTCCATGAGCTCAAAGTGTAAAAGTCCTGTCCACTGAGTCATTGAGCAGTGATAGGGCAGTGTGTGTGTGTGAGAGCTGGTATTTAAACACCACACCCTTCCCTCTACGATCATAACGGAGCTGCTGCTGCTTCTCTGAAGGTAAGAAAACTAGTGAACAACTCAAATGCTGTGTTTGTGTTTGTGTTTGTGCTGTGACTGATCCTCAGGGACTTGTGGTCTCAGCGGATCCAGCTCAGATCAGGCAGCTGGTCTCAGGATGTGGTGGCTAAAGTCTCCCCTGCAGACTCGCTCTGCTCTCTGGTAGTCTGTCTTTATTGACCGGGGGGGTCTTTCCTGGGGGGTCACAGGGAGGTATCAGTTTGAAGTTTTTTCCTTCTTCTAACAAGGCCTGATAATATAAAACAGCTGCTCAGCCAACAAATCAAATCCCTCTTTGAATATAAAATAACAGTTTCTCTCACACACTGCTAACTGGGAGCTTTTATTTTGAAGGCTGTGGACAGAGGGAGATGAGTCAGATTTCCAGAATTCCCAGAAGAAGAAAAGGCAGAAAGATGTGAAACTAGCTAATAAAACTCACCCACATTTGGAATCAGTAAAAACTTGATTAACCAGTGAACTGTGAGACTGAACAGGGTGGATCAGGTCCAGCTGGAGCTGATGGACCAGAACAGGACAGACGGAGACTAATGTTAGTACTGAAGTACTGCAGTCTTAAGACTAAACAACAGTCAGCAGCAAATTCAAATAAGTAGTAAAATATAAATATTGCAACATGAATAAAGTGACTGAATGTCCATGAAATGTGAAGTGCAAGTATGTTCCAGTCCAGCTCGGGTTTCCAGTACTGCTGGGGGGGGGGGCTGTGGCTCTCAGACTGCAATCAGGGCTGTAGTGTTAGGACTGTCCTAACAGATCTGTTTGCACAGATCAATTTTCCGTATCTCTGGTACGTCCTGGCCCATAAATCAAACACACCTCCCTGAAGGGAGCGGCTCAGCCTTCATGTCTGAGGTGTGTTTATTCTGCCTCCGTACCTCCAGATTCAGGTCCAGCTACACGTCCCTGGAGGGGGGCAGTAAAATGTCCTGATGTACGAACTTCCATCATCATCATCAATAATGTCTCTGTGGTCCGGGCCAAGATGTGGTCTCCAACAGTCTTTGTGGTCTCTCCACAGGTGGACCATCATGGCGCTGGTGTCTGAGTTCCTGGGTCAGCTGACACTGTCGTATGGAGGGGTGAGTCCTGCACCTGAAACCCAGGAAACACCTTTTTATGTTCATCTAAGACTAGTTGTCTCAGGGTCCATAAGCTGGTCTACTGTGTTCAGGTCTGAGCCTTCGTTTTGTAAAATGGAACAAATCTTTATCAGAGTCATACCCTGACTGGACTGTGTAGGACTTCCTATACCCCTTCCCCTGAAGTCTTGGTCTCAGCGGCTCTTCTGGTTTTGATCTTCTGTAGATTATGGAGCTTATGAGGTCATAAAGCAGGGACAGGTGTGGTTAGTTCTCCACCCAGAGAACAGTCAGAGACCCGATAACCTAAAGACCAGGAAGATCAATAATTTACCTCAGTCTTTTCAAACCAAAGGTGAAAAATCAAACTGCCCTGTACAGGGGGGGCAACAAGTCTTTCTCCAGGGCAACAAGTCGGTTCCCGGGGCAACAGGTGCGGTAACCTTTGGCTTTGTCCTGCAACATGGAGTCAACACTGGACATTTTAACTCACAGATGAAAAGTGTCTCTGTGGTCCCTGTAGTCCTGGTCTCAACAGAATCTCTGCCCTCTTTAGGAGAAGGAACCTAAATTCCCCACCGTGGTTCCTGTCCGGGACTTTGATCCGGCCAAAGATGCTGCCAGGATTGAGACCGCCATCAAAACTAAAGGTAAGAACATTCAGTCAAACGAGATCAAGTCCCGACCAGAAAAACTAACAAGACTGAAGGGCTTTAACAGGAAACTGTCCCTGCAGGTGTGGACGAACAGACCATCATCGACATCCTGACCCGACGCAGCTATGAGCAGCGCAGAGAGATCGCCTTCGAGTATGAGCGGCTTGCTAAGAAGGTTCAACATGTTGTTATGACCCGGAGAATCAAGAGACTCTTCAAACTTTCACCTCACTTTAATCAGCATTTCTGGACCTTTTCAGGATCTGAACTTAGCCCTAAAGGGGGCGCTGTCCGGCTCCCTGGAAGCTCTGATGTTGGGTCTGATGAAGAGCACCACTGAATATGACGCCTCCGAGCTCAAAGCCTCAATGAAGGTCAGAAGTCAGCAGGACTGATGTGAACGACTAAATCAGCCACGAACATCCCACTGAACAAACAGCAGGTCTCACCTGAGGTTTCAGATGAGGTGTGTTTGTCTGCAGGGACTGGGGACAGATGAGGAGACCCTCATTGAGATTGTGTGCTCCAGGAGCAACGAGGAGCTGGTGGAGATCAAGAAGGTTTACAAAGACAGTAAGAAGCTTCAGGAAACACTGAACTAGATCAGTTCTGGTTCTGGTCTGAGCAGCAGATGTAATGTAATAGCTGGAAGCAGGTGGATCTGGTCTCAGTCTTTGATTTGCTCCTCTTGTTTCTGTATCTCAGTGTTTAAAAAGGATCTGGACAAAGACGTCGCTGGAGACACGTCAGGAGACTTCGCCAAACTGCTGCTGGCCCTGGTTCAGGTAGATTCAGGACCAGGACTCTTCCTGGACTTTGAATGTGGGAAGTCCATCAGTCCCTTCACAAAATGAACGATGAGGCGCAATTTAGGTTTTATCTTTTAATTTACAAAGTTGTTTAAGCTGTTCTTTGAACCCGTCATTTAATGATTAATATTCAATATTATTGATGACTCACTCGGTATCTGTTGGTCCGCAGACTAAAAGGGACGAACCCTCGAATGTGGTCGACTATCAGATGATTGATGAAGACGCCAGAGTGAGTCACAGCATGCATGACTTTAGGAAAGTCATGTGAATAAAAACAAACTGTGTTGTTCTCCTCACTAAGTAACAGTCATGAATGTCTGTCCTCAGTCTCTGTATGAAGCCGGAGTGAAGAGGAAGGGGACGGATGTGGCAACGTGGATCTCCATCATGTCCCAGAGGAGCGTCCCCCACCTGCAGAAAGGTGAACAAAACCCTCATTCCAGCTCTAACAATATCTGACCTTCAGCAGTGACATCAGTCTGCAGTCCAAAGGTAGACGTTAAAGGTACACGCGGCCTGAACGTAGACCTCCATGTGGTCTTTGACTCTAAATCAGATCTAGGTTCTCTATCAAAAGTCTCAGGCCACAGAGAAAGGCTCTCAGACTGGATTCAGGAACTGAACCTTAAAACCAGCTGAGCGCTGCGTTCAGGTGCAGTGTGTCTAACTGCCACTCACTGTGTTTGTGTGTTCAGTGTTTGAGAGGTACAAGAGCTACAGCCCCTACGACATGAAGGAGAGCATCAGGAAGGAAGTGAAGGGCGATCTGGAGAAGTCCTTCCTCACTTTGGGTAAGTCCAGCACAGTCCTCATCGGGACCAGGACGGATAAGTAAGTTCAGTTCTCTTTGTTGAACCAGACTCCTCAGTGAACCAGGATTTGGAGCAGCTGGTCTTAAGTGAATTCTGTTCTCCCTTCACAGTTGAGTGCTTCGAGAACAGGCAGCTGTACTTTGCCAACAGACTCAGTGAAGCCATGAAGGTACGTCAGACCAGCTGAGTTCAGAGGTCAGAGGTTAGACCAGCTGAGTTCAGAGGTCAGACCAACTAAGGTCAGAGGTCAGACCAGCTGAGTTCAGAGGTCAGACCAACTAAGGTCAGAGGTCAGACCAACTAAGGTCAGAGGTCAGACCAACTGAGTTCAGAGGTCAAACCAACTAAGGTCAGAGGTCAGACCAGCTGAGTTCAGAGGTCAAACCCACTGAATTCAGAGGTCAGACCCACTGAGTTCAGAGGTCAGACCCACTGAGTTCAGAGGTCAGACCAACTAAGGTCAGAGGTCAGACTCAGGGCTCAGCCTCCATGTTGACATCTGGTTCTGTCTGCAGAGTAAAGGGGCAAAGGAGAAGGTGGTGACCAGGATCATGGTCTCCCGCTGTGAAGTGGACCTGATGAAGATCAGATCAGAGTTCAAGAAGCAGCACAAGAGGTCTCTGTACCAGACCATCGCTGTGAGTAGCTCTGTCATGTCCTACACCTGCATTGGTCTGTGAACGCAGCAGACCTGAGAAAATGCATTTATAAAATCCATAAAAGCGTTTTCTGTCTGACTTTTCCACTTTCGTTGTTTTTGTTTTTGTTGATGTTGTTGATGTTATTGTGTGTTTTCAGGAGCACACTAAAGGAGACTACCAGAAGGCTCTGCTCAGTCTGTGTGGGGGAGACGACTGAATCTTCATCTCTGCCTGGACTCAGTTTCCCAGAATGCTGTTGGGTCAGCTGATTTCCTATTGTATTAGGTTTTGTTGCGTTTCCATAGTAACCAGTCATGTGATCTTCTGTCTGAGCAGCTTGTGAAATAAAAAGGTTTCAGCTGGTTGTGTGTCTGTGCGTTGATGAAGTGTCCACTGGGGGGCAGCAGACACACACAGGAAGAGGACCAGTCCTCCGGTCAAAGGTCAACCAGGCTAGTCTGGATTACAACAGTCAGGAGTCCGTGGACTGGACAGAGTCCACAGGGTCCAGAGGAGACTCCCTGACTTGAACCAGCTCCTGTTCTGACCACTGATGTTGATGAAATATTTTAAGTTTAACAATGAACCAACAATACAAAACTTTAAACACATCAGGACAACACACAACACACAACACACAACATTAAAACAGTCAGAAGAAAATATCTGGAGACAAAACAGGCACACAAAATCAGAAAAAGTTGTTCACGCTCCCTCTCCCTATCTCTGTCACCCCCCCCCCCACTCTCTCTCTCTGTCCCCCCCCCCACTCTCTCTCTCCCCCCCCTTGCTCTCTCTCCCCCCTCTCCCCCCCCCTCTCTCTCCCCCCTCCCTCCCTCCCACTCGCTCTCTCTCTCCCCCCTCCCTCCCTCCCACTCTCTTTCTCTCCCCCCTCTCCCCCCCCCCTCTTGCTCTCTCTCGACCTGCTCAGTCTATTTAATATATTAAATCTAAGTTAATCCTCTAATTGTCATGCTTTCATAATCCCATCACGCCATCTCTCTTCTACGGCCAACACACACAGACAGACACACACAGACAGACACACACCCTCCTCAGGAGCAGAAATCACCATGGCAGCCACTCCAACATGAACCAATGTAAGACACACAAGATAATTACAGCCACCATGTTTGTCGGCCCAGTGACTGAACAGTTGGGGGAGGACGTGTTCATGAGAAATCATCCCTAATCCACCTGAACCTCGCAGGACGAAAGTCATCATCATCAGGTGACCAGCAGCCCCCCCCCCCCCCCCCCACTCCGGCCTCAGGCCTGGTTTTAATGGTGACCTCACGGACCAGATGGGCAAAGACCTGCACCAGGAACTGACAGCCTGACTCTTATCCCTCATGAATGATGAACAACAACAAATTTCACTCAAACCATTTAACAGCTCTCAGTGCTGAATCTTGATCCCTCCCTCCTGCCCTCCCACTCTACAAAACAATTAAGAAGCGGCTTAATGAAGGCGGAGATCACGTTCCTGTCTCCGCCCTGGAGGAGGATCCTCCATCGGCCCTTTGATCAAAGTGATGCCCCAGGACGGAGCCGGGGGGGCTCAATGTTGAATCATCATTACACACATGAAAAGGAGAACAGAGCGACTCCATGAAATGCAAATGAACCTGGAGGTGTAAAACTTTCATTTGTGCCTCCTGCGCTCCTGATGTCGCCTCTTTCTTCTTCTTCTGTTGTTGTCGGATGTGCAGGCATCATGGCGGCCTGGCTCTTTGACAGCCGCTGACAGAGAGTGAGCAGTCAGGTCGACTCTGCCACCCGGGGGCGCCAACCTGATGCCCGCGTCTGCTAATAGGCCCTGACGTGTTCCCGACGCCAGACCTTCGTTAGACGGTTTTTAAGGGCTGCGACCTCATGCACGCCCGCGCGGAACGATCGCAGCGTGCACGAGCCTTTGATTCCCTCTCGTCGTGGCAGGTGTCAGAGTGACAGCTCGTCGTCACTGCCTCGTGTCTCTTTTGTGGGAAGTTTTGCAACAATTAGCATAAATGTTTAATGTGGTTCCGCCGTCGGATGTCACGGCGGCGCCGCAGAGCGCAGACTTTGTAAAGTCTCTTCTCCACAATAACACACATGAAGCAAACAGACGAACACGTGTCGCCTTTGGTGAATCTTTTATTGAACACATTTGGGAGTTTAATCACGAAGCCAAAGCCTCAGACTCTTCTTCTTTTTCAAATTATTTATTTCACTCACTTATTTACTCTGCAGCTCTGACATCACCAAAACTGCTGAGCCAATCAGAGAGTGTACAGCTAAATTAAACATATTCTCACATGCTCTGCGCAGACCTGGTCCTGGTTTCAGTCTCTAGTTTCTTCTTGTGTCAGGGTGTCATGATGTCACTGGTCAGTGTGGGATTGTGGGAAATTTCCTGTAGCCTCTGTCTCTGCTCATTAAACAGATTTTCTGATGAATAATTGATCGGTTTCTGTCAAACTTATGGATCCTAAATAAAAAACGATTGACATGTTGAAACATTAGATGTAAATAACTGAAGCACAGACTACGACACTCCCGACTGACCCCCCCAGCTGTGAGAAGGCTCAGGACCGGGTCCACCATAAGAACAGTTTGGACTGAGGTGGTCACAGAGTCAACCAGGTGATGATCTGAATCGGCTGTTGTCAGGCAGAACTTGGGAGCTGAAGCAGACTCGGTCTGAACCTCCACACATACATCACTGAACACACAAACTCCCTCAGGTTCAGTTGCAACCCCCCCACCCCCGGTGACTTATGACTACTTCCTGAGAAGTACTGTTCTTGATGGAAGAACCAAATCAGAGCCAACATGACACTTTTTAATTTTGCTGATTAATGTTGAGGCTCAGACAGACAGAGGATTGATGATGAGTTGTGATGACTCTTCATCAGCGCTGCTTCTCCACGCCGTCCTGTCACACCAGCCAAGTCTTATTCCCCGAGTCTCACACCTGGTCGAAGTCCCTGACTCCCTGAACCTCAGACCTGGTGCTGGTCCAGGTCCTGGCTGACAGATTTCTAAGGGATCGTGGTTTGTTTTCTGGTGTCTTATTTCCACGTCCGTGTTTGTCTAACTGGGGACAAATAACGTGACTGATTTTGTGTTTTATTTCCAAAATAGCTTCAGGCTGTTAAAGGTCCACAAGTTCTGAGGAGGACCGGAGCCAGTCCTGGACCTCAAGTCTTGACATTGTAAAACCGCGGGACCTTTCTGTTTCGGGCCTTTGATGGGAAACCTTCAGCCAGCCCTTGTCCTGTGTGTGTGTGTGTGTGTGTGTGTGTGTGTAATGGCCTCCATTCATTATGAGGCCAGTTGATTTTCATTTACTCTCGGCTCCGACAATTAAAGGGAGCAGCTGAGGAGGAGATGGAGGGACCGGGACGCCCAGAGGTCGCCCAGCACTTAAAGTGATAAATTAAATACTCTTACCAAGACACACACACACACACACACACACACTCAGCTCCAGTTCACATTAATAATCAGATTCTTTGTTACTGATCAGGAAATGTTACAAAGACGGAAACACATTCATTGACTTTAAAACAGAATCATTGCCTAATTTTTTAAAACGTTTGATTTTTAATGATGCAAATAACAATTTCATATTTTTATGTTATTTGGACCTTCACAATTTTTTTTGCCTTGTAAAATTGATGTTTAGTTTCATCATGCTAACTTTAGATGACGACCCAGGCTAATGAGTTAGCATGCTAACTCCATTTGATGGGTCTGGACTAGCTTGTTAGCAAACTAACTTCTGGAGAAGCACCTGAGTTAGCTGTCTACAGTCAGAGTAACTTCTAGCTTAGCATGCTAACTTCAGTAAAGAAAACACTTGAAACAGCGCAGACTTAACTTTAATATCTGGAAACAGATGTTAGTGAACGTTTCTTCTACATTGGTGAGTTAATTAATTCAAGCTAATGCTAATCTAAGGTATATAGCAATATGTAATTTACAAATAATTCCTTTCATTTGACTTTCACACTTTTACTTTTACTTAATTTTTAGCTTCCCCATTTTTAATAAAAGTATAAAACATCTTATGGCATTAAAGAACTGGTCCAGTCCAGACCAGCATCATTACCTTGTCCTTGGTCTTCTTCCCTCCCTGTCTCCTCGTTCCTTGTCTTCCTGCCCGTCCTCCCGGATGCCACTTCCTGACACTGTCCCACACTGACGTCTCATGCCCCCCCCCCGCTCAACTCTGTGGACTGTGAAAGGCTGTCCCAGTGTTTACTTCCTGTGTTGTCTCTCTGTCCTGCAGTTTTGTGTGGACCTGTTTGTGGGACAGAGTTCTAGTTGTGAGTCCACAACAAAACACATATTAGCATTAGGTAGCGAACGAACATATTAGTGAGCAGCTGATCTGATGGGACGGGCGGCGCCGGACAATTAGTCTTCCTGTGGGGGACAAACACAATTACAGTGAAGCAATAAGAGAGAAAAACTCCTGACCTCTGCATCTCGGCTCCATTTAAATGTTTGATGTCTCATTGAATTAGTATCACAGTGTGAAAGACAAAGCTAATGGAAATGAGGCGCAGACAGGCAGCGCTGCTGATTGGGCCTCATATAATTAGAATAATATCACGTCCGGTGTTAATAACAAGGAGAGGAAATAAATAACGGGGATCAGTTAATAGGCGCTGTGCTAAAATGACTGCGTTTTAAATATGCCGAGGCCAGCGCTTCTTCCTGTTTACTCATGGGCCGCTGATCGCCTGAATATTGATGTGGCGAAGCGATCAGTGGTGAAGGATCCTCTGCTCTCAGCTCCTGGGGGGTGGGGGGGCTTTTTCATCTTGATTATTCATCTTGATAAATACATAAGGACGTAGAGAATTATGGCGGCAGCAGTTTGTGGTGGGAGTGAATTAGCTGCTGACAGATGGAGACGCTGCATCCACAAATATTCATTTACCTGCGGACAGGAAGTGAGCGGTTAGTGGGACAGGAATCGTTCTGGCCAGCTTTAATTGTTTCACGCTGAGGAAACTGAAATGATTGTTGGAGGAGCTGAGACATTCACCCCTCTCAGACTGAGTTTCACTTTTGACCTCAGCTCTGCCAGGAGTCAACCTACTCTGGACCAATAAGACCACATGAAACTGACTGCTCTACACAGGGGGCGGAGTCAGGAGCAATGAGAAACAGGTGCAGCATCTTAGGGCTAGGTCAGGAGACCACATGGAGAGGGAAGTGCGGGACAGGGAATCAAACAGTGACCCGCCTTATTCTTATCAATCAATCAGATGAGGTGAAGCAGCCATCCCTCCCTCCATCCTCATGGCTACTATAGTATCCGTTACCAGTTCCATAGTAATAGTTATGTCTCATTAGGTTCAGGAAAAGATGATGATTTTGGTTAAAACGAGTTCTTCCTCCAACGAGGACAACCTTGGTTGTCACATGTGGAGGAAGAACAAAAGCAAGGCACATGGAGAACAAAAACATGGGAATCAAACCCAGCTCTCTGGTGTCACATTCCATCCACCCAGACCCCCCGAGCTGGACTCTGGCACTTTTCCCTTCATTCCTGCCGTCATCACTTTGACCATGTCACCTGCTGCCAGACTTGACGATGATGTCACAGTGGCTTCTGACAGATGACCTCATTAATGGCTGACCTTAAAGGGGAGATGCTTTTATTTTGAATGTGTCGCCCAAAGGCTCCGCAGCACTTCCTGCACTTGCAAGTGTGTGTATGTGTGTGTCTGTGTGTATGTGTGTGTGTATGAAGCACATCTGAACCTCATTATTGTTACATCCTGCTGAGATTTGCCACCAACAACAAGACAACCCCTGACTTCACCTGCTGAGGAAAACAGGTGGCTGATCGGCACACAGGGGCACTCTGGGTAAAAAAAGAGGGAACGTGAGCACTTCAAATATTATCTCACGGCACCAGGACTGATGCAGCGCCAGGCGGCAATGTAGGGCCCGCCGGTGCTCCCATCATCCCTCTGCTGAGAGTCCATTAAAGCTGAGTGGATCAGCGGTGTTGGGATGATGAGGAGTGAAGGTTGAGGCGCCAGCGCTCAGATAATAACTCGGCTCTGATTCTGCCCTGTGGATTAATCCGACCTGGAGAGGAGGGAACGTCGCTCCATGACTTCCTGTTAATCATGTTCCTGTTCGCTGAGGAAACAGCGAACTTGAATTGTTCCGCTTGGCACTGGTGTCGCCTGAATTAACCTTTCCCCCCTCTGAACGCCGTCAGAGACAACCTGATGAGATTAATGCACCGCACTTCAGTGTGTTTGTGTGCATGCGTGTTAGTGTGTCTATTGCATTGTAGAGGCCCCTCTGGTTAAAGACGTGGTTGAGTGTCCGTGAACTGTCTGTGGTTGTTGCTGTTTTCCTCCTGAAACAGGAAGGCGGCGCTGTGTTGGAACAGCAGAAGAAGAAGCAGTGCATGTTTAATTCAAGGACCTGCGTCCCTGCGGTAAATTCCGCCGCTGGCTGTGTTTACTTCTGCTTTGTTCTTTTGTTTAAAGCCAGTTGTTGACGACTCTTGAACATGTCACACTATCTCCACTAATAATTGCTTAAGGAGCTGGAACTTTCTGCAAATGTTGGTTCCAGCACAAACTCTGCTCCTGTCTCTGTCTCTGAAAGTCTCAGATGAATTTTTGATTCTTCTCAGCAGCAGATTTTCTCTATAATTCAAAGTGGGAGTCACAATGAAAAAGAATAATGAAGCTGCTGCTTTCAGAGCAACTTCATTTTTCTGTGTTCGCTGGGAAAAACTGTCAAGTTCTGCTCTTTCTCTTTCTTTTTTGATTAGTTCAGTTTTTTCTCCCTCCCTGGCTTTTTGTTCCTGACCCAGGAATCCTACAGACGCTCCTTCTTCTTCTGTGGTGGAGTTGGGAATAATAATGTTATGCTGAGGAAGATGAATCAGTCAGAGCGCCGGCCCCGCGGCGGTAAACACCTTCTCTCTTTGGGTCAATGCCATTTCTCCTCAGATCGCGACGCCGCTGCTCAACTGGAGCTGCCAGTTGATTAATCCCAATTAGACGGGCTGTCACTTTCCTGGGGGGGGGGGGGGGTCTTCTCCTGCATGAAGCTGATGGCGGAGGAACAGGAAAGAGGGTTTTTCCACATGTGATCTCTACAGAATAATGAGCTTTTCTTTCAGAGGAAACACACTTTTCTACACACCTACAGCTCAGTCATGTGACCCAGGACGCCACTGCCATTATGACCCAGACCTCAGTTAGCTCAGAGACATTGCTGCTGAAATCTGTTTTTCATTCCTTTCTCTGTAGGTCCTCACAGGCCCTTACAGGTCCCTGCAGGTCTTCACGGGTCCTTGGAGGCACTGAAGGTCCCCATGGATTCCTGCATGTCCTCACAGGTCCCTTCACATCCTTGAGACAGAGAGAGGGAGAGTGTGCTTCACCTGAGCTCAGCCCTGTCATGTGTCACGTGACTTGTTGGTCTGTGTTTGTTTGCTCGTTGTCTCTCAGGTGGTGTTGTAATGAACAAAGGTTGTTTAATGCTCTGTTTTTGTTGTTGTTATTATTGTGAATTCCTCAGGCTGTAAACAAGCGAAGCAGCAGCAACATGAAATATTCATGAAGCTTAAAAAAGGATGTTTGTCTTAAAACACGAGAAAACAACAAATATTGCAAACTGAAAAGACAGAAAGAACGTGAGAGAGAGAGAGACAGAGAGAGGTGCTCAGTGCCCCCCCCCCCCCCGGCAGTCTTGGCCTACAGTAGTAAAACTACAGAGGGTTTGTCATACAGAAAGGTTTTAGACCTGATCTTGAAGGCTGCATGTGAGATATCGTGGCCCCCCATCAGGGGCCATGATCAGGGTCCCTGATGAATCTGTCGCCGTGTCCAGCCGGCTCGTTGCGGCAGTGCTGGCCAGGTCTTATGGCCACCATCATCAGATTAATAACCTCCACTCTGGACCAGTGCGGCGATTCAGCCACGGGTTAATTAAACATTTACATATAGATGCCCGGCGATCTGTTGTAGCGGGGGATAATTTATACCATCAATATGCACTTTAATCAGCAGCGGCAGGACGCCGTATGTTGGCGAGCTCCGTGCTAATTGGCGCCATGCTGGCTGCTGTTTTGGAGCTCAGAGACAAACTGAGTTCACTCTCACTTTGCTCTGTAATGTGCTGCTGCTTCTCCAGGTCTAAGCTCTTATTCTGACGGGACTCTCTCCGTCTCCCTCTTGGCCCCTGAATGAACCAAAACCTGTTATCTTCTACATTAAATGTCCTTAATTTGTTCATTAAATCCAGATGAATCGGTTATGGAGCAGCAACAGAGTTCAGGGCTTTTCAGGGATTCATTAATGTCCTGATACATGGAGGCTCCGGTAATTAAGGGACTTTGTTGAGACATTTTGTGGTTATTAATGTGAAAAGACAAATGAAATGAGCCCTGACTGATTTGATAGTTAAAGCTCTTCAGTGACTCTAATTAGTCTTTTAATTGTTTGCTTTGAATAAAGAGTTAAAGATGCAGATTGATGGACATTCGTGTTCCTTCTACTTTAATGATTTCGGCCTCACTGGTGTGTCATTGTGTGTTTGTCTTGTTGACTTTTGTGTTGGATTTGACTGCAGCTGTTGATCATTGAGTCTTCACTGCTAAGTCATTCATATATTATTGAATTTTATTGGCTGATGAATTGAGGGGGTGGGGGGCTACAGCAGCTAAAGTGTTGACAACTGAACATGAACCTAATCAATATTTTTACACAGTTCACTCATTTCATGTCAATTAATTAGCCACACTCTACATATCCTGATATTTGATTGCTTTGGTTTGAGTTCTGCAGGAATAGAAAGATTAGCATTAACACAAATTGGAAAAGGAACAGGAAAAGAGTCAGGAAGAAGAACAGAAAGAGGAAGAGGGAGAGAATGGCACCATGGCAACCCTAACCCTCACATGTATGTATACATGTCATATATACATTTATATATCTATGGTTTCTGTGTTTTAATAATTTTAGGAAGTATTAAAGTCAAAGTTCTACTTTGGTCTTTCTGATAGATTTTAGAAAAAGGGCCTGAATTTGAGGAAATTTGGGGCTGAAAAATCAAAGTGATATTTTCTATTGTTTTCTAACTCAACATCACACATTTTGTGATTTTGTTTATCGGCCTGATAATGGTGTGAGTAAGACATGGACAAAGTAAAAGGTCTGAACTTTCTTCTTCTGTTCTCCTGTTGGACTTCCTGCTCCAATGGAGACTCTCTGAAGGTTTAACAGTCCACCATACTCACTTTGCCCTTAATATGGAGGGGGAGGGGCTAGAGTGGGCTTGGACCAAAGAGATGAAGAGGTAGAGGAACAGGCTGAGGAGGAGGAGGAGGAAGAGGCCCAGTCTGGAACTCCAGTAAACATCCTGACTACACAAACTGCTTGAGAAGCTGCTTGTGTTAATTGATGTACTGAAGAGGTTTAATGGAGCCTGTTATGGGACTCGGACTTTTATTACTGGATTTAATGGCATCTATGTCCTTTGTTTTCTTTACAGAGTGTCAGCAGATAGTCCAGATCCAGTTTGACTGCTGGACTGAGCTGGTCCTGGTTCAAGGTCTTGAACAATTTAGTTAAAGGTAGTTATCACCAAGTGACCTGAACCTGAACCTGGACAACAGACTGATAGAAACCTGAACCTGGACCACAGACTGATATAAACCTGAACCTGGACTACAGACTGGTATAAACCTGAACCTGGACCACAGACTGGTATAAACCTGAACCTGGACCTGGACCACAGACTGATATAAACCTGAACCTGGACTACAGACTGGTATAAACCTGAACCTGGACCACAGACTGGTATAAACCTGAACCTGGACCTGGACCACAGACTGATATAAACCTGAACCTGGACCACAGACTGATATAAACCTGAACCTGGACCTGGACCACAGACTGGTATAAACCTGAACCTGGACCACAGACTGATATAAACCTGAACCTGGACCACAGACTGATAGAAACCTGAACCTGGACCACAGACTGATAGAAACCTGAACCTGGACCTGGACCACAGACTGATAGAAACCTGAACCTGGACCACAGACTGATATAAACCTGAACCTGGACAACAGACTGATAGAAAGCTGGACCAGATCCAGATCAAGCCTGTCACAGGTCCACCTCCACGGATGTTCTCATTGTTCTTTATCTGTTTTCTCTTTATTCAGAGAAACTGCAGCTCCAGACTGGGGGGGTGTCTCTGTGGGGGGGTGTCTCTGTGGGGTTGTTTGTCACACTCCGCTTTAATTGAGATTAATTGTGTACCTGTAAAGATTCCTCTGACGGTGTTTAAGCTGAGTGCTGCCAGCTAAACAGCTCCTGTCGCCATCAATATGGTCGAGGGGCGGGGTCACCATGGCCCCCTGGGGACACCCCCCCCACCATTCACTGTGGTCAGTTTCTTGAAGCATCACAGTGACATCATGATGACATCAGTGGTTGAGCTTGTATTCGTTCCAAAGAAAAATTTGTCAAATAAATAAAACAAACTGATAAATATGTACTTTTCAACAATATTAATATTTAATAATGAACTAAAAATCTTTTTGTGACTGCTGTGTGTGTGTGTGTGTGTGTTGGGGGGGTCATGTGTCATTTATTTGACAACACTGTTGTTGCCTCCTCGGGGCTGAGTGAGCCGTCACTGCTGCTCATCTCCCATTGAGAATAAACGGGCAGGCAATGGAACATTTCCCATGAGTCTGTCTGTCTGTCACGGATGGCGCGGCGGCTCTAAGCAGACCTGTCCCATCTTAATCTGTTCTGCATGCTAAGCAGAGCGCCCCCCCTCACCCCCTCAGATTGTTATAAATGCTGTTTATGGTCTTGCTATGACAACTGTGAAGGGCACGGAGGAGGATTTATCACGGGATTATCTCCTGAACCAATGAAGAGACGGGGCCGGTTGTAAATGACCCCCCAGGGTAATAAAAGGAGACGATGCTCCGCCGGGACAATAAGAGGAGGAGCTGTTCTTATTATTATTATTATTAATAATCCCACAGACAGACAGAGACGCCCCTTCACTCACCGCTGTTGGTTTTTATTCCGTCTTTACACTCAACTTTTATTGCTTTTAAAGAAGCGACGACACAAACACAGATAAATAAAGTTCAGACAGGGTGAGTCGAGACTGAAACCTGAACTGGCTCCTCATCTGGATCCAAGAGGAAGACCATCAGACAGATCATCATCAACTCGTATGGTTGTGTTGAGGAATGATTTGTATCTTTTAGACACGTTTAGTCTTCCTGTTTGTGTTTCATTTTAAAAACTTTCCTCATCTTCAGACTCATCTGATTCAGTCTGATCAGTTCAGACTCTGAATGTTTCCTTCTTTTCCAAAGAAAAGTTCCTCTCATGTGTTTGTGTTGTTCTAGAGCTGATCTGAAGTTTCTATCTTTATCTGATCAGGAGTTCTGCTCATTAATGATGAAAAATCAGCTCTAAATATCTGATTGTCTTTATTCTGTCAACACAATAAACTCAGAAACATACAGGACTGATCCAGAGACTCTCTGATTGGCTGTGACATCACCCACCGGAGCCAAAAGTAGCGTCCGATGTAGAGACGTGACTCTAGACGTCACTATCAAAGATGGAGGATGAGAATGGACGGATAAACACACTCAGACTGATCCAGATCTGATCAGGTTCAGATTGGACAGATCAGCTGTTACAAAGAGCCGATTCTGTAGAGGACCAGAACTGGACCTGTTCAGGACCAGCCCCATCGGTCTAGCTTCCGGTTTCAGGACAGGACGACACCAGTTCTCATCAGTCTGGATCCAGACCCTCAGACAGACGAGCTGGTTCCGCCTCAAACCTCAAACTAGAAAATAGGTCAAGAAAACAGGATCTGCTGCCAAAAGCTGAACGGCGTAATGAGCCAAGAACACGGTCCATGTTTGACTTGGGATCCCGAGCATATGGCGGCTGGAAGGCAGGCCGCGCAGTCCCCCAATCCTAATGTCCCCCGGCCCCCGAGGGCCCCGGGGTGTCAGTTTTTACAGCTCTGCCACTACAAAGACACGGAGCTGCCAGTCACACGTGAATCACTCTGCTGAACCACACAACAAACAACAAAACCTGCAGACCCCGAGGACACGGACTGTCTTCAGATCTCTGAGACAAACACTGAGGCATCATGGGATACGGATTCTTTCCTCCAGAGAGGACGCTGAGGTCTCACTGCATTATCCCTGGAAGATCCAGAACCACCAAAGACCCCTGGGACCCCAAACCCACTCACAAGCAGGTGGTACAGGACTGGACCAGGACCTAAACTGCTGCCTTAAAAAGCCTTGATGTTTATGTGGACTCTGGTCTCATCACAGTGAAGGACAAAGTCCATGACAGCAACGTTGACCAAGAAAATCCTCCAACACTGTCCAGAGACACCCTGTCCACCGAAAGACTGTCCACAGACTGTCCACCGAAAGACTGTCCACAGACTGTCCACAGACTGTCCACTGAAAGACTGTCCACTGAAAGACTGTCCACAGACTGTCCACAGACTGTCCACTGAAAGACTGTCCACAGACTGTCCACCGAAAGACTGTCCACTGAAAGACTGTCCACAGACTGTCCACAGACTGTCCACTGAAAGACTGTCCACAGACTGTCCACTGAAAGACTGTCCACATACTGTCCACAGACTGTCCACTGAAAGACTGTCCACTGAAAGACTGTCCACCGAAAGACTGTCCACCGAAAGACTGTCCACAGACTGTCCACAGACTGTCCACTGAAAGACTGTCCACAGACTGTCCACTGAAAGACTGTCCACATACTGTCCACAGACTGTCCACTGAAAGACTGTCCACAGACTGTCCACAGACTGTCCACATACTGTCCACAGACTGTCCACAGACTGTCCACCGAAAGACTGTCCACAGACTGTCCACAGACTGTCCACCGAAAGACTGTCCACAGACTGTCCACAGACTGTCCACCAAAAGACTGTCCACTGAAAAAGTGTCCAGACTGCCCACAGACTGTCCACCAAAAGACTGTCCACAGACTGTCCACAGACTGTCCACCGAAAGACTGTCCACAGACTGTCCACATACTGTCCACCAAAAGACTGTCCACAGACTGTCCACATACTGTCCACATACTGTCCACCGAAAGACTGTCCACAGACTGTCCACAGACTGTCCAGAGACTGCCCACAGACTGTCCTCAGACTGTCCACCGAAAGACTGTCCACAGACTGTCCACATACTGTCCACAGACTGTCCACCAAAAGACTGTCCACAGACTGTCCACCGAAAGACTGTCCACAGACAGTCTACAGACTGTCCACAGACTGTCCACAGATTGTCTACAGAGTGTAAGACCAACGTCTGTTCATGAGACAACCACTTCCTGTCCTGACGTCCTTTACCATGACTGTGTCTCTGGTGGTCGGGGGGGGGGGAGGGGGAGGGGGGGTGACCCCACAGGCTCATTTTTTTCCTCAATAGAGAAGTCACAGGTTCAATTCCCAGCAGCACATCACTTCTCAGATGGCAGACCACTAGACCATGTCGTCCACATAGACTGAACATTGAGATGTAAATTAAATGTTAAACAGCCCCCCCCACCCAATATTATAGCCTAATCCAAGGAAACACTTAAACCTAAATATTGAACAAGCAAAAAACAGAGAGGTCTTTGGGGGGGGGGGAATATCCCCCAGATGGACTTTCATTCTGTACGTCAGGGGGCGACTCCACTGGCTGTAAGACTAGGAAGGAGGGGGCGGGGCTACTGTGTGACTGACAGACTCTACCACCCAATCAGGATGGAGAACAGAGCAGGTCTGATCCTGACTTTACCCCCCCCCCCCCCAATGCTTTATTGCCACAGTAAAACATTTTATTGCAGCAGAAATTGGACCGTTATTAAAATAGCGTGTCGTCGTTTCTCTCCGTCGGCGGAACGTTCAGATATTTTATCATAATCGGAGCCGAACGGATCTTCAGTCACATCGTTGGCTTTTCCTGCTCAGTTAGATGGTGAAGGTCAAAGTTCCTGCTGCCTTTTATCTTCTGTTTAACTACTGAGACCAGGACCGGGACCAGGACCAGGACCAGGACTGAGACCAGGACCAGGACCAGGACCAGGACCAGGACTGAGACCAACGGATCTTCAGTCACATCGTTGGCTTTTCCTGCTCAGTTAGATGGTGAAGGTCAAAGTTCCTGCTGCCTTTTATCTTCTGTTTAACTACTGAGACCAGGACCGGGACCAGGACCAGGACCAGGACTGAGACCAGGACCAGGACCAGGACCAGGACCAGGACTGAGACCAACGGATCTTCAGTCACATCGTTGGCTTTTCCTGCTCAGTTAGATGGTGAAGGTCAAAGTTCCTGCTGCCTTTTATCTTCTGTTTAACTACTGAGACCAGGACCGGGACCAGGACCGGGACCAGGACTGAGACCAGGACCAGGACCAGGACCAGGACCAGGACCGGGACCAGGACTGAGACCAGGACCAGGACCAGGACCAGGACCAGGACCAGGACTGAGACCAGGACCAGGACCAGGACCAGGACCAGGACTGAGACCAGGACTGAGACCAGGACCAGGACCAGGACTGAGACTGAGACCAGGACCAGGACTGAGACCAGGACCAGGACCAGGACTGAGACCAGGACCAGGACCAGGACCAGGACCAGGACCAGGACTGAGACCAGGACCAGGACTGAGACCAGGACCAGGACCAGGACTGAGACCAGGACCGCGACCGGGACCAGGACCAGGACTGAGACCAGGACCAGGACCAGGACTGAGACTGAGACTAGACCAGGGACCAGGACTGAGAGTGAGACCAGACCAGAGACCAGGACCAGGACCGAGACTGAGACTGAGACCAGGGACCAGGACCAGGACCAGGACTGAGACTGAGACTGAGACCAGGGACCAGGACCAGGACTGAGACTGAGACTAGACCAGGGACCAGGACTGAGAGTGAGACCAGACCAGAGACCAGGACCAGGACCGAGACTGAGACTGAGACCAGGGACCAGGACCAGGACCAGGACTGAGACTGAGACTGAGACCAGGGACCAGGACCAGGACCGAGACTGAGACTGAGACCAGGGATCAGGACCAAGACTGAGACCAAGACTAAGACCAGAGACCAGAGACCAGGACCAAGACTGACACCAAGACTAAAACCAGACCAGACCAGAGATCAGGACCAAGACTGACACCAAGACTAAAACCAGAGACCAGGACCAAGACTAAGACTGAGACCAAGACTAAGACCAGAGACCAGGACCAAGACTAAGACTGAGACCAAGACTAAGACCAGAGACCAGGACCAAGACTAAGACAGAGACCAAGACTAAGACCAGAGACAAGGACCAAGACTAAGACCAGAGACCAGGACCAAGACTAAGACCAGAGACCAGGACCAGGACCAGGACCAGGACCAGGACCAGGACTGAGACCAGGACCAGGACCAGGACCAGGACTGAGACCAGGACCAGGACCAGGACCAGGACTGAGACCAGAGACCAGGACCAGGACTGAGACCAGGACCAGGACCAGGACCAGGACTGAGACCAGAGACCAGGACCAAGACTAAGACCAGAGACCAGGACTAAGACTGAGACCAAGACTAAGACCAGAGACCAGGACCAAGACTAAGACCAGACCAGACTCCAACGTCAGAAACAACGTCAGGATTGAACTGTAAACGTGGCCTCAGTAAAATTGTTGTGTTGCTGGACGTAGATGAGGATTTATTTGAGTCCAGGTCCAGGTTTATATTAGTCCAAGTTCAGGTCCAGATCCAGGTTTATTTTAGTTCAGGTCCAGATCCAGGTTTATAGTAGTCCAGATCCAGGTTTATATCAGTCCAAATCCAGGTCCAGGCTCATTGTGTGAAAAGTCTCGGCAGTACTTCCTGATCCCTAAAAAGACAGAAGAAGAAGAATGACCCGGACCGGAGAACGTGGAGCGTGTGTGGTCCCCTCAGTGACCAGGCGATGTGGAGGGACGCTGTCAGTCGGCTGGGGGGGGGCAGGTGTGGGGGGGGGGGGGGCGTTCTTCAGTCCTGACAGTCTCATTGAGACTCGGAGCAGCCGTGAAATAAAAGCTGAAAGAAAGAAAAGACGCTGCGGTGGTTTATTTTAAAGGAACAAAAGGTGAGTTCCTCAGACTGACGACTGAATGAGCTGCAGCAGAACTGCTGCTATAAGAACCCGAAACTGGACCGAACCTGAACCTGAACCGAAACTGGACCGAAACTGAACCTGAACCGAACTGAACCTGAACCTGGACCGAAACTGAACCTGGACCGAAACTGAACCAAACCTGAACCTGAACCGAACTGAAACTGAACCTGAACCGAACTGAACCTGAACCTGAACCGAAACTGGACTGAAACTGAACCTGAACCGAACTGAACCTGAACCTGGACCGAAACTGAACCTGGACCGAACCTGAACCTGAACCGAACCGAACCTGAACCTGAACCGAACTGAACCTGAACCTGAACCTGAACCGAAACTGGACAGAAACTGGACCGAACCTGAACCTGAACCGAACCGAACCTGAACCTGAACTGAACCGAACCTGAACCTGAACTGAAACTGGACCGAAACTGAACCTGAACCGAACTGAACCTGAACCTGGACCGAAACTGAACCTGGACCGAAACTGAACCTGGACCGAAACTGAACCTGAACCTGAACTGAAACTGAACCTGAACCGAACTGAACCTGAACTGAAACTGAACCTGAACTGAAACTGGACCGAAACTGAACCTGAACCGAACTGAACCTTAACCTGAACCGAACTGAACCTGAACCTGAACCGAAACTGGACCGAAACTGAACCTGAACCGAACCGAACCTGAACCTGGACCGAAACTGAACCTGAACCTGAACCGAACTGAACCTGAACTGAAACTGAACCTGAACCTGAACTGAAACTGGACCGAAACTGAACCTGAACCGAACTGAACCTTAACCGAACTGAACCTGAACCTGAACCAAAACTGGACCAAAACTGAACCTGAACCGAAACTGAACCTGAACCTGAACCGAAACTGGACCGAAACTGAACCTGAACCGAAACTGGACCGAAACTGAACCTGAACCGAACTGAACCTGAACCTGGACCGAAACTGAACCTGAACCGAACTGAACCGAAACTGAACCTGAACTGAACCTGAACCGAAACTGAACCTGAACCGAAACTGAACCTGAACTGAACCTGAACTGAACCTGAACTGAACCTGAACTGAACCGAAACTGAACCTGAACCGAACTGAACCTGAACTGAACCTGAACTGAACCGAAACTGAACCTGAACCGAACTGAACCTGAACTGAACCTGAACCCAACCGAAACTGAACCGAAACTGGACCACTTCAGACCCAAACAGGCCTGAGACTGGAATCCACCCGAGAATCCGAATCTTAGGTTTCAACTCATGAACGTCTGAAGGTCTTTTGTCATCAAATGAAGTCACATGTTACTGTTTCATCTGAGCCTCAGAGCCACAAACAGAACCAGACCTACCTGAACCAGGACCAGGTCTGCTACCATGACGACAACAACAACGCCAAGCTCCTGTTTCATTATTTATCTCCAAACCATAAAAACTGCCGTCCTGTTATGAAGCAGCTCTGAACTGAAATCACACGTTTCAGCTGCTGAAGCGACTGAAACTGTTCAGATACTTGAACTTGAACTTGAATCAGTTCTAGAGGATGTCAGGGTCTCCGGACTGGTGGTCCTCCTGGACCAGCTCTCAGTCTGTGCTCTGTTTCTTGCAGCGCCTTCAGGCAGATCAGGAACACAATCTGTCTCGTGGAGCCGCTGCCAACGTCTGAATAAACCATCTGTCCCAGCGAAGACTGAGACTGATCTGTGACCCACATACCAAAGAGACCAGGTCTGTCCGTCTGAAGGGATCTGATCTGGATTAACCTGATCTGGGTTCACGTCATCAGGTCTGAGATTTGGTCTCAACAGCTGAAAAATGATTCTGATATATTGTATTGATGATGTCATGTAAAGATTAGACTACATGGACTCTCAGGACCTGGACCAGCAGATCTAGTTGGAGGATCCTCCCCCCCATGTCTGCAGGGCGGGGGGGGGGGGGGGGGGAGGCTATGTGTGAATTACTGTTTTCTTTTCACACACCCGCTAACTGCCCCCCGAATGGTTCATGGCAGCAGCTCCGCCCTCACATAATGCAACTGTGTATGATGACAATGTGTGTGTGCGTGCGCATGTGAAGGGATGGGGGGGGGGACTGATCAGACTGATCCTGGTTCCGGACCAGGATGATGAGTTGTGGATCCTGGTCTCTGTAGGATGGTCTCTGGATCCTGGAATCTGGACCAGGGTCTCTATAGCCTCCAGGTTTTTTCCTCTTTACGGCAGTTCAGGAATTTTATCTGTGGACACTGATGGGGCAACTTCAAAGGGGGGGGGCAGGAACTGGTCTGAGGTCCAGGTGATTGATGAGGTGTCGTAGATCAGGGACAGAACTGCAGAGACCACATCCAGAATCCTGACAGAAAAACCTCCTTACAGGACTCAGACAGCACCTCAGGGCGGATCAGGACCAGGAAGAAAGATGATGAAGGACCCCACATTTCTTCTTCTTTGTCCTGGCGTGTGGCTGTGATGTCACTTCCTGTTGCTTTCACACAGTTTCATCATTACAGTGAATAAACGGGGGGGGGGGGGGGGTCATCGTGTACTCACGAACACACACACAGCTTATAGCGACATTACACCGTGACTTTGTGTTTGTGGTATTTCAGACATGAATCTGGTCCAGGTCCTGGTCCAGGTCCTGGTTCAGGTCCAGGTTCAGGTCCAGGTTGTATTCCTGTTTGTTATCTGTTTCCTGATGATGACATCAGTCCTCCTCAACATCATCACTCTCATCTCTCAATGACATCATCGTCTTCATCACCTCTCTGCGGTTCGTCACTTCCTCTTTCCTCTCCTCTTCTTCTTCTTTTTCTTTTTCCTCTCCTCTTCCTCGTTGTCTTCATCCTCAGTAAATATTTGGCTGTTTCTCCTGTTGAAGAACTTTTATTCTTCAATAACACAAAACGTTCCTCATGTGTTTGTGTGTCTTTTTGTGTGTGTGTTCACATTTTTACAGTGACAGTGGCCGTCTCTCAGCAACGCACCATTGTGTCTGTCAGCAGGGAGGTGTTAACTACACAACATACACACAGACCTACATCAACTGTGCAAGTTGAAAGAGAACACGTGTGTCGAAATGAAAAACATGTATGTTAATACGAAGGAGAACATTTATGTTGATATCAAAGAGAACACAAATGTTCTTGAGGTTCTTCCACTCGGAGACCGGCAGGTTCAGCGATTTGACAAGTTTGTGATTCAGCTGAGGGAATGAAGCGACCGACGGAAAATGAACTGATGAATCTGGTTTCCTTTTTTTTCAATCAAATTTTTCTCAGTTCAATTAAATTCTCATTATTCTATAATCTCTCAATTAAAACTGAAAATGAGAACAATTATTTTGATGGAGCAGAATTTTTGTCTCATCCGGTCATCGAAGTACAAACTGATTCGTTCGAGATCAGATTTATTTCTGATTTAAATGATTCCAGATCATTTTTGATCAATTTTGGATTACTTTTAAATGTATTTCTTTTTTTACACCAGGTTTATCTAAAATGTATTTCAGTATAATTTTAGGTTAATTAGATTATTTTATGTTTTTTTTTTTCAGATTCATCTCGGCTCTACTTTGAATGTGTTTGGGTTAATTTCAGGTCCATTTCAGTTTGATCAGATGTATTTTCGCTTTATTTCAGATTAATTTAATATTAATCTCGGATGTATTTCAGGTTTTAGTCGACTTCATGTCAGTTTATTTTCAGAGTTATTTCAAGTTGCATGTGAAGCATGTCCTAACCCTAACCCAGCTGTCCGACCAATAGATAAAAAAATCCCGGTTAAAGGAAACGCTTGAAGAAGGTTAGCGCGTGTGTGCGCATGTGTTTGTGCGTGCGTGTGTGTATTAAACAGGCCTCTTCACCACTTTTCATCTCTTGTTCCCAGGAAGGTTTTTTTTAATGGATGTGAATTAGCAGACAGAGCGCAGGGAATAAAAAGCCCATTGGTCATGTTCATGCTTTCAGCCCAAAAAGAAAACTAACAAACACTGAACTACTTTCTTCTTCAGACATTTGGATCATGCAGCAGCAGAACAAACACAGACGCTCGTTTAAAACAACAGGAATAAAAAACAACCAGATCCAATTTTAAAAGGTGCATCAGAGATTTTAACTGAACATCCTCTGACATAAATATATCACTTCTTCTTCTTCTTCAACTGTTCATATCCATCATTAAAAAATGTAAATAATAAAGACACCGGGGAATCATTTGGTTCACCAAACACACTTTTTCTTATTAATCAGGATTTATATTCCTTTTTTTAAATCCTGCAGGATTTAAGATAAACTTTAGTTTTAGAAGCAGAGAAAAAAAAACCTTGAGAATCTTTTCTTTGCGTTTGTGAAGAAAGGGTGAAACACAACAGATCCAGATATTCAGTCACACAGAAACACTCAGTGTTTTACTTTCTGACATGATTCACAGGAAAAACACCAAAGACGATTCTTGTTCACTGAAGGTCAGAGGTCAACCTAAAAGTTCCCCCCTCCAAAGTAAAATAACGCACATCTTCTGGTCCTGAAGAATTCATTTTCCCTTTTTGAATTCTTTTTTATGTATAAAAACCGAAAACAGTCCCGGTTCCCGTCAGTGCACCGGCACGGCAGACTGCAGCGAAGCCGAGGAGGGCAGCGTGTCTCCGGGGGCGGCCGGGCTGCTCTGCCCGGTGGCCGTCTGCGGGGAGGTGGGGCTCAGAGATTGGGGCGAGTTCGCGAGGAAAGCCGGAATGTGAGCGGGCAGCCCGGGCAGCCCCGGCACGGACGCGGGCGTGGGCTTGATGGGCACCGGGTGGCAGATGGATTTGAGCGGCATGCCGTAGGCCGAGTAGTCGCCGGCGGCCATGGAGATGGGAGCCGCGGTGTCCACCATCCCGGAGCCGTACATGTGCGGCCAGGCCGGGGGCAGCTGATTGTGCAGCGGGTACCCGGGGGCGGAGAAGGCCAGGCCGCCCGGCATCTTGTACTCTCTGGCGATGATGTTCTCGATGGCGAACGGGTGTTTGAAGCCGGACGGCTGAGGCACGGAGCTCAGGTTATATCCGCCCGGCATCTGTGGCAGGTGCGCGGCGGCGTGCAGCGCGCTGAGCCGCAGCTTGGCCTGCTGCTGCAGGTACTGGGCCGCGTCCTGCGGTTTGCTGGGCACCAGCGGCTCGGTCGCCTGCCCCCCGCCCACCTTGAAGCGCTTCCTGCGCCGCAGAAAACTCCCGTTCTCGAACATGTCGCCGCAGTTCGGGTGCAGAGCCCAGAAACTGCCCTTCCCAGGCTGGTCCGGTCTGCGGGGGATCTTGATGAAGCAGTCGTTGAACGACAGGTTGTGGCGCAGGGAGTTCTGCCACCGCTGCGTGTTCTCCCGGTAGTACGGGAACCGGTCCATGATGAACTTGTAGATCTCACTGAGGGGGAGCATCTTCTCCGGGCAGCTCTGGATGGCCATGGCCGTCAGGGAGATGTAGGAGTACGGAGGCTTCTGGTCGCTGTACGTGTTCCTCCCCGGGCGAGGCATTCTGGAGCCGAGCTGGACCGGGCCGGACCGAGCCGGGTCGGGATCGGTCCCGGTCTCAGAGGACTCTCAGCACTTGTGCCAAACTTTGTCCGAAGGACTCCTCCGGCTGAGATCAGCGTGGCTCGGGGGCGGACAGTGTCCGGGCGTGTCGCACCATGGTCCCGTCGGAGCTGGAGCCGAAGTTGGTGAAAGTTGAGCAGCAGCGGTGTGTCCGCTGTGCCCCCCCCCCGGTCCGCTGCTGAGCTGAGCTAAGCTGCTGCCTCCTCCATGTCCCTGTCCCGGTCTGTCCTGAGCGGGCGGAGACGGGAGCAGAAGACCCCCCCAGAGAGGAGCCTCATTAATGGGCCACTTCTCCTCCGTCACATGATCAGAGAGGCGGGGGCCGGTGGGGGGGGGGGCGGGGCGGCTTCATTTATTCTGTTTACGAGCTCCGACTGAGACGACTTGAACCGAAGCTGCGGCGGAAAAACAACTGAGACGCCGCGCGGAGAGACCGACTCCCGGGAAGTTTGTGGCGGAGCCGAGCTTCTGTAGAGGTAAGTTAGCGCGTGTGTGCGTGCGTGCGTGCGTGTGCGTGTGTGTGTGTCGGGGCCCTCACCCACTAATGAACTCTTTAATGGTCTTTTATTCAGTTTCAGGTTTTTCGTTATGAAGATGCTGCTGAGTTCCGAGTCCGGGTCTGGGTCCAGGTTTTAGTCCGGGTCTGCTCCAACCCGCTGAAAGACAACAATAAAAAAAAAGATATGAATGATAAAATACAGATACGCATAGAGAACATAGTCAGTATTATTTTTGTCCTTATTAATGCCGTTAATACGAAGTATTTTTTTTTTTTACCTGGTACAGGCGGAACCGATTCTTGGACCCGGACCCGGACCTCAGCCTCATCAGGACCAGTCCCCCGTTAATTACCTTTAATTCTCTTCATCAGCACCATCAAGTCTTTAATGTCTAAGTGAACGTGTTCGGTGTAATTCTGTCTTTGGCGGGTTTTAATCACGCAGGCCGGAGGTTCCGGCTCCGGTTTTAAAAAAGGATTTTAAACTTTTTTAACTTCAGGTTTTATGTGGTTTTATCGAAACATTACATTTATTATTACAATAATTGTGTTCAGTTAAATGTTAGTTTTTCTGTCTGTTAACGACGTTTAAATCAAATTGTTTCTGTTGAACCATAAAAACGCCCACGACGGCCGCAACACAAATAATAATAATGATAATAATAATAATAATAATAATAATAATAATAATAATACTTTCATTATTTAAATCACGAACTTCTTATGAAAATATTATATTATCATCAAAATAACGTAAATATATATAATTAAATATTGAATTCATGTTAAAATTGTCAAATTAAAGTAAGGTAATTGTCGTGGCCAATAGTTAATTTCTTTGATTAATTAATTTATACCAAGACAAATCAATAATCAATAAAAGAAACAGAACAAAAACATCAAATCTGAGCAGTTTTTATAACCAAATGCTTAAACATCTGCAATTTATTATTAAAGCTTAAGTAATATTAACAATAATAATTGTTGTATAATTGTTGTTTTTATTAATACAACTTAAATAATTATAATCATTATATGGGAGGCGAGTTAAACAGCTAACAACATAATTATTTAGTAATTGAAAGGAAACGAGTTGTGATTCTTGTGTGCGTGTGTGTGTTTGGTGAGGGGGTGGGGGTGGGGGGACTAACAGCCTCTTTCACACGTCTGACCTTTGACCTCTGATCTGATGGAGAGAATTTAGGATGCAGACGCACAACCACAACGGGAGAGAAGAAGAGGGTGATCATCTTCCTCATGAATATTATTATTATTGTTCTGATCAGGTTAATCAGTTTCTCTGTTGATCAGACCGACATGTTTTTTTTTAAATCCTTTGTTATAATCAGTTATCGATTGAATATGATTGATTAAATGTCTAAATTGTTTTTCTTTTGAAAATTGAAAAAACAAAACAAAAATTTCAGCTGATACAGAAATTGGTTTTTAATTGGATGTTTTTTGATTATTTCTGTTTTATTTTTATTAAATAATCTACATACAATATTGGAACATTTAATTTGTGTATTCTAAAGTTGTTTTTAAATGTATCTGTGATCAATCTGCATCTCTTGTTTATATTAAATATAAATATTGAAGTTTATGAAAAAAGACTGTAAATCTGTCAGGATTGGTCACACAGCAGCCAATCACAGAGCAGGAAGATGGACAACACATGTTAAAAATCAACCATACAAATATAAAACGTGTTTGTGTGTGTCTGTATGTGCATTTGTGTGTGTCAGTGTGTGTGGCTGTGTGTGTGTCTGTGTTTGTTTAAAATGCAGAGCAGCAGCAGTTGAGGTACTTCAGCACGTTCCTCATCATCCTCAACACTTCAGATTCCACAGACACACAAAGATACACACACACAGACACACACTCAGACAGACCTAGGTGGACCCTCAGTTCAGTGGAGACCTGATGTATGAACTCAGTCTTCCTGGTCCTCCACAGACAGGACCTGATATGTATCTGAACCTGGTCCATGAGGGTCCAGCTCATCTTCCGTGTCACAGACCAGCCCAGGACCAGGACCCAAACAAACTCCAAAGTCCAGCAACAAGTCCAGGATCTTTTCCCAGTTTCTCAGATCCTGAGCTCATTATGAGACCCAAACAGTCATCATGTCACTGGGTTGATTCCCAGCGGTGTGAAGGTTCAGCCGTTTGGCTCATTAGCTGCTAATTAACGAGGTGATTAGTGTCTGAGGAGCAGCCAATGAGGCGTTAGAACTCGTTAAGTCCCATTCTGGTGCCATATTATCTTCTGAGGTCTGTAAAGTCCTGATCGCCACAGAGTCCCGGTGCCTTCATAGTTCTGGTCTCCACAGAGTCCTGATCTCAACAGAGTTCTGGTCCCCAAAGAGTCATGTTCCCAAAAGAAAGTTGATCCAACAGAGTCCTGATGCCAACATAATCCCAGTCCCCAAAGAGTCCTGGTCCCCACAGACTCTTGATCCCAACAGAGTGGTCTCTATAGAGTCCTGGCTCCTAAAGAGTGCTGGTCCCCACACAGACCTAGTTCCCATGGAGTTTCTGCAGAAATTTCCTTTTGGACCAATCACAGAACTTCACGAGTGCACCACGGAAACTCATCAACAGAGTGGCAGTCCGGTGGACTGGTGGTCCAGCTGAGACGTTCTAATAATCACTGATCAGATTCAACAGGTCAAAGGTCACAGGTTGCAGCCCCCTGATACAACCAAGCCCCACCCATCTGGATTTGGTTTATGATTGAAACCGAAATCAAATCAAATCATTCATATAGTGTCAAATCGTGGCAGAGCGATGCTCCATTTTTATTGGCTCACTCAGAAAAAGGACAGCCAATCGGAGAGGGTCAGATGGATTACCGCAACTGAAACACAAAATAACTTTTTGCCTGAATTTTGATGAAGATCCCTGAACCTGGACCACAGTCTGAGTTCACCAGACGATCTGAGGCTGGACGTCATCCTACAGACGACCAATTAAAGGCTGTTTTTGTCTCGGTGCTCGTTATAATTAATGACAGCGCCGTTACAGCCTCTCAAGCCCTTCACTATAAAAGCAGTTTGGCATCTGTGCTCCACCACAGCAGAACGGCGTCGAGGCGGCAGCTTCCAGCGGGCCGCCGCCTTGACACCGCTCTGCTGTATGACACCATGAATATTTAATTAATAATTAGTCATGTAATTCCTCCTCAGGAGTTATTATCCCTCAAACTGGTGTGTGAATTTAATTATTAGCAGCCTTTTTGTTTCCACGTCCCGCTCATTACTGTCAGGATTGATGTAACATAAACTTCATTAAAAATTAAAGTGGGATTCTTTAATTACGCGGACGCCATCACTGAAGCCAGAATTAGCCAACTCAGTGATGTGCAAATGAGAGCATTATTTAAGAAACATGCTGGAAGTAGTTATGCTAATTCTCCGGGTTCACAGTGCCAGACCTTTCACTCGCAGTTGCATATTCATTAAATGCACTATGCAAATTTAATGTAGCAGCCTCAGTAATGCCTTGTTAATTTATTCAGATTTATTGAGTAAGACTTGTAAAATGTACCAATTTAATTAGCTCATCTCCTCGACGCCGGGCGGCGATCGCTGAGCTTTTTAAAAAGAGTAGAAGAAACATGATGTTTTACATTTCACAGGCTTTAAGGGGGAGATTTGCTACACTTAAGGGGGAGAAATCACTTAAACTGCTCCCCGTGCCCCCGGGACGAGGATGGAGTAGGAAACGAGGCCGTCTTCGCCGAGCAACGGCTGAGTCCACAGCTCTAATGGCTGAAATGAGGCCGGGGAGGACGCTTGCTCAAAGGCGGTTTCAACCAGGGAGGCCTTTACCGACGGCCACGGTGCCCAAATGGCACCTGAGGAGACATCAAACCAACACGCTGTGGTCATTTAGTCTTCTCAGATGTCACAGGAAGAGGTCACAAGGTCAAGAGGAAAATCTGAAACTCCAAGTTACTGTTTAAATCAGAGAAGAATAAAAAAGGAGGACGGAAACAGCAGCGGGAGAAAGGAAAGGAAGCACAAGTGGCAGGAGGGGAAACAGGAAAGGAAATTAATGAAGGAATGTACATAAATAAGGAGAAAGGAGTGAAGGAAAGAAAGAGACAAGGCAATAAGGAAAGAAATATGATGGGCCACCTAGACAAATCTACATCTCAACCAATCATCAATCAGGAGTTGATTAATAAAGACTGTGTCGTTCTGACAGACCTCGTTAACACCATGACATCATCAAATTAAAGCCACACAGAGGTTGTTTTTACCGATGGAAACACTGATGATGCTGTTTCCTGTCCAAGACTTTCCTTTTTAAAACAAGACCTTGTACTGACCAAGATCCAGGATCTGTGTGCAGACATCCTCTTCTTTCTCCTCCAGTCTGAGCCCAGGTCTTAGGTCCAATCCAGTCTGACAGCTGATTAATTCAGATCTGTGAAGGAAGAACATTAAAAGGAAGAATCTAAATTTCACTAATTTCTTATCAGATGAAATCATGTGGATCAGTTAAGTCCTGGAGAACCAGACCAGACAATTAAGCGTTCTTACTCTGAGCTCTCCTTTGTCCTCTGATCCCAGACCTGCTGGATCTCGACCAGAGAGCTGTGGGGCTCAGTGGGGAGCTAAATGGTCTGGAAAAGGAAGTTTTTCCCTCCACTGTCTCTAAAAGTGTTTTGTCTTGGTTGGGTCTCTAATAATTCTGTAAACAATTTGGCCTGGACTTGCTGGTCTGGACCTGCTCTGTGTAAAGAGCCTTGATGTAACGCTGTTATGATTTGGAGCTTAATGAATAAATTTGATCTGATTTGATTTGGTGTGCTGGCACTAGAGAGTCCACCAGAGCCAGCGGGGTGTTTCCACTTCCTGTCTGTTGATCCTCAGTTCACATTTACCAGAGCTGATCTCTGAGTATTTGCTGTGAACACCAGGACTCTGAGGGATCATGTCCCAGGTCTGTCCTCGGATTGTTCTCCCTGTCTGTGTCTCGTAGCGTTGGGACGAAACAGATTGGTGCCTGAGTGAGTTAAAACTACAGATAACAGCAGAAACCCCCCCCCACCGACCCCCCAGGAGGCACTCTGCTGTCAGGGAGGAAGATGGAATAACCGCCTTTTTTAAGGTCAAGATTTGCTGCGCGGTGCTCGGTTCAGACATAAATGCTCTGTAAAACCATGCGGCTGATTGCTTTGCTCTCCTGACGATGTCAATTTTTGTCCGTGGAGCTGTGGGTGTGTGTGGAGGGCCCTTGTTGGCGGCGGTGTGTTGGCTGTCAGACGCTTCTTAAAGCTCCGCTCTATTATCCGCCGAGCCCACAGGAAGCTCACACAGTAATAGCACATTACAAGCCACCGCTTCATAATCCCCCCTGGTCTTGCCACAACCTTTTTGTTTTCTTCCTGTTGTTGTTTTGTCACATCCCTCTGTCCTCCCCCATTGTTTCGGCTCAGACTATTCGTGCCACGCCACATTTATCAGACCGCGATGTCAAGGGAGGGACTCAGACAGGAAGTTGTTATAGAGGATAAATCTGTCGTATTTACTCCTTTGATATGCAACAATAAAGACAGGACATGGCGGACAGGAAGTAAAGGTCTTTACACAGCATTGGTGTTTGGTCTGAGTAAGAGAAGCTGCTAAACAGACTCACCTGGACCTGGTCCAGGACTGATTAGGAACATCAGCAGGGGTTTTTCTTACTCACCTGTCAATTAAGTACATAGGTTCTGTTACAATTCCTGGTTACTGTCAAAAACAGTTGTATCCTGATTAGCTTACACTAATGTGATGTCACAGAATGTCCCAAAATGGCGGCGGCCTCTCAAACATAAGTGTGGCGTGAAGATAAGTGTCTTTAGCTTTGACTCAGCAGTCGAAGCCTTTTGCTTCCTCCTGGCCTCCACAGAAACGATGAGGAGAAGAAGCCACTGAGTTTTCTTCTCTGCATAAATTTACAGCAGAACTTCATTTCTGCCTGTGCTGATTAAACAAACACAAGCTGCCTGATAAATAAGGATTTAATTATCAAAAGATTAGTGTGTACTTTTGTTTTGATAGGAACTTTTATTTAAAAGCAGCACAGCTCCGTCTGCTTCCTGTGTGCACGTGCTAATTAAATGAAATCCTTTTCAAACACATCAGCGAACCAAAAACTCAGATTTGGGAACGGTCCGGTGAAAACTCTGAGACTGAGAGTTAAAGTGTATTTCCAGGGCTTAGCCGGCGCCACTTTCAATTAATTCAGAGAAACTTCAATGGAAGAAAACAATCTAAGCCTCTAATCCGTCCATCACAGAGGAAGGAGCAGATACGGACGCTTTTACAGACCCTGAATGCAGCACGGCTCCCTGGACTATCAGCTTATCGTTGTCTGCTTCATTCTGATTAAAACTTTCTATCAGTGCTGGGTAGGTTTTTATGCCTATATGTATCTGCTTTTTTCCTACTTGGCCATGTCATGTTTGTAAATGAGAATTATTTCTCAAACATTTTACTGGGAAAATAAAGGTCAAAAAATGAAAAACAAAACAAACCTTGATCCTGTGGATGTTACTTTGACCTAAGCCTGGTCCAGACCAGGTTTAGGTCTTCATGGAAACAGTATTCTCTGATATCAGTGGTCTCTTTCAGCAGGATCAAAAACCAGTTCAAGGTTTTGATTCAGCTCCAAATCCCTCTGATCTCAGTACAGTCCAGCATCTGTGGGATGAGCTGGACCAACAAGTCCAGATCCCAAAAGGCTCCACCTCACAACTTCCAGGACTTAAAGGATCTGCTGCTGAAGTCTTGGTCCCAATCCCACAGCTCAGCTTCAGAGGTCGAGAGGAGTCCAGACCTCCAGGATCAGGACTGTTTAAAGGACCCGGAGGGGGGTTGGATAGACCTGTTTATGTGCGTTGTGTGGACGCTCCCCTTCGGTCAGCTGAGAAGCAGCAGACTCGTGTCGTCATCCTTCATCTGAGCGTGACCGCGGAACCGACGTGTTTTGGTGGGACTGAAGCAAAGGAAGTGCGAGCAGCTGCAGAATCAAGATGAATGCTGAGCGCAGACAGACGGCAGCTGATGGAAACTCGGTGGGAGGCCACTCCATCTTAACATGGCCGTCTTGTGTCTTATGATATCTTATCATTAGTTTCCCTGACAGTGATGGAGCATCCAGCGGCGCGCCCCCTCCCCCTCCAGAGCCACGAGCCGTGTATAAAAGTAACCTTCTTTCCATAATAATGGCTATTCGTCACTTCCTTCACTGTCAGAGGACGAGAGACGCAGACAAAGTGGGATTTAACAAGGTGTGTGTGTCCGTGGGTGGGGGGCATTACTGTCTCGATGCGTTCAGGGACTGTGGGACCACAGAGCAGCAATGCAGCCACATAGAGCCTGTGGTTGTTAAAAAGGACCAGGACGAGATTTTCCATTATCCCGTTGTCATGGGTCCCTGAACACACCACATGTCCCTGAACACCCCAGGCTGCTGGTCTGCCCCCCCCCCCCTCCCCCTCCGAAAAAAAACTAAAAGCAAGAAAAAGAAAAACACCCCTCCCCCTCCCTTTCTGAAACAGGGTGATAAACCAGTTCAGGGTCAGTGAACCTCTGTGCGTGTCTGTTGTCAGTTGACATCTCAGTCAAGTTTGTATCAATTTTCCATTTAAACTGACAAATTAGCAGATTATTGTCGCCTCCTGTCAATGAAGACTCACACACACACACACTTGATGTCCCAGAGGTCAGTAGTTGTCCTGAATCTGAACCTGAGGACTGGACTGGACCAAGTCTAGAGACCCCTGACCTGGTCTGATCCTGTAGGTAATGACATCTACATGGAAACAGGATCCTTGACAACGTCCCACAAGTTTGACAGGATCAGTTTGGTCCACCATCTCTCGTCAGAGTATGTAGTGAGTCACCTGGTACTGTTTCCTCCCTCATTATAACGTGGGCGCCGTCCGTTCATGGCACCACGTTTAATCTAGAAAACATGCAAACATTCAGAGTGTGTTTTTAGTTAGTTCTTGTTTTCTGAGCTTCTCTCCCCGATTACAGAGAACAGAGTCTGAACTGATCAGACAGAATCAGCTGAGTCTGAAGATTAGGACAGTTTTTTAAAAATAAAAACAGAAAGGACTGAATGAGTTAAAAGTTTTCAAAAGGCTTCAGCTAACCAGGATCATAAGCCAGTAAAATCAGTGACCCCCAATCATCATCATCATCATCAGACACAGAGAAAGATTCTGCATGAAACACATCAGTAAGTTTGAGCTGCAGTTTTTCCATTTTGTCTCATTTCTAATATGAAACCACAAAGGAGCTGATGTATGTCCGTGTGTGCACATGTGTGTGTGTCTGTTCCTTTCATCCATCATGTTTTTATGTTTTAACACTGAAGGTCACAGCTGCAAATTTAATTATGTCTTGGTTCTTATTAAGTGGCACTTTTTTTTTTTTTTAAAAAAAAAGGAGGATTATGGTAATTAATTATCTCAGACAGTTTTCTGTATCGCGCGCACATACACACACAGAGTAAAGGTATGTCTGTCTTATAGTGTGTTCAAAATGTTAACAAATCAAATGAAAACACAATTGTCTTGAACCTGATGCTGTCAGAACATTGAAACCAAATATTGCAGTCTGACATGTGATGTCACATCTGTCAGTCCAGCTGTCCTTCAGATAGTTCAGTTGTTACAGAGACAACAACATCAGTCACACTTTAGTTCATTCTCAATGTTGTTTCTGCCCTGGTCCAGAATAATAACAGCCAATCAGGAGAGGCCAACAGTTTTCAAAATAAAAGGTCCAGCAGTGTTCTTGAGTCTTGTGGATCAGTCCCAGTTCATGTGTCACCTGTACTGTCCAACACTCCTACATGGCTCCTACACCTACACAGGTGGTCTAAGATGGTCTGAGGTGGTCTGAGGTGGTCTAAGAAGATCTGAGGTGGTCTGAGATGGTCTCAGGTGGTCTAAGAAGATCTGAGGTGGTCTGAGATGGTCTCAGGTGGTCTAAGATGATGTGAAGTGGTCTCAAGTTGTCTCAGGTGGTCTGAGGTGGTCTAAGATGATCTGAGGTGGTCTGAGATGGTCTGAGGTGGTCTAAGAAGATCTGAGGTGGTCTGAGATGGTCTCAGGTGGTCTAAGATGGTCTGAGGTGGTCTCAGGTGGTCTAAGATGATGTGAGGCGGTCTCAGGTGGTCTAAGATGATGTGTGGCGGTCTCAGGTGGTCTCAGGTGGTCTCAGGTGAACCTGTTGGTGAACTGACGGACGGATGTTGGTGTGTTGATGTCAGATCACTGAGATAATTAGCTTCACTATTTGTTGAGGGAGATCAAAGAGGTTCAGGATTACAGCAGTAATCCGGCTCGGGGACGGAGATGCCGTTTGTCTTTCTGATCAAACATCGGAGGCTTCGGCGGGTAAACACGCAGAACAAACACTGATATTCATGTTTCTATATCCTCCATCCACAACACTGAGGATCTTTCAAAATAAAATCAGCCCATCAATATCTGAATCAACCTTTTCAAAGGACAAGTGGAAGATAAAGGGGATAGGTGTGGCCAGGTGTTCCTTCAGGAGCACATCAGGACACACCGACCAATAGCCGATCACAGTGAACGCCGTTAACTTCTTCTTCTATGAACCAATAACAACTGATGGTAGTTCTCAGATTAAGTCACAGAATCTGTGGCAACAGTACACTTCCTGTTTCTGTAAGTGTATAGTCTGCTCCTGTAACGAACAGGATGCTAACAGGAGGGACCGCACTGATCTGACTGCAGCCGCTTCAATCAACTGAAAACAATTATAGTATTAGATTTGTTGTTTCTGCAGCAAGTCTTGATTACATAACATCACACACACACATGCACGCGCGCACACACACACACATACACACACATACACACTCGATCTAAATCTCCAAATTGAATCTGTAAACAAATAATTAGTGGAGTCAACGAGGACAGTTAATTGTGTGTGGCCTCTGAGGACTGAATCTGCATATTGAATGAGCTCATTATCATAAACAGTGAGACGGAGCTACAGCCTCCGATTAATCAGCTGTTTAACGCCCCCCCACCCCCCCAGGGGAAAACACAATTAAACACTGGCCCCATAACGAGGAATCGACTTGAAGCTGACGGATCTTTTTCTGAACAGAACCTTAGCAGCTTTTCAAAGGTTCATAGGAGGATTCGTGTGATGTCACATGACTCGTCATGGGAATCGACCTCCATGCTGTTGCTTACTGAGCTTCATCGTAACACTCAGGATGGACACACAGCAGCGGCGCTTTGACAGACGGATATTTGCTGGCGGATCACCTGGCTGGTCAGAGGTCATTACCCCAATGACTGATGGGAAACAAAAAACCTTTCAGGTGGTGGTAGTGGCTCCACCTCTCTCTGTCCTGACTAGCTGTGATTGGTGACTAACAAATGGAGGAAGACTCAGATGAAGGTTGAATGATCCAGTTTCACCTGAATGACTCACTTTGGTCACATGACCACACACAGATGAAGCCCGTTTAATCATAAAGTCCAGACTGGAGACACGGGATCAGAGGGTGGGGGGCGCTGTTGTTTGTCAGACCTCCTGAATGTTAATGTTGAGGCAGGGATGGTTATCCTGCTGACAGGACCTGGACCAGTGACATTAGACAATACTGTTGTCTGGACCTGGTCTGGGTTAGGGTTCAGTCAGTGCTCTGTGTCAAAGTCACATCCACTAGAATGAAGGACTTCTGTCCCATGAGGACATTGACAAGGTCCACAAGAAACTGATCTCTGTGTGTTCTGACAGCTTTCTATCAGAACCAGCATGAACTTCTTCAGCAGTTTGAGCTCCAGCAGCTCGTCTGCTGGATCAGACCATGAGTGAGTCTTAAACCCCGACCTTGTGGTCCAGTGGTTCTCCTTCCTTGGTAACTCTCTGGTAGGTCCTGGTCCCTGCAGACTAAATGTTCACTCTCTGCCTTATAGACCACTGACAGGTATCCATGGTAACCAGGTGTATCCCAACCATTTTCAGGTATCCATCAGAATATCCACAGCTTCGAACTGATTAATAATCATGATCAGTGACCTCATCACATCACTCATTTAGCTCCTTTTCTGTCCAGTCACAGGATCGTGTTATTTATAATTATTTACTGTCACATGATCTCCGTTGAGTTCTTTGAACCAGGTGCAGATTCAGGTCCAGGTCCAGGGCCACCAGACAAAGAGGCTCACGTGGAGCCTGCTCCATGGTTCAGACTTCTGGACCATCCCAGACTTATTTTCCTGCCACATTCATAAAGTTTACCTGTTACTGGTCAGAGGTCAGTTAGGTTAACAAGTCTTTTCACACTTGTCTAAGATGATCCACCTGCAGGTCTGTGAGGACCTGGACATGAACCTAGTCTTGGACCTGAGTGGGGGGGGGTAGGATATCATGTTCCCTTCAGTGTCAACATAAACAACGCAACAGTTAAAAAACAACGAGAACACAAACAGGGAACCTGGAGCTCAGGATCAGCTGACCGACCTCTGACCTGATCCAGGTTTGGGTTAAAACCAGCAACAAACCAGGATGTGTGAGACAGAAGAGACAGAAACGTGGAGACGTCGCAGGACACAGTTGGACTGTTTGGTCTGTTGCTGCCATCAAGTGACTGGATTTATAACAACACCTTTAAATCGTTGCAACTGTTTGCTGCCAATGATGTTTGAAAAAAACAACATGTACACAACAGAACAACATCAGAGGCCCGAATCACCAAGTGGGATCAACAAACCCAGAAAATGTTCCGGTCATCCGGCTTTACTTTCGATTAGTTCAGATTAAATCCTGGTTTTTCTGGCTTTTTGCTACAAAGCTGGATCACTTCTTACCTGGATATGTCACCAAAGCAACTTATGCTGAAGAGCTAACCTGCTCCATGTGATGTTAGAGTCTAAAAGCCCCGCCCTCTGACCAATCAAGACCCCACAGAGCTCAGAGCGGATCGTTGAACAGTTTTAACCCCGCAGACAGAATCTACCTGAAGTGTTCCTCGTTGTTCTCAGTACAGTCTGTCAGAGGATCCTCAGAAGGCCGAGAGTTTTCAGAGACCAGCAAAACCTGTTTGGTCCCTCAGAGGAGTTTCTGTATGAGACAGACTGAGATCCATCTGAAAGAGACCTTCAGAGGAGCGCTGACGGTCCACAGACTGTCTGTCAGTACTTCAGCTCAGGACAGACCTGGACCAGAATCCTGGACCAGAGACCTGAACCAGAGACCTGGACCAGAATCCTGAACCAGAGACCTGAACCAGAATCCTGAACCACAGACCTGGACCACAGACCTGGACCACAGACCTGCACCACAGACCTGGACCAGAGACCTGAACCAGAGACCTGGACCAGAGACCTGGACCAGAGACCTGGACCAGAGACCTGAACCAGAGACCTGGACCAGAGACCTGAACCAGAATCCTGGACCAGAGACCTGAACCAGAGACCTGGACCAGAGACCTGGACCAGAATCCTGGACCAGAGACCTGGACCAGAGACCTGGACCAGAGACCTGGACCAGAATCCTGGACCAGAGACCTGGACCAGAGACCTGGACCAGAATCCTGGACCAGAGACCTGGACCAGAGACCTGAACCAGATTCCTGGACCAGAATCCTGGACCAGAATCCTGGACCAGAGACCTGAACCAGAGACCTGGACCAGAATCCTGGACCAGAGACCTGGACCAGAGACCTGGACCAGAGACCTGGACCAGAATCCTGAACCAGAGACCTGAACCAGAGACCTGGACCAGAGACCTTCAGAGGAGCGCTGACGGTCCACAGACTGTCTGTCAGTACTTCAGCTCAGGACAGACCTGGACCAGAATCCTGGACCAGAGACCTGGACCAGAATCCTGGACCAGAATCCTGGACCAGAATCCTGGACCAGAGACCTGAACCAGAGACCTGGACCAGAGACCTGAACCAGAATCCTGGACCAGAGACCTGAACCAGAGACCTGGACCAGAGACCTGGACCAGAATCCTGGACCAGAGACCTGGACCAGAGACCTGGACCAGAGACCTGGACCAGAATCCTGGACCAGAGACCTGGACCAGAGACCTGGACCAGAATCCTGGACCAGAGACCTGGACCAGAGACCTGGACCAGAGACCTGGACCAGAGACCTGAACCAGAGACCTGGACCAGAATCCTGGACCAGAGACCTGGACCAGAGACCTGGACCAGAATCCTGGACCAGAGACCTGAACCAGAGACCTGGACCAGAATCCTGGACCAGAATCCTGAACCACAGACCTGGACCACAGACCTGGACCACAGACCTGAACCAGAGACCTGGACCAGAATCCTGAACCAGAGACCTGAACCAGAGACCTGGACCAGAATCCTGGACCAGAGACCTGAACCAGAGACCTGAACCAGAGACCTGAACCAGAGACCTGGACCAGAATCCTGGACCAGAGACCTGAACCAGAGACCTGAACCAGAATCCTGGACCAGAGACCTGAACCAGAATCCTGAACCAGAGACCTGAACCAGAGACCTGGACCAGAATCCTGGACCAGAGACCTGAACCAGAGACCTGAACCAGAATCCTGGACCAGAGACCTGAACCAGAATCCTGAACCAGAGACCTGAACCAGAGACCTGGACCAGAATCCTGGACCAGAGACCTGAACCAGAGACCTGAACCAGAGACCTGGACCAGAATCCTGGACCACAGACCTGAACCAGAGACCTGGACCAGAGACCTGGACCAGAATCCTGGACCAGAGACCTGAACCAGAGACCTGGACCAGAATCCTGGACCAGAATCCTGAACCAGAGACCTGGACCACAGACCTGGACCACAGACCTGAACCAGAGACCTGAACCAGAGACCTGGACCACAGACCTGAACCACAGACCTGAACCAGAGACCTGAACCAGAGACCTGGACCAGAGACCTGAACCAGAGACCTGGACCAGAATCCTGGACCAGAATCCTGGACCAGAGACCTGAACCAGAGACCTGGACCAGAATCCTGGACCAGAATCCTGAACCAGAGACCTGGACCACAGACCTGGACCACAGACCTGAACCAGAGACCTGGACCAGAGACCTGAACCAGAATCCTGGACCAGAGACCTGAACCAGAGACCTGGACCAGAGACCTGGACCAGAGACCTGAACCAGAGACCTGAACCAGAGACCTGGACCACAGACCTGAACCAGAGACCTGGACCACAGACCTGGACCACAGACCTGAACCAGAGACCTGGACCACAGACCTGAACCACAGACCTGGACCACAGACCTGGACCACAGACCTGAACCACAGACCTGGACCACAGACCTGGACCACAGACCTGAACCACAGACCTGGACCACAGACCTGGACCACAGACCTGAACCAGAGACCTGAACCAGAGACCTGGACCACAGACCTGAACCAGAGACCTGAACCACAGACCTGGACCACAGACCTGAACCAGAGACCTGAACCAGAGACCTGGACCACAGACCTGAACCACAGACCTGGACCACAGACCTGAACCACAGACCTGCAGTTTATCCACACAGTGACATCAGAAGGTTACACCATGAAGATGATGTCACACCAGGATCTTTAAAGGACTTTTAACAAATAACAGAAGAATAAGAGTCACTTTGATGGTCCATCTCACCTGTAGACCTTCTGCAGATCCCTCACATTTGGACCACCTCATCGTAGAAGCCCGCAAAGACCACAGTGTAGCTACGGTGAACTAACTTACACTGAGTCCGGTCCACCCAAAGACCGGCAGCCCGGATCGGAACCCGACCTCCCAAAATGGCGCCGCTTGGAAAGAACGTAAAGGAGTGAATCTTTACCGCGTGCGTCCAATCACCGTGACAACAAGTTAAAGGGTCAGCGCGTGGACTCTGGGGGAGGAGCTACGTTCCCCGGTCTGAGGTGCGTTCACTTGTCCCCGGTGAGAAAATAAACGGTCTGTGTGCGCTTCACTGAACGCTCCGGAGACAGCAGACCTTCCTGTCCTAACAACAGAATCACAGATCAATAATCACATTAAAACTTTATCATCTAATCTCATTTCATTTGATCTAATTTAATCTAATCAGTCAATCAGAAGAACAGAGATAGTTGTATTGCTTTTTGTGATTTTTCCAACAGATACAAAAAATGGACACAATTAAATAAAAAGTGAAACCAACTGATATTTACATTTGATTTTGCTTCTGTATATTTTTAGACTTTATTTATGCGCGTATTAATTTAAATTTGAATTTGAACTTGAGTTTTGTTTTAGTGGTGACATAGTCATTAGCTCTGTTTCCCCACAACAAGGAGGTCCTGGGTTCAGTTCCCGGCCTGGGGCCTTTCTGTGTGGAGTCTCCAAAGACATCATGTTTGGGTTCATTGGTGACTCTAAACTGTCCGTAGGTCTGTCTGTCTCTGTGATGGACTGGAGACCTGTCCAGGGTGACCCCGCCCTCCAGAACCCCCCCGTGACTATTAGTCCATTTTTATGTACTTGTACTTTATAAAGTGATGGGGCTCTTATTTAACAGTCCAGTTACGTCCTCAGGATCAGAACCAGGAAGTTCTGGTTCCAGCAGACTCTTTTTATTCTCATATAGAGTACCAGCTGGTTGTACCTCAACACAGCTTTTTAATGAGTGTGTCAGTGACATGATGATGTCATCATGGATACAGTTTGACCAACGACATGACGATGCCCGACAGAGGGTGATGTCGCTGCTCTTCATGCTCCTTTGCTGCCACCTTCAGGACTTGTACAGCAACAGCAGCTTCCTGTCTCCCAGTTCAACGATCAACTACTACATACATCAGCACACAATCAGGTTGAGAAACACACAAAGATCCAAAGACTATCAGCAATTAGAACATCAAGCTGCTCAAACAAACAGAGAAAGAGATCAGTGCTGATTAGTCAGATCTGACCTTTCTCTTCACTCATTGGCTGTTTATAGTTCAAACGGCTGTGAAAGCGACAGGGCGGAGTCCAGGTTTTCCTGCTGATGTCAGAGATGGTCATAGAAAAAGATGTGACACATTCAGATTTCCATGATAACTTTGTTCAGAGTGCTGCAGTACGAATATTAACAGGAACTAGAAAAAGGGATCACATCTCTCCTGTCTTAGCTTCTCTTCACCGGCTGCCAGTAAAATTCAGAATAGAATTTAAAATCCATCTGTTAACATATAAAGCTCCGTCATACCTCAGAGAGCTCATAGTTCCTTACTGTCCTAGTAGGCCACTCCGCTCTCTAGGTGGAGGTTTACTTGTGGTTCCTAGAGTCTCCAAGAGTAAATCAGGAGGCAGATCTTTCAGTTATCAGGCTCCTCTTCTATGGAACCAACTTCCAGTATCGGTCCGAGGGGCGAATCTTCAGCTATGCTGCTATCAGGGGTGCAGCTACCAGTGTCAGGGTGGTATGCAGCAACAATTTTGGCGCCCCCCCCCCCCAAAAAAAGAATAGTAATAATAAATAAATAAGTCTGCTGGACATCATCATGTATGGGCTTTAAATAATTAGGGTTTCTCTCCTTTTCCCTCTTCCTTTTTCTATTTTAAGCCCCTGACAGCTTTTTTGCTCTATCCATCTTTTCCCATGGACCTCAGCTCACTACTAGTGTCTGCTCCCTCTTCTACGTCAAAATTGTATGATGGAATCTTATGAGATAGGGCGCCCTTCTCTAGCATGTTAGTCCTCTAAAGTGTTATATAACTTTAAGGAAATACAGCAACTATTTAGAAATGCACAACAGCAGAAACATAAAGAAAATATGGTTTTTATTTTATTATTATTATTATTTTTCTTTTACCATCGCTTTGGTGCCCCCCCTGATGTGGCGCCCCTATGCATTGCATATAGTGCATACCCACTTTTTGCACCACTGGCTGCTATAGACCTAGACTGCTGGGGGAAGGACTGAGCACCTCTCTCTCTCACTCTCTCTCTCTCTCTCTCTCTCTCTCTCTACGCAATCAGTTGAGGCAGATGCCCCCCCCCCCCAGCCTGGTTCTGTCTGAGGTTTCAGCCTCTTAAAGGAAGTTTTTCCTGCTCATGGGGGGATCTGTTGGGTCTCTTTAAATCATTTTATAAAGAGTTAGAGAGTCTTGATGTAACTTTGTTATGATTTGGCGCTATACAAATAAACCTGATTTGATTTTCATTTGTGTTCATTTTTTCTTTGGTTATTCTGCTTTACACAGTTTTTATCAGGAAAATAAGGAGTGTGTTTTTAGTTAGTTCTTGTTTTCTGATTCCAGAGAACAGAGTCTGAACTGATCAGACAGAATCAGATGAGTCTGGATATGTGGAGACTTTTTAAAAATGAAAATACAAAGAGTAAAAAAAAAAAAAACCCAAAAAGACTGAGTGAGTTACTGAAGTGATTAACTGAAGCTTGTATCTGAAATAATTTTGTATGACAAATAATTAAATGCAGCTGCTTTATCATCTGTTCACACTTTAATTATTTGAAGGTTGAATGGAAGTATCATCATTGACATCACAAACCTGTACGTTTGTCTGTGTGTGTGTGTGTGTGTGTGTGTGTCTGCGGATGTTGAAGTGATCACTTCCTGTCTGGGTCTCACACTGAGCAGTTCAGAAGCAGCTCATCTGATCTCAGGTCATTCTGGTCTTCAGAGTCCAGGTTCAGACAGAGATCCTGAGACTCTGTCCCTGACCAGGGGCCTCTTCTCCACTTTAAATCTTTTGGCTGCTTGGCCAACAGCCAATCATATGGCAGCCATTTGCCACACCTGTGTGCTGCCAGCAGGTGGAGCTTTGGCCTAGGTGTCATGTCACACCTGTGACCTCAGCTGGAAGCAGCGAGTACAGAGTCCAACTTGACCAAAAGTAGATTCACCTCCAATCACCATTTATTAAATCTGCAGCCTTCACAGAGCCCCGCCCCCTGGACACTAATCCTGATTACATCGGGAGAGAGAGGACGGGGTCTCTGGATGCCATATCCCACCCACAGACCAAGAGCTGCAGCACAGAAACAGTGGAGACAGGAGGAGAGAAAGGAATCAGGGAAGACAGGATAAAGGTGACAAGGGAGACAGGAGACAAAGGAGAAGGGAGACAAGGATGTAGATGAGGGTGAAGGAGGAACGCTGAACTGTATTATCATGGACAGAGGAAGGACGGGGACGAATGGATCATTCAAACGTTCGTCCATCAAACGCAGTCCGTCTTCTGGATCACAGAAGGTGAGATTTACCTGAGATCTGAGACTCTTCAGGGATGATGATGGTGATGATGATGATGATGAAGATGATGATGGTGATGATGATGATGATGAAGATGATGGTGATGATGTGATGATGAAGATGATGATGGTGATGATGATGATGATGAAGATGATGTGATGATGAAGATGATGAAGATGATGATGATGATGGTGATGATGTGATGATGAAGATGATGATGATGATGGTGATGATGATGATGATGATGATGATGATGATTGTGATGATGAAGGTGATGATGATGATGATGATGATGGGGATGATGATGATGTGATGATGATGATGATGATGATGATGGGGATGATGGTGATGATGATAATGATGATGATGATGATGTGATGATGAAGATGATGATGAAGATGATGATGATGATTTGATGATGAACATGGTGATGGTGAGGATGATGATGTGATGATGAAGATGATGATGATGTGAAGTTGAAGATGATGAAGATGGTGATGGTGATGAAGATGATGATGATGATGATGATGTGATGATGAAGATGATGATGAAGATGATGAAGATGGTGATGTGAGGATGATGATGTGATGATGAAGATTATGGTGATGATGGTGATGATGGTGATGATGATGATGATGATGATGATGATGATGATGATTTGATGATTTGATGGTGAAGATGGTGATGGTGAGGATGATGATGATGATAATGAAGATGATGATGATGTGAAGTTGAAGATGATGAAGATGGTGATGTGAGGATGATGATGTGATGATGAAGATTATGGTGATGATGGTGATGATGATGATGATGATGATGATTTGATGGTGAAGATGGTGATGGTGAGGATGATGATGATGGTGATGAAGATGATGATGATGGTAATGATGATTTTCATTCACGTGAGCAAGACAATAAAAATGAGGCTCATGTCACATGTTAATCCTCCATCATTCAGAGAGCAGGATTTTGTCAGAGTGCTTCACACACACACACACACACACACACACAAAGTCATTAGTGGGGCAGATTTAAAGGCTCCTGTGCGTTTTGCTGCAGTCGGATTAGGATGCAGGATAAGAGGATTGGCTACATAAAGAAATGGAACACTCCTCAGTAATTAGTCAGATCCACAGAGACATGAGCAGTCCATGTTCCAGCTGTTCCAGCTGTGGCTCCTCATTGTTTAGAGTGTGGCCTGTCAGTCACCACAGAAGAAGAAGTCCTGACATCAGTCTGACGGTTTGGTGTGTCGGTGGAGGACATCTACTCGTGTTTCTGCCCCTAATGCTTACTTCCTGTTTTTCCTCAGGTTCACAGAGCGTGGATCGAGAGGACATTCAACAAGAGAGAGTGTGTCCAGATTATTCCCAGTAAAGACGCCATCAGGTATGGACACTGTGAAGTTTATTCCCTCTACTGTAGGTCAAAGGGACAAGGGTCTTGGTTGTGGTGTTGTTGTTGTGCAGGTGCAGCTGTGGTCAACCAGTGACACAGCACAGCAGTGTCCCCCCAGGGGCCAAAGAGGACGGGGCCCCACTGATTCAGCTAGAGGTCCAACCGGCAGAGAAATGGACTCCACTCAAACACACCCAGACCTCCCCCACCGACGCCTACGGGATCATTGAGTTCCAGGGAGGAGGACACATCAACAAAGCCATGGTAACTGACAGACCCAGACTGAGATAGACGGACCTGTGAAAGACCAGTTTAAGATTGACTAGACTGCAAGAGACCAGAGTGACATAGACCGGACAGTGATAGACCAGATGAGAAGGAAGTCTTTGTCACTGAAACCCCCCCCCCTTCAGTACATCAGGGTCTCCTATGACTCCAAACCGGACTCCCTGCTCCACCTGATGGTGAAGGACTGGCAGCTGGAACTCCCCACGCTGCTCATCTCGGTCCACGGTGGCCTACAGAACTTCGACCTGCCACCAAAACTGAAGCAGGTTTTTGGAAAAGGGCTGATCAAAGCTGCTGTGACCACCGGGGCCTGGATCTTCACCGGAGGGGTCAGCACAGGTACACCTTAGTCCTTCTGAAGGGGGAAGGGGCCACATGTGATCTTGGTAAATCATCCTGCTGATCCTCTGTGGTCTTTCAGGAGTCATCCGCCATGTTGGAGATGCTCTGAAGGATCATTCATCCAAGTCCAGAGGAAAAGTCTGTGCCATTGGCATCGCCCCATGGGGAATCATCGAGAACAAAGAAGATCTAATTGGGAGAGATGTAAGTGAAACTGGACTGACCCAGATAAAACCAGACTGAACTGGACAGAACTGGACACAACCAGACAGTTTGGACTCGCAGGCTCAACAGGGACAGAAAATCCTTTAAATCAGGACCAAGAATTGTGTTCACAGGAAAACAAACAAACAGGAAACGGGGCTGAATTCAGAGAGGACTCACATGATGGAGTTAAGAAAGATACGACAAACAGGTGTGAGACATGAGGATGGGAAAAAGCCATCACCAAAAGACAGAGACTTTCAAAATAAAAGTGGAAGTGACATACAAAGACTTATTAAAGACTAATTAACTAATTTTATGGACCAAATACAGTAAAACATCATAAAACAGTAAGCTGCTTACTCCACCTCTGATCGGAAGATTATGTGCTTCAGGTGACCCGACCTTATCAGACCATGTCCAACCCGCTCAGCAAGCTGTCAGTTCTGAACAGCAGCCACTCCCACTTCATCTTGTCCGATAACGGGACCAGCGGGAAGTATGGTGCTGAGGTCCGGCTCCGCCGACAGCTGGAGAAACACATCGCCCTGCAGAAGATCAACACACGTAGGTCATGTGACTTTGGGTCTGTAGGCCAGGTCTGAGCAGGTTAGAGGAACCATCCAGTTCCTGGTTTTGATCTGGTCTTGGGGCTGGACCCTCTCTTTATAGGGACTCCTGACGGGGATTCTCATCAGTCCTACTTGTTGTAACCATGTGACAAATCACGTGACTGTTGGGTTTCCCTTTGTCATCCTATGCCTGGACGTTTGTGAGGCAGAGACGGCAAAGGGAGACTCGGCTATCACCGTCTGCTCAGAGGGACAGCAGGAACTCACAGTGTCCCCATGGTCTCTAACCCTAACTGTCCTCCTATTTCTAGTCTTTGTGCTAAGCTAGGCTAAACATTGTTACACACAGAAACACTCCTGGAACAGCCTGATGAGTCACGTCTGGACTCAGGACCAGATCCATTCAAGGAATACTGTATCTTTGTGTTCCAGGCCTGGGTCAGGGTGTCCCGGTGGTGTGTCTGATCCTGGAGGGGGGTCCTAATGTCATTTCTATTGTGCTGGAGAGTCTACGGGAGGAGCCCCCAGTCCCTGTCGTAGTCTGTGACGGCAGCGGTCGAGCCTCTGACATAATTTCCTTCGCTCATAGATACAGCGAAGAGGACGGGTGAGGAACTCTTTAACATTCACTGACCACAGAAACCAGGTCCAGGAGTTCACTTCATGCTGATGACTTCACTAAATCCTAACCACAACCCTTTAACTTTCATTTTCTTTACTGCTGAGTTGTTCTCTTACTGGTGGTCCGTTCGATGATAATATGACTGCCCGCCGCTTTTCATGCAGGATGGTGAGCGAAAATGTTAAAGAGCAGCTGCTGGTCACCATCCAAAAGACATTCAGCTACGGTCGCCTTCAGGCGCAGCAGATCTTCCTTATGGTGATGGAGTGCATGAAGAAGAGGGCTCTGGTAGGTCAGCTTCATCCACAGCGTGATGTATCATCTTCATCGTCATTACTCACTATCATCCCTCCCTGTGGTTACCAACACCACCTCTGGATAGCGTCACAGTTACCATGGCTGTCCAATCAGGACCCAGGGGGCGTGTCCTGGCTGTGACCACAGTGTGAAACCTGCTCACTTTGACCTCAGTAGTTGTGACATTAGTATAATGATGAAGGTTTAACCTTTGGCCCAAAGCTAGAGCTCTTAGTGCAGATTGTTCTGTTATTTAATCCCACAATCCCCTGCTTCTTCCTGCACAGCTGCAGCAGCGCTTTGTGCAGACATGGAAAAATTCATCACTCAGTGGCTGCCACATTAAAGCCTGACGTCACTGGGTCCAGGTCCAGACTGTTCTAGACTGGTCCAGGTCCAGAACACCAGAGAAAAGGGTTAGAAAATCCCTTCATGGTCATCTCTATTCAACTTTGACCTGTATGATCGTGTTTGTGAGTGTGTGTCATCACTGTATGTTCTGTTTGTATCTTCATGTCATCTTCTCTCCTCTCTCCATCCCTCTACAGATTCCCCCCCTCCCCTCCTTCACGCTCTCTCCCTCTGTCAACCCAACCAGTCGAGGCAGATACCCCCGCTCCCTGAGCCTGGTTCTGCCCCAGGTTTCTGCCTCTTAAAGGAAATGTTTCCCTCCTCTGTCTCCTGTCTGCTGTTGTTCTCTTTAACAGCTCCACACAGAGTTTGGTCTGGACCTGCTCTCTGTGTGAAGAGCCTCGATAGAACTTTATGATTTGATTTGTGTGTGTATCCGTGTGCGTCTGTAAGTGTGTCTGTGTTGTGCTGCTTTTTGCTGATGAATCTGTGTGTTCAGATTCTTATATCTGATTTTAGTTCATCAGGTTAAATATCTGTGACAAACAGGAAGTCCTGCGCCAACATCAGCGATGATGTCACAGCTTCATGTGTGGAGACCAAAACTGAGCATGAGCAGTGTGTAGTGTGTAGTGTAGTCTCACAGAGTTGTGTTGTGTTTAGATCACAGTGTTCAGGATGGGCTCGGAGGGACAGCAGGACATCGAGATGTCCATCCTCACAGCTCTGCTCAAAGGTAACACACAAGAACACACATGACCTCACAGTCATCTGATGTGTGCTGACCTCACAGTCAGCTGACCTCCTGTGTTGCAGGCACCAATGCTTCGGCCTCAGACCAGCTGAGTCTGGCTCTGGCCTGGAACAGAGTGGACATCGCTCACAGTCGGATCTTCGTTTCTGGACTTCACTGGCCTGTGAGTTTTCTTATCAATACAATTGATCGGTCTTGGATCAGCGTCTGTCTGCCGCTCTTAGTGTTTCCTTCTCTGCTCAGCCTGTCGGGGCTTTTGCCCCAGACCGCCCTAAAAGCCCCACGGCCCAGAGGGGGGCACCAGGCGGGGCAGGAGGGAGAGGAGGAGGAAGAGATAAAGGAAAAGCCAGAGGGAAGAAAGGAAAAGGAGCCAAAACCAAATCTGAACCACCAGAAGAGACAGACCCCCGGAAACTGGAGCTGCTGAGCTGGGTGAGAGAACACATCCAGATCCAGGTCCACTTGATGTTGATGATGGTGATGATGGTGATCATAATGATGGTACAGGTGAACTCTCTGGAGCAGGCCATGATGGATGCTCTGGTCCTGGACCGTGTGGATTTTGTGAAACTGCTGATAGAGAACGGTGTGAACATTCATCATTTTCTGACGATCCCCCGTCTGGAGGAACTGTACAACATGGTGAGGCAGCTGTTAGACAGGAAGCAGCTGTTTAAGCCCCCCCAACACACACACCCTTCCCCCACCCCACCCCACTCCAAGTATCTAATCTTAATCTGATGCTGGAATAAAAAGATCTTCCATCAGTGTCAGATTACTGAGGCTGCTAACGCTCGTAATGCTGCTAATATTGCTTTTGTTAATTCTGTTAATTCCGTTAATGCTGCTCAGTGTCTGATGTTCACACTGATATAATCTGACCTGTGTAATCTCTCCCCCTCCCTCCCCCCCCCCCCTCTCTCTCTGTCCCCCCCACCTTCAGAAACTTGGACCGGCCAACACGCTGCACTTCATGGTCAGAGATGTGAAAAAGGTGAGTGATGAGTCATCAGAGTCATAGGTCACAGGCTCCTGTTGGTGTTTCTGGCTCTTAGAGATGGATCCATCCAGCTGTTTGGTCCTGAGCTTCAGTTCCTGCGTTACAGTTGGGGTCAGGTGGTCAATGTGTTTTCAGGGGAACCTCCCTCCAGATTATCAGATTACACTGATCGACATTGGGTTGGTGCTGGAATTCCTGATGGGTGGAGCCTATCGCTGTAATTACACTAGGAAGAGCTTCAGGACGCTGTACAACAACCTGTACGGCCTCAAGAGAGTGAGCACACACAGTCCACACCAGGCAGGGCCTCGATCTACTCAGCAATAACCAATCTGTGTCCTCTGTGAATGAACTGATCTGCATCTCCTCTCTCACAGCCAAAAGCTCTGAAGCTTCTGGGGATGGAGGTGAGTCATCTTCACTGAGCTGGAGGAAGGTGCAGGTCCTGAGGTTCTGTTCACTCAGTCTCAAGTGTGGACTTGTCCCTGCAGGATGACGAGTCTCGGACCAAGGGGAAAGGTAAGAAGAACAAAAAGAAGGAGGAGGAGGTGGACATTGATGTGGACGACCCTGAGGTCAGCCGGTTTCAGTACCCCTTCCATGAACTGATGGTGTGGGCGGTGCTAATGAAGCGCCAGAAGATGGCGCTGTTCCTTTGGCAGCGGGGGGAGGAGGCCATGGCCAAAGCTCTGGTGGCCTGTAAACTCTACAAGGCCATGGCCCATGAGTCATCTCAGAGTGAGCTGGTGGATGACATCTACCAGGATCTGGAGAACAACTCCAAGTAAGTCCTGCACATTTCATTTCCTGGTCAGGTCCAGCTCGAGCCCCACAGTGTGGCTGCGCTTGGAGGACAGAGTGTTGAGGTGCAGTAAGATGGAACAGATATGACCCTAGTGTCCAGTCTGAACTCAGCTAAAGCTGCTCTTGGTGTGGTCCTGCCCTGATCCTGCGTTGGTCCCAATTTGGTGTTCTGTGCAGGGAGTTTGGTCAGCTGGCCTACGAACTGCTGGACCAGTCCTACAAACATGATGAGCAGGTGGCCATGAAGCTTCTGACCTATGAACTGAAAAACTGGAGCAACTCCACCTGCCTGAAACTGGCTGTTGCTGCCAAGCACCGAGACTTCATTGCCCACACATGCAGCCAGATGCTGCTGACGGACATGTGGATGGGCTGTCTGAGGATGGGCAAAAGCAACAGCCTCAAGGTACTGGTGCCAAGTTAGACCTGAACCACATGTTAAGCTCAGACAGCTCAGGCATCATTTTTGTAAAGATGAGAATAAAAAGAGTCTAGACCAGGACCCTGAGGGATACCACAGGTTCATTCATCTTCACAGTCAGAGCATCAGGTACATGGTCCTGATGTTCTGTTGGACTTTTGTTCCTCTGTCCCCAGGTTATATTTGGGATCATATTCCCACCTGCCATCCTCCTCCTGGAGTTTCGTCTTGGAGATGAAGCTTCATTTCATTCATCCAAAGAAAACTGTGACGGTAAAAGTAAAGATGAAGACAACAAGTCCAGCAAGGTACGTACCACCGGGACCTCTGGGGTCATGGATGTCTTCAGGGAGAGATGGTTCTTTAGCAATTTAAATGATATAATATTGTTTCAGGACGCCGTCTCCAACATCGATGCAGTGTCAAAGAAAGGAGACGAAGAAGAGAACCAGAACAAACAGAGAAGGAGGGTTCCCATTGGGAGGAGAATCTACGAGTTCTACAATGCCCCATTCACCAAGTTCTGGTTCAACACGGCATGTACCATGTTTTACTCTATAAGACTATTTTCTCACTGGCATGTGTGTTCAAAATCAGTAAATCAACATTCAAATCTGGCCAGCACGGTGTCACAGTGGTTAGCTCTGTTTCCCCACAACAAGGAGGTCCTGGGTTCGGTTCCCGGCCTGGAGCCTTTCTGTGTGGAGTCTCCAAAGACATCATGTTTGGGTTCATTGGTGACTCTAAATTGTCCGTAGGTCTGAGTGGTTGTTGGTCTCTGTCTGTCTCTGTGATGGACTGGAGACCTGTCCAGGGTGACCCCGCCCTCACAGAGTGAGCTGGGATTGGCTCCAGAACTCCCTGCAACCCAGAAACGGATAAGCGATCGAAGATGAATGAATGAATGAACATTCAAATCTTAAAAATTTTCACAACAGTAGCTTGAGACTGTCTCTGTGGACAGAGTGGACTCAGCTCTGCAGTGATTCATTCCTGGTCCAGCACCATGTGACTTGAGTCCCTCTGTACGTCAGATCTCCTACCTGGTGTATCTGATGCTGTACAACTACATCATCCTGGTGAAGATGGAACGATGGCCGTCTCTGCAGGAGTGGATCGTCATCTCCTACATCATCACTCTGGGACTGGAGAAAGTCAGACAGGTAAACACACCTGAGCTAAGTTCACTTAACTGCACAGTTAAGTGAACAGATGAGATCGACATGATTCTATCAAACTGATCAATATCCTTTTCATGACTTCACTTCCTGTCTGAGAATAACAGACCTGAGACCATATAAGGGATTCCCGGATTTTGTTCTTGAATGTGCTCTTTGTTGTGACAGATCTTGATGTCGGAGCCAGGGAAGCTGAAGCAGAAGGTCAACGTGTGGTTGGAGGACTACTGGAATATCACTGACCTAGTGGCCATCTCAGTCTTCCTGCTGGGTTTACTTCTGCGGCTGCAGAACGAGCCCTACATGGGCTACGGCCGTGTCATCTACTGTGTGGACATCATCTTCTGGTACATCCGAGTACTTGACATCTTTGGTGTCAACAAGTACCTGGGACCCTACGTCATGATGATTGGGAAGATGGTACGACGTTATAGTGATATTGTAGATATTGTGGCGTAGAAACCTCCGAACCTGTCAGGACTTTTATTAAGTAGATCTGATTTCCTCATGTTCAGCTGAGTAAGATTTCTGTCTTTGAGGAATGTTGAGGTACAAGGTCCTTCTGCTCCACCCTGCTTCTCCCATGAAGCCTGTTTTTGTTCAAGCTCACTCCGCCCTCTGTCCTCCCCCACCTGTCCAGATGATCGACATGCTGTACTTTGTGGTCATCATGCTGGTGGTGCTTATGAGCTTTGGTGTGGCGCGGCAGGCGATCCTCCACCCAGATGAGGAGCCAACTTGGCGTCTGGCTCGGAACATCTTTTACATGCCTTATTGGATGATCTACGGAGAGGTGTTTGCAGACTCCATAGACCGTAAGACTAGAGTTCATAGTAAGACTCACAGGTAGTCCTCCCAATCCTCCCCCTCCCTCAGCTTCTCTCACCCATATTTATATTTTAATGTGTTTTCCATTGAATTAAAGATAAAGTCATAAATAAATATATTTCCTCAACGCGTTCATATAATTACGTTTATTCTGTATATAATTTATTTGATCTTCATTAGAGAAGAAATGATGATGATCTAAAGGTTGAAACTGATCATGTTTCTTCCCTTTTTTTTGTTCCTCTTCCTCTCTTTTTTCCTCATGTTCTTCCCCTTCCTTTTCCTTCTCTTCCTCTGCTGAACAGTCTATGCGATGGAAATCAACCGTAAGTGTCTCAGGTGTTAAATCCTCTACGAAGATTAAATGCTCAGAGTCAGAAGCAGACACTGAATGTGTGTGCGTGTGTGCGTGTGGTTGTCAGCTCCATGTGGAGACAACATGTATGATGAAGATGGGAAGAAGCTTCCTCCCTGTATTCCTGGAGCCTGGCTCACTCCGGCCATCATGGCCTGTTACCTGCTGGTGGCCAATATCCTGCTGGTCAACCTGCTGATCGCTGTGTTCAAGTCAGTGCACACAACAGACGCACGCATGCATGCATGCACGCACACACACACACACACACAGTCTCTCCTCTCCCTCCTCCACAGTAACACCTTCTTCGAGGTGAAGTCCATTTCCAACCAGGTGTGGAAGTTCCAGCGGTATCAGCTGATCATGACGTTCCATGACCGTCCCATCCTGCCGCCCCCATTGATTGTCTTCCCCCACATCTACATCGTCCTAAAGATGCTGTGCTGCCGCTGCCGCCGGCGACCGGATGGTGACCATGATGCCCGCGAGAGACGCCTCCGTGAGCGACACACACCTCCTCACCCGACTCAAACCCTGGTCTGCGACGACTGGGCTGAAAGAAATAGGCTAAAATAATTGAGTCAGCAACTTAGTTACAACTAGTAAGGAAGGCCAGAAGCATCCTGTCAGATGCCGCCCACCCCTTGTTCAGGGTTCAGACCTTGCCCTCTGGTTCTAGGTTTAAGTACCCTCCTGCTACGAAAAACAGGTACAAGCATTCTTTTATCCCTGCGGCCAGCTCCATCTTAAATTCTGGTCAGGGGAGGAGTTAACCAGCTCTTACCTGACAGAGCTCTTCCATGGCTGAGACCTATGCCATATGCATTCAGTGTTCTTGCACCTTACTTTTCACACATCCAGCATTTTTGCACTTAATTTATATAGGTATTATTTTCACTTTACTACTGTCATTCATCTTTCCTTTGTTGATTGTGGTTGTGCATGGCAGATCACCATTCCTGTGTTGAGGATACTGTGGTTTGTGCTATTGTATGTGTCTGTTACAGGGTTTGTGTCTTTTTTTTTTAATGTTCTTGTTGACTGCGACACGGACCAGACACTAACCAGGTGTGTTTCCTCAGAGCTGGTGCTGAGTGCAGATGAGCTGAAGAGTCTCCATGAGTTCGAGGAACAGTGCGTGGAGGAATATTTCAGAGAGAAAGATGACGAAAAACAGTCTTCCAACAACGAACGGATCAGAGTGACATCAGAAAGGTGAGACCACGCCCACTCTACAGGATCAGAGCCTCCTGAAGTCTCAGAGGGTCTCCGAGGTGTCTGATGTTTGTGATGTCTAAGGGTGGAGAACATGTCCATGCGTTTGGAGGAGGTGAATGAACGGGAACACTCCATGAAGGCATCTCTGCAAACCGTGGACTTGCGTCTGGCCCAGCTGGAGGACTTCTCCAGCCGGATGATGAACGCCCTGGAGAAGCTGGCAGGCGTTGATCGGGTCGAGCTCATGCCGACACGTTCCAGAGGCTCATCCGTATGCGAGCCCGCCACTCTGCTGCGACACGGCAGCATCAACAGCTCAGATGGCTACAGCCTCTACCGTTATCAGATGGACCACGAGGACCGGGCCTCTGTGTCCGAGGATGTGGAGGGTCACGACAAGAAGATTCACCCGATTCCAGAAAGAAGCCAAGCAGCTGACACAGGTTGGATCACATAAATATATCCAGACCTGTTCAGACTCTTTTAGACCTGTTACGACCTTTTCAGACCTGGTTCTTCTTTGTTTTTTTTTGTTTCCAGGTGATGTGTCAGAGTTTGGCTCAAGTCTGGGGGTGAGGACCCTAAAAGACCGGACTCAGTCCCTGTCCAACATCGACATCCGGATCTCCCTCTGTGACACCGACCTCAGACCAGCTCTTGATGGTCCTGCCTCCTATCTGGCAAAGTTTGGGGGGGCTGAAATGGAAAAACCAGCAGTGAAGAACCAACTAGCGGAGGTGCTGTCTTTTCCTCTGGAGAGGTCAAAGGTCATGCAGTATTTCTCTTCTCCAACCCTCAGCGACTCGCCCTCGTCAAACAGGAAGTTGATCAGCAGTAGCGTCCAGGAGGTTGTTGCCAGTTCAACCCCCTCTAAACCCACCAGGGTGATAGAGGGGAGGAGACAGGAAGCGGATGATTTCAGGTCATCTGATGAGGAACAGAGGGGTGAGATGGTGGAAAGTAACCATGGTAACAGAGGAAAGGAGCCAATGGAGCGACATCCACTGGAGGAGGAAAGGATGTACCCGACTCTGAGATCCAAGAGTCTGAACGCCAACCCAAGGAAGACGAGGGTAAAGCTAGAGAGCGAGGAGATGCCTTCCTCAGCCAGCAGCGTCGGAGACTTGGTGTCGGCATTCGGAGGGGAGGGGGGGCTGTCAGAGTCCAGGACCAGGCCCAGGTCCAGAGACTGCTAATCTCATTGGCTAAAATGATGATTCTAATTATAGCTGACCCCCTGTTCTGTTGTCCTATTTAATCAATAGCTGATGTCGACTTTTATTGGTTGGTTGATTGCCAGATTTCCATATGTACGGGCTCCTGAAAATAAAACTTTTTGATCTGTGGTTGTTTTTGAATTAGTCATTCAGGAAAGACTGCTTCCTGTCAGCAGGTTGGACAGTATTCGTCCAATAGAAGCATTTGACTGACATCATTAATGTCACGATGACATCTGCCTGATCACTCTCTCCTGTTTTTGCAGCTCCTGACACACCCTCCTGCCTGGCAATCACCTTCATTCCCTGCACCTGGTGTGCCCCACCCATCTCCTCACCTGGGCCCATCATTCCCCATCAGTCTCCTGTACTTATACCGGTCCACTTTCCCCTGCTCTCTGCCAGATTTTATGGTGTGCCTTTGCCTAGCTTTTCAGCGTTTCTTGTACCCGTCTGCCTGTCTACCTGTCTCAGATATTCTGCCTGGTCTGCCTGCCTGCCTGGTTTCAAATCAAATCAAATCAAATCAGATCAGATTTATTTGTATAGCGCCAAATCATAACAAAGTTACATCAAGGCACTTTACATATTGAGCAGGTCTAGACCAAACTCTTTATAAAATTATTTAAAGAGACCCAACAGATCCCCCATGAGCAGGAAAAACTTCCTTTAAGAGGCAGAAACCTCGGGCAGAACCAGGCTCAGGGGGGGCGGCCATCTGCCTCGACCGATTGGGTTGAGAGAGGGAGAGAGAGAGAGAGGCACGGGGGGAGGGGGGGGGCAAAGTTGGGTAGAGTAGGGAGAGAAAGAGAGCAGGAGGAGGGGATATTCAAACAGGTGTAGGCAGGAACATGATGCTGCATGAGGTTCGTAGGAATGATGCTGTATGGAATTCTTGAAGATGTGGGAGCAGCAGGCATTACAGGAACATGTGATGGTGATGATTCATCACCTGCAGGATGAGGACAGGGAGAGAGAGGAGAGGAGCTGGGGGAGAGAGAGGAGAGGAGCTGGGAGAGAGAGAGGAGAGGAGCTGGGAGAGAGAGAGGAGAGGAGCTGGGGGAGAGAGGAGAGGAGCTGGGAGAGAGAGAGGAGAGGAGCTGGGAGAGAGAGAGGAGAGGAGCTGGGAGAGAGAGGAGAGGAGCTGGGAGAGAGAGGAGAGGAGCTGGGAGAGAGAGAGGAGAGGAGCTGGGAGAGAGAGGAGAGGAGCTGGGAGAGAGAAATGAGAGGAGCTGGGAGAGAGAGAGACTTCGGGAAAACATGGTTAGTAAATGCAATGCACATGCTTGGAACTGAGAGAAACTGGGATTTCGGAGAAGCAGGTTGTTGGTATGACGGCGCATGCGAGGGGGGGAGAGGGAAGAGGGAGGGAAGAGAGAGAGAGAGAGAGAGAGAGAGAGAGAGAGAGAGAGAGAGAGGGAAGAGAGAGAGAGAGGTGCTCAGTCCTTCCCCCAGCAGTCTAGGTCTATAGCAGCAGAGCTAAAGAGTAAATGAACTTTAACTTTTTAACTATAAGTTCTGTCATACAGAAAAGTTTGAAGTCTGGTCTTGAAAATTGCTAAAGAGTCTGCCCCCCGGACCGATACTGGAAGTTGGTTCCATAGAAGAGGAGCCTGATAACTGAAAGATCTGCCTCCTGATTTACTCTTGGAGACTCTAGGAACCACAAGTAAACCTCCATCTAGAGAGCGGAGTGGCCTACTAGGACAGTAAGGAACTATGAGCTCTCTGAGGTATGACGGAGCTTTATATGTTAACAGAAGGATTTTAAATTCTATTCTGGATTTTACCGGCAGCCAATGAAGAGCAGCTAACACAGGAGAGATGTGATCCCTTTTTCTAGTTCCTGTTAATATTCGTGCAGCAGCATTCTGAATCAACTGAAGGCCTTTCAGAGATTTGTTTGGACATCCAGATAATAATGAGTTACAGTAGTCCAGCCTAGAAGTTACGAATGCGTGGACTAGTTTTTCTGCATCCTCTTGAGAGAGGATATTTCTGATTTTCCTAATGTTTCTCAGGTGGAAGAAAGCTGCCCTACTGACTTGTTTTATGTGAGGGACAAAGGACATGTCCTGGTCAAAGGTTACTCCAAGGTTTTTTACAGTGGAGTTGGAAGCCAAAGTAATGCCATCCAGACTGATTAATTGATTAGATAGGGTTTCTCTAAGGTGCTTAGGGCCAAGTACAATAACTTCAGTTTTGTCAGAATTTAGAAGTAAAAAATTATGGGTCATCCAGACTTTTATGTCTTCAAGACATGTCTGCAGTCTGACTATCTGACTAACTTCATTTGGCTTCATTGATAAATACAGCTGAGTGTCGTCTGCATAACAGTGGAAATTGATGCTGTGTTTCCTGATAATGTTGCCTAAAGGAAGCAGATAAAGAGTGAAGAGGATTGGTCCAAGCACCGAACCCTGTGGGACTCCATAACTGGCTATAGTGCTTGAGGAGGAGCTATTGTTAACACGTACAAACTGATATCTATCCGATAAATAGGATTTGAACCACCTTAGAGCAGTTCCTTTAATGCCAATTTCATGTTCCAGTCTCTGTAATAAAATATTGTGATCAATGGTGTCAAATGCAGCACTGAGATCTAAGAGGAGAAGTATGGAGGCTGATCCATTGTCTGAAGCCATTAGAATATCATTGGAGACTTTAATCAGCGCTGTTTCTGTGCTGTGGTGAGCTCTAAATCCTGACTGAAACTCTTCAAGCAAACCGTTCCTATGCAGATGGTCGTGTAATTGGTTTGCTACTGCTTTCTCAATGATTTTAGAAATGAAGGGAAGGTTTGATATGGGTCTATAATTGGCCAAAACATCTGGATCAAGATTCGGCTTTTTAAGCTGGGGTTTGATGACTGCGGTCTTAAGAGTCTGAGGTACATAACCCAAAGATAAGGTCAAATTAATGAGATCTAGAATGAAGGGCTCAATTAAGTAAAGAATGTCTTTAAAGAGGCTGGTCGGCACTGGGTCTAATAGACAGGTTGATGGTCTAGATGATGATACTATAGAAGCTAGCTCTGAGAGATTCAGGGATGAGAATGATTCCAGATGTAAAATAGGCGTTGCAGTTGATTAAGGAGTTGCTGTATTCAGTAGATTATTGTCTAATGTAGGTAAGAGCTGTTGAATTCTGTCTCTGATTGTTATGATTTTATTTGTAAAAAAGCCCATAAAATCATCACTGCTGAGAGCTAAGGGGATCACTGGTTCTATTGAACTATGACTCTCTGTCAGCCTGGCTACAGTGCTGAAGAGAAACCTGGGGTTGTTCTTGTTTTTTTCTATTAGTGCTGAATAATATGATCTTCTGGCACTGCGGAGAGCTTTTTTTTTATAAGTTTTTAAGCTTTCTTTCCAGGCTCGGTGAAACTCTTCTGAGTTGCTGGAACAACATTTTCTTTCTAATTTCCGTGACGTCTGCTTTTAGAGAAATTAGAGTCACCAATGAACCGAAACATGATGTCTTTGGACGGTGGGAGGAAACCGGAGTACCTGGAGGAAACATGGAGACTCCGCACAGAAAGGTGTCCAGACAGAAAACAGTTTGTTGAAATCAGTTACAACCAGTCAGACAAGCTCAGTATAAGTTGTGGGGTGCCACAAGGATCAGTCCTTGGAACTATCCTCTTTCTCATGTACGTCACAATATTGTTAAAGTTTCTAAGTTGTTGAATTGTATTTTATTTGATGATACAACTAGGGATGCAGTGATTAACCAATTTTACTATTAACGGCACTTTAAAACGTCACGGTTAATTTCATCCCAAAGGATCCGCTACACCGAGTTTTTCTGTTCTCACTCCCAAAAAACGGACACTATGCTGGTACAATATTTTTGGCGCAACCTGCACGGAACGAAAACAAAGTTACACCAAAGGTGCAGTTGCTTACAGTGCCATGCGTATCGAGGGGCATGGAGGCCACGCTACATTAGTTAAATAATGGCAGAAGGACCAAGTAGCGAAGCTTAATTTCCACCAAAGAAAAACGTGAAGTCGGCAGTGTGCGAGTATTTCGGATACAGCAAGAATGACCAGGGAGTCGTCCAAGACGACGGATCACCCGTCTGCAAAACCTGCCAAAAAAAAGTTGCAGCTAAAGGTTCAAACACATCAAACTTGATGCAGCATTTGCGGGATCACCACCCAGCTTATTTTCAATGTTAGTTTTATTTGTGTTTTTAAAAAAAAGCAGCTATACTGTTTAAGTCAAAAGCCAACTACATATTTCTTTCCCACCATGTTTGCAAGTTCTCTACTCAGGTCTAAAAGAATTATAGAAAGAATACACAAACTGAAAATACAAAACAATTTTTTGATATTTTTAATCAAAAGAGCCACGCAGACAGAAGTCCTGCAGCTTTTGATTCCATTTGTTTTTTTCAAAAGGGAAATACTGACACAGATGTTTACAAAGCAGAGGTCAAATCAAATCAAATCAAATCAGATCAGATTTATTTGTATAGCACCAAATCATAACAAAGTTACATCAAGGCACTTTACATACAGAGCAGGTCTGGACCAAACTCTTTATAAAATGATTTAAAGAGACCCAACAGATCCCCCGATGAGCAGGAAAAACTTCCTTTAAGAGGCAGAAACCTCGGGCAGAACCAGGCTCAGGGGGGGCGGCCATCTGCCTCGACCGGCTGGGTTGAGAGAGGGAGAGAGAGAGAGAGAGGCACGGGGGGGGGGGGGGCAAATTTGGGTAGAGTAGGGAGAGAAAAGGTCACTTTTCTTTAATTCCAAAGGGGGAGATAAACTTTTTGTTTATCTTTGTTTATTATTTTGTACTGTATTATTTTATTACTGTGTTATTTCTGACAGCAATAAATAATAATAATAAATTAATATAAATATCTAAAGAATGCATGTGATTTTATGCATTAGTTCAATAGTAGCGTTGTGAAATTAATTAATGCATAATAATTGTGATAATCGTGAAACTGTGATTATTCCTCAGACTATAATCGTACAATCTATAATCGTTGCATCCCTAGATACAACATTATTCTATTTGGTAGAAAACATTCAAAAAGTCCTACAAGTTGTTGAGAATGAGTTTAGGTAAATTAAGAAATGGTTGTATATTAATAGATTGTTTCTGAATACAGGCAAAACCAAATTTAGGATTTTGGGTAATAAAACAAAATGTGTTGACGCATCGTTGTACACAGAAGGAGGTTAAATCCAAAGAACGGGGACATGATGATAGATGAAAACTTGACATTAAATCACAGACTGATTACATAAAGGTGAAAATATCACACTTGCTTTTTACACAGACCGTCAAATGTCCTTATTGTCCCACCTGTCTCAGTTGAAGTCCAGCTGTTTCCTGGACATGGAGCACATCACAGGAGTCATCCATGACATTGTGCTGAAGGACAGAAAGGACTCGACCTGGAACTGGACAGAGTCACGGAGTCAGCAGTGACTCTGTCAGATAGTCAGATATTTAGGAGGGCTATGAAGAACCAGTTTAACCTCCTGTCTGTCTGTTCTGATCTCAGACTCTAACAGACAGAAATTTTAAGTGTCTTCCAGGCAGTGAAGTCCAACCTCGTGACCACAGACATGCAGTTTGGAAATCTGGTCCTGGAGAATTTGAATCTGTTGGTTCAGACCTCCATGGACCTGGACCCTCATGAACTCATCTCACTCGTCATTTCTACTGACAAAAACATCTTCAGACATCTCATTACTGCAGATGACCCAGGCTGTGTTTCCACAGGAAAGTCAGGACCAAGTCAAGACTGAGTCAGGACGGCGTCTGAGAGGCACCGAGGCAGCATGGACCTGATAAAGGATGAGCCCCTCCCCACTAAATGGAAGACTCCAGACTCCTTCAGTCATTCAGTCAGACTCACTCTGTGGTCCAGATTCTCCACTATCAAGTATTGTGGGTCCTCTTTTTAAAGTGAACTGATGACAGTCTGTAAAGCTGTTAAACTCACACTGTCCTCATCCCTGACCACAAACACTCACACACTCACACTCTTACAAACACACACACATTCATAGTTTGCCTCCTAGAAAGGTTCAGTCCAGATCCAGAGTCCCTCTGAGCTGAGGCCTCATCTGATGAAGGTGGGAGGTATAAACAGATCGGGATGCCCTTTACACTCTGCCAGAACCAAGAAGTAGCCGTCACCATGGCAACCCTAACCCTCACATGTATGTATACATGTCATATATACATTTATATATCTATGGTTTCTGTGTTTTAATAATTTTAGGAAGTATTAAAGTCAAAGTTCTACTTTGGTCTTTCTGATAGATTTTAGAAAAAGGGCCTGAATTTGAGGAAATTTGGGGCTGAAAAATCAAAGTGATATTTTCTATTGTTTTCTAACTCAACATCACACATTTTGTGATTTTGTTTATCGGCCTGATAATGGTGTGAGTAAGACATGGACAAAGTAAAAGGTCTGAACTTTCTTCTTCTGTTCTCCTGTTGGACTTCCTGCTCCAATGGAGACTCTCTGAAGGTTTAACAGTCCACCATACTCACTTTGCCCTTAATATGGAGGGGGAGGGGCTAGAGTGGGCTTGGACCAAAGAGATGAAGACACTCTCCTCCTCCTCTTTCTTCTTATTTTTGGGATTCAAGCATTAAGAAGTGAAAACAATCAGTGCTGTGACTTGTAAAATTAAACCTTTATTAATTCATAGAAATGAATAAATATAATTGACCCCTCCCCTCCTTTAGGACGATTGCAAACTGTGCTCAGCCAATTCTTTGCTGTCTTTTTGTCATGTGATCCAGATGGCAATGCCCCTCAGATGTTGGTGGTGGAGTGCGTGGTGGAGAAGGTCTCAATGCGGAATCGAACCACCTTGCCATGGGAGGGTGGTGAGTACACGAAGTGGCAGGTGAACACCTGGTGGCAGGCCTTCCTGAAGTTCTCAGACAGGAAGGCGTACAGGATGGGGTTGACGCAGGAGTTCCCGTAGGACAGACAGTGGGACACGATCCGGAACACAAAGGTTGCGTCGTTCAGTGGGAAGCTTCCAAACTCCACCCACATTGCGATGATGTGATGAGGCGCCCAGCAGAGGGCGAAGGCCGCCACGACCAGGAGGATTGTCTGTGCCGTCTAAGAAGACAGGAAACAGTGAGGTGTGTTCAAAGACCACAGGAATTATCACCAACACAGTTTTAATAGTGCTTATTGATACATACACTCGTTACACACTCTACATACACACATCACACAAACCACAAACTCTTCTGGTCCTCAGGTCCTCTGGTCTGTTGGTCCTGAGGTCGAAGGTGCTGTGTCCTGTGTCTCCAGACTGATGACAGTGTGAACACAGCCAGGTCAGATCAGACCTGATCCAGTTTGGACGTGGTCTCTCTCAGGGAGTTTCCTCTATTCTTAGTCCCACTGTCTAAATATTTACCCAGCAGCCTTTGTTCCTAAACTGACCTGAGGAGCAGCACACTCTGGAAACTGAGCTGAGCTGGTTGGCTGACAGCCAGGTGAGGTGGGGGGGGCACCTCCCACTCCAACTGACCCCAACCCCCCCAAAAAATGTCTCCATTCTCTTATTAATTATAGAGTTTGGAGGATGAGGAAGAGGACAAAAACACAAAAATAAGTGTACCTTTCTTTTGGAACGCTCAGATTTCTTTGACATGTTCTTCATTTTTTTATGGAGATGAAACAAAACCTGAAAAAAAAAAAGTATGAGATGAGACAGACAGACAGACAGATAGATAGAGAGAAAGAGAGACAGACAGATAGACAGACAGAGGGACAGACAGACAGACAGACAGACACAGACAGATAGAGAGACACATAGACAGACAGAGAGAGAGAGAGACAGATAGACAGATAGAGAGACAGACAGATAGAGAGACAGAGAGACAGATAGAGAGACAGACAGACAGATAGACACAGACATAGAGAGAGAGACAGATAGACAGACAGACAGATAGAGACAGAGAGACAGATAGACAGAGAGAGAGAGAGACGGACAAACAGACAGATACAGATAGAGAGACAGACAGACAGAGAGATAGACAGACAGATAGACAGACAGATGGACAGACAGACAGACACATAGACAGAGAGAGAGAGAGAGACAGACCGATAGACAGACAGAGAGACAGATAGACAGACAGACAGACAGACACAGACATAGAGAGACAGACAGATAGACAGACAGACAGAGAGAGAGAGAGAGAGACAGACAGACACAGACAGATAGAGAGACAGACAGACAGACGGACAGATAGACATACAGACAGACATATAGAGAGACAGACAGATAGAGAGAAAGACAGATAGACAGACAGAGAGAGAGAGACAGACAGACAGATACAGGTTAGTTACAGCTGGATTTCCTCTCTCTGTCACCGGACAGTGAACACATCAGCATTCTTCTCTGAATCAGAAAATATTCAGCAGATGGATCAAAAATTCAGAGTTGAAGTGAGTTTGAAGATAAACTTTTAAGATGAGACCGTGAAAATATATTACTTTCTATTTTTCTTTTCTTTCTATTTGTCTTTTTTCTTTCATTAGATGAAGAGCGGGAGCAGAAATGTTTATTCCAATATTAATAACCTCTCACTATTTCTGAAACATTTGTATTATTTGGGCCAACCTCTGAGTTTTCAAAACCTTTAAAATTTTATTTTGTAACTTCAAATCAAATTTGGTTTGATTTGATTTAAAATTTCATTTTGTAACTTCTCGTTCGTCTTCGTCTCCGAGCGGTTTTTACGCACAGATGATTTGATCAGCCGACTCCGTGCGCAACCTTTGGTCACTGTTCTAAGTTATGGACGTGTTTTACAGCAGCAGGGAGTCAAACATTATCCCTGAAACAAGCCGCCCTGCACTGACCCCGCTGTAGCAGCAGATGATGAGCAGCAGCGGCAGCAGGTACCCGATCAGCAGGATGGTCACCCTGTAGGTGTTTTTGGAGTTTCCGGACCACTTCTCCCAGCAGAAGGTGCAGTTTGGGGCGGAGGGGTGGCTGACGAGGGCCTGGTGCTGGGCCACGGGCACCGAACACAACAGAGACAGCGTCCAGATGACGCACACCCCGACCAGCGCGTTCCTGCGGCTCCGGACGCACGGAGACTTCTTGGAGTGCACCACGGCGATGTAGCGATCCACGGACATGGCGACCAGCGTGAAGATGCTGACCAGCATGCTGACGGTGGAGAAGTAGTGTCCAAACTTGCAGATGAAGTCTCCGAACACCCAGTCCGGGAGGGAGTAGATGGTGGCCTGGAAGGGGACGCAGAAGATGAGGAAGCTGAGGTCCGCCACGCTCAGGTTCAGGATGAAGATGTTTGTCGGGCTCCCGGAACGCCTTCCCCCTCCTCCCCCTCCGCTACTGTACCTCACCTTCCCAATAACCACCATCACCAGAGAGTTCCCCAACACCCCCACAACGAAGATCATCCCGAACACCACCGGCACAATCACCGCCTCCGGCCCCGGCCTTCCGTCCTCCTCTGCGCCGCAGCCGCTGTGCGCCAACTCGGAGCGATTGGAAGCCGAGAGTTCATCCCAACAGGAGGACTCGTTCCGCGGCTGCACCATGTTGGAGAAGTTAGAGAGGAAGACCGTGGCAGACTGAATGAAAGATCAGGTCCATAATCCGGGTCAAACACATCCAGCAGCGGGGACTCGAAAGACTGATAGAACCAAGGTGAGCTGAAGGAACATTAGATCACTGTTTCCTGTGAAGGGATGTCAAAATAAAAGCACTTCATTACCTGTTGGACTCAATAACTACAATTAAGACAGGAAGGAAATCCAATCCAATCAAATGTATTGATACGGTGTAGAGTTACATCAATGTACTTTACATATGGAGCCGGTCCAGACAGAAGTCTTTATAGAATTATTTACAAAGACCCAACAAATCCCTCCATGAGCAAACACCTGGTGACAAGTAGCAAATAAAGTTAGAACAGGTCTACAGGTCTACAGGGTTACAGGTCTACAGGGGTACAGCGGTACAGGGTTACAGGTCTACAGGTCTACAGGGTTACAGGTCTACAGGTCTACAGGTCTACAGGGTTACAGGTCTACAGGTCTACAGCGGTACAGGGTTACAGGTCTACAGGTCTACAGGGTTACAGGTCTACAGGTCTACAGGAGTACAGGTCTACAGGGGTACAGGGTTACAGGTCTACAGGTCTACAGGGGTACAGGTCTACAGGGGTACAGGGTTACAGGTCTACAGGGGTACAGGGTTACAGGTCTACAGGTCTACAGGGGTACAGGTCTACAGGGTTACAGGTCTACAGGTCTACAGCGGTACAGGGTTACAGGTCTACAGGTCTACAGGGTTACAGGTCTACAGGTCTACAGGGGTACAGGTCTACAGGGTTACAGGTCTACAGGGGTACAGGTCTACAGGAGTACAGGTCTACAGGGGTACAGGGTTACAGGTCTACAGGTCTACAGGGGTACAGGTCTACAGGGTTACAGGTCTACAGGGGTACAGGGTTACAGGTCTACAGGGGTACAGGGTTACAGGTCTACAGGTCTACAGGGGTACAGGTCTACAGGGTTACAGGTCTACAGGTCTACAGCGGTACAGGGTTACAGGTCTACAGGTCTACAGGGTTACAGGTCTACAGGTCTATAGGTCTACAGGTCTACAGGTCTACAGGTCTACAGGTGTACAGGTGTACAGGTGTACAGGTCTACAGGGGTACAGGTCTACAGGTCTATAGGTCTATAGGTCTACAGGTCTACAGGTCTACAGGTCTACAGGTGTACAGGTGTACAGGTCTACAGGGGTACAGGTCTATAGGTCTACAGGTCTACAGGTCTACAGGTGTACAGGTCTACAGATGTACAGGTCTACAGGTCTACAGGTCTACAGATGTACAGGTCTACAGGTGTACAGGTCTACAGGTCTACAGATTTACAGGTTTACAGGTCTACAGGTGTACAGGTCTATAGGTCTACAGGTCTACAGGTGTACAGGTCTACAGGTCTACAGATGTACAGATGTACAGGTTTACAGGTCTACAGGTCTACAGGGGTACAGGTTTACAGGTCTACAGGTCTACAGGGGTACAGGTTTACAGGTCTACAGGTCTACAGGGGTACAGGTTTACAGGTCTACAGGTCTACAGGGGTACAGGTCTACAGGTCTACAGGTCTACAGGGGTACAGGTTTACAGGTCTACAGGTCTACAGGTCTATAGGTCTACAGGTCTACAGGTCTACAGGGGTACAGGTCTACAGGTCTACAGGGGTACAGGTCTACAGGGGTACAGGTGTACAGGTCTACAGATGTACAGGTCTACAGGTGTACAGGTCTACAGGTCTACAGATTTACAGGTTTACAGGTCTACAGGTGTACAGGTCTATAGGTCTACAGGTCTACAGGTGTACAGGTCTACAGATGTACAGATGTACAGGTTTACAGGTCTACAGGTCTACAGGGGTACAGGTTTACAGGTCTACAGGTCTACAGGGGTACAGGTCTACAGGTCTACAGGTCTACAGGGGTACAGGTTTACAGGTCTACAGGTCTACAGGGGTACAGGTCTACAGGTCTACAGGTCTACAGGGGTACAGGTTTACAGGTCTACAGGTCTACAGGTCTATAGGTCTACAGGTCTACAGGTCTACAGGGGTACAGGTCTACAGGTCTACAGGGGTACAGGTCTACAGGGGTACAGGTCTACAGGTCTACAGGTCTACAGGTCTACAGGTGTACAGGTCTACAGGTGTACAGGTCTACAGGTGTACAGGTCTACAGATCTACAGGTGTACAGGTCTACAGGTCTACAGGTGTACAGGTCTACAGGTGTACAGGTGTACAGGTCTACAGGTCTACAGGTGTACAGGTCTACAGGTCTACAGGTCTACAGGTGTACAGGTCTACAGGTCTACAGGTGTACAGGTTTACAGGTCTACAGATGTACAGGTCTACAGGTCTACAGGTCTACAGGTCTACAGATGTACAGGTCTACAGGTCTACAGGTCTACAGGTCTACAGGTGTACAGGTCTACAGGTCTACAGGTGTACAGGTCTACAGGTGTACAGGTCTACAGGTCTACAGGTGTACAGGTCTACAGATGTACAGGTCTACAGGTCTACAGGTGTACAGATGTACAGGTCTACAGGTCTACAGGTCTACAGGTCTACAGGTGTACAGGTCTACAGATGTACAGGTCTACAGGTCTACAGGTGTACAGGTCTACAGGTGTACAGGTCTACAGGTCTACAGGTCTACAGATTTACAGGTTTACAGGTCTACAGGTGTACAGGTCTACAGGTGTACAGGTCTACAGGTCTACAGGTGTACAGGTCTACAGGTCTACAGGTCTACAGGTGTACAGGTCTACAGGTCTACAGGTGTACAGGTCTACAGGTGTACAGGTCTATAGGTCTACAGGTCTACAGGTGAACAGGTCTACAGGTGTACAGGTCTATAGGTCTACAGGTCTACAGGTGTACAGGTCTACAGGTCTACAGGTCTACAGGTGTACAGGTCTACAGGTCTACAGGTGTACAGGTCTACAGGTCTACAGGTCTACAGATGTACAGGTCTACAGGTCTACAGGTCTACAGGTGTACAGGTCTACAGATGTACAGGTCTACAGGTCTACAGGTGTACAGGTCTACAGATGTACAGATGTACAGGTCTACAGGTCTACAGGTCTACAGGTCTACAGATGTACAGGTCTACAGGTCTACAGGTCTACAGGTGTACAGGTCTACAGGTCTACAGGTGTACAGGTCTACAGGTGTACAGGTCTATAGGTCTACAGGTCTACAGGTGTACAGGTCTACAGGTGTACAGGTCTACAGGTCTACAGGTCTACAGGTCTACAGATGTACAGGTCTACAGGTCTACAGGTCTACAGGTCTACAGGTGTACAGGTCTACAGGTCTACAGGTGTACAGGTCTACAGGTGTACAGGTCTACAGATGTACAGGTCTACAGGTCTACAGGTGTACAGATGTACAGGTCTACAGGTCTACAGGTCTACAGGTCTACAGGTGTACAGGTCTACAGATGTACAGGTCTACAGGTCTACAGGTGTACAGGTCTACAGGTCTACAGGTCTACAGGTCTACAGGTGTACAGGTCTACAGGTCTACAGGTCTACAGGTCTACAGATGTACAGGTCTACAGGTGTACAGGTCTACAGGTCTACAGGTGTACAGGTCTACAGGTCTACAGGTCTACAGATGTACAGGTCTACAGGTCTACAGGTCTATAGGTCTACAGGTCTACAGGTCTACAGGGGTACAGGTCTACAGGGGTACAGGTCTACAGGTCTACAGATGTACAGGTCTACAGGTCTACAGGTCTACAGGTCTACAGGTGTACAGGTCTACAGGTGTACAGGTCTACAGGTCTACAGGTGTACAGGTCTACAGGTCTACAGGTCTACAGGTGTACAGGTCTACAGGTCTACAGGTGTACAGGTCTACAGGTGTACAGGTCTATAGGTCTACAGGTCTACAGGTGAACAGGTCTACAGGTGTACAGGTCTATAGGTCTACAGGTCTACAGGTGTACAGGTCTACAGGTCTACAGGTCTACAGGTGTACAGGTCTACAGGTCTACAGGTGTACAGGTCAACAGGTCTACAGGTCTACAGGTCTACAGATGTACAGGTCTACAGGTCTACAGGTCTACAGGTGTACAGGTCTACAGATGTACAGGTCTACAGGTCTACAGGTGTACAGGTCTACAGATGTACAGGTCTACAGGTCTACAGGTGTACAGGTCTACAGATGTACAGATGTACAGGTCTACAGGTCTACAGGTCTACAGGTCTACAGATGTACAGGTCTACAGGTCTACAGGTCTACAGGTGTACAGGTCTACAGGTCTACAGGTGTACAGGTCTACAGGTGTACAGGTCTATAGGTCTACAGGTCTACAGGTGTACAGGTCTACAGGTGTACAGGTCTACAGGTCTACAGGTCTACAGATGTACAGGTCTACAGGTCTACAGGTCTACAGGTGTACAGGTCTACAGGTCTACAGGTCTACAGGTCTACAGATGTACAGGTCTACAGGTCTACAGGTCTACAGGTGTACAGGTCTACAGGTCTACAGGTGTACAGGTCTACAGGTCTACAGGTCTACAGATGTACAGGTCTACAGGTCTACAGGTGTACAGGTCTACAGGTTTACAGGTCTACAGGTCTACAGGGGTACAGGTCTACAGGTCTACAGGTGTACAGGTCTACAGGTCTACAGGTCTACAGGTCTACAGGTGTACAGGTCTACAGGTCTACAGGTCTACAGGTCTACAGATGTACAGGTCTACAGGTCTACAGGTCTACAGGTGTACAGGTCTACAGGTCTACAGGTGTACAGGTCTACAGGTCTACAGGTCTACAGATGTACAGGTCTACAGGTCTACAGGTCTACAGGTGTACAGGTCTACAGGTTTACAGGTCTACAGGTCTACAGGGGTACAGGTCTACAGGTCTACAGGTGTACAGGTCTACAGGTCTACAGGTCTACAGGTCTACAGGTGTACAGGTCTATAGGTCTACAGGTCTACAGGTCTACAGGTCTACAGATGTACAGGTCTACAGGTCTACAGGTCTACAGGTGTACAGGTGTACAGGTCTACAGGTCTACAGGTGTACAGGTCTACAGGTGTACAGGTCTACAGGTCTACAGGGGTACAGGTCTACAGGTCTACAGGTCTACAGGTCAGACTTTACATAGAAGATGTTTTTACAGACAAAAACGATGTCAGACCTGATAAACAACAGAAGGTGGTTAGAGGACGTGTTTACAGATGACAGAGTTCATTTCCTGTCTGATGATTTATGATTGTGTGTGTGTGCGAATGCACTTTGACAAATTCAGTGTTTATATTCCTGCTGGTTGCTGATCCACGGGGACTTGGTGTCTTTATGGGGACCAGGGACAGTTTTAATGTTCCACTTCAAACTCAGATTAATGAAACAGGCAGGTCACTGGATAAGAAGGAAGGAAACTCAGTCTGAAGACAAATTTATATTTTTATTTACAATAAGTATTTATAACACAACAAAGCCAGGAAGAAGCATGAGGTCATCAGAGCAGTCAGTCAGATGAAGAGATGATGTCACTTTTCTTTCTTTCATCAGTTCATCATCAAAATAAGTCATAAAACTTCAGTCATGTGACCTTCCAGTTTCCTTTGGTTGAGTTTTTAAATTATACTGATGTCTCTTCAGTCACACAGGGGGCAGGCAGTATGATTCTGTCTCCATGGTAACCAATCTGTCTCTGGCTGCTGGCTCTGACCCAGACCTGAGAGACTAGTCAAGTTTCTCTTGAAGACCAGGGGAGAGGATTCTGACTCTCTAAGATCAGATCAGAGAGACTTATCTACTCCCTGAAGAGCCGTCGGTGAGCCAATAGTAAATGACCCCTCACACAACATGACCTTTGACCCCATAGGACAGGTGATGCACAGCAGCCAGAGGGAATTAAAGCAGCTTCATGGCTCCAGTTAACACGGATTGATCATGGCCCCAGACCAGAACTAGTCTGTTTGTATATGAGGAACATCCCGACCCCTGATTGTGGATCAGATCTCCAGGAACATCATAGTCTCTGATTCTGGGTCAGGTCTTTAGTGTCTGCTGATGTTGAGCTCATGATGCCACAGTCATTGGCGATGGATTAAAGGGACACTAATTTTAATCCTCAAACGTCTGCATCCAATCAAAATGACTGTATCATGATGTCATGACTATGCAGACCTTCTGTAGACGGCAACGATCCTGAGGACCGCAGTTTTTTTGTCTCAACACAACATCCACCTCTTTTTATACTTGAATACACGCCGGCCAGTCACCAACCTTCAGCTGCACCACCTGACCAATCATTAACTGCCACTCAGCCGCTGATCATCCAGACTTTCCCAGACACTTGTTTTCACATGAATCTGGTTTGAGGTGGATTGGGGTGGTGCTCCTCTTCTTCTGCGGTCCGCTCAACAAACAGGTTCAGGTGTGTCAATGACCCTGGTCCACATGGAGACTAGGAGTCTAACCTGCTGGCTCTGTTAACACTTGGAGAGTCAGGTCTTACCTGGTCCAGCTCCTGGTCCACATTATTAGCTCTCATCTTAAGTATTGCAGTTCTCTTCTGAGGACTCCACTAAGGTTCCACAATGAGTCCTGAGACCAGGTGTCTTCTGGACTGTGGGTCCAGAATTAACTGTCTTCCTGTTGGAATGATCATATAACACATGACAGAGTTGCTGTCACATGACCTGTGGATGTCTTGGACAGGTTTTCTTCTTCAGCTGCAGGAACACGAACATTGACCCTCACAGAAACAAAAGACCTGAATAAAAAACCTCAAGTTTATTAGACATCCAATAGAAGACACTGAAGAGTGATGTCGTCTGATACTCACATATTTCTACTGTTGTTCAAATCAGTTCAATAATGTCCACAACTGTGTTGGGATCCTTACCCATGTGCTCTGAAAAGAACAACAGAGAGGCCTACACGTCCCTCCAAAAGCCTGAGCCAGAGTAGGCTGACCGTTTGGAAACAGCGCTACCCCCCACCACGATTCACACCTAGATGTGAATCTGAGTTTGAACAAAAACTCCCCCCTTGTACACACACACACATCCCCATTGTGACTGCTGTTGCTGTTGTAATTGCCATTGCTATCGCTAGTGTTACTGCTGCTGCTACTGCTACAGCTATCACTAATGCTAGTGCCATTACATGTGTGTTGCCTGTTGTAGTTGGTAACCAGTGTTTTGCTTTTGATAACTGAATTAAAATAGCCTTTATCCCAAGTAATGTTATTTTAAATAATTACTGCTGTGATTAAATCCTGTTATAATTTAATCTGTCATTGTTTGTGAATATTGCGGTTATACAATTGTGACAGTTCCTGGATTCATAACAGTCAGTACTAGAGCTTCTCCTTTAGCAACCTTCTGAGACTGAATTCAGTTTTGTCAGTTTGGTTATCGGTCCCTGATGACAGGGTGGTGCCCCGAGGTTTACCATTTGTAGTAAATATTTCTGACTATTAATAATTATTTCCTTCAATTAATATTAATTGCCAATAAACAAATTGCCCCTACTAGTGCACGACACCTGGCTACATCTGTCAACTGTTGTCCACACCTGTTGACTTGAAATGAAGCTGATTCTGGGTTAGATCTTCTGACTCTCTCTGCTGAAGTCATCAACATGCTGCCAGAGTATTCAGCCAATCAGAAAGGCGTAGGCGGGGGGGCGTGTGACTCGTGAGAACCCCAACGTCCCCTCAGGTCTGATAACCAGCTGGCAGCTGAGCTGGACAAACCACTTGATGCTCCGACACTCTGATTGGCTGAGGCCAGACGGGGCTCAGGGATAAAATGGCAGCTTGGCCCCGCACATCATCATCTTCATCACCACCATGGCCTTCGTCTGGATTGTGTCCTGCCTCGCTTTCATCAGCACAGCCTATGGTGAGACAGAGATACACGAGCTGACACACACAACCTGATGTTGTGTTGTTGTTGTTGTTGTTGTTGTTGTTGTTATTGTTTTCTTGTTGACAGCAGAAGAGTCCTTTTAAGTTTGTCCCCTGTCGCCCCCCTCAGGCTGTGGCACTCCTGCCATTCCTCCCCAGGTGAGCGGCTACGCCCGCATTGTCAATGGCGAGGAGGCGGTGCCTCACTCCTGGCCCTGGCAGGTGTCTCTGCAGGTGAGTCAGCTGACCTGAGCAAACACAGAGACTTTTTTCTTCTTTTCACCACTGATGTCAGCTGTTCCTCCTTTTAGCAATCCAACGGCTTCCACTTCTGTGGAGGATCCCTGATCAATGAGAACTGGGTGGTGACCGCCGCTCATTGCAACGTCAGGTAAGTGACATCATCAGTGTGGAGCTGCAACTTCCTTCTTCCACAGGAAAGGCTTCCTGCTTGTGAACGTGGGGAGACACCAGTTTGTTCTGACAATCTCGCTGATGTTCGTCAGTCATCAGGACCGAGAACAGTTCTGATTTTGAAGACCAGGCCGTCGCTGAGTCTGTGGCACCTTGTGAGTAGTGACCCTTTAACAATCTGTTTCCTGTTTCCTGTCAGGACCTACCACCGCGTGGTCGCTGGGGAGCATGATAAGGGCTACGGCTCCAACGAGGCCGTCCAGATGCTGAAGCCCGCCAAGGTGAAAACAATCTATCAGCCTGTCAGCTTTCAGACACACCATCCTTGCTCCACCAATTCCCCCCCTCACGCTCCCCCTCCCACTCACAGGTGTTCACACATCCCAAGTGGAACCCTCGCACCATCAACAACGACATCACCCTCATCAAGCTGGCCACACCCGCACGCCTGGGAACCAACGTGTCCCCCGTCTGTCTGGCCGAGTCCAGCGACGTCTTTGCCGCTGGCATGACCTGCGTGACCTCCGGCTGGGGTCTGACCCGCTACAACGGTGAGTCTGAGTCCGGCTGAGTGATCCACTTTTAGCCGCTGTCGTCACGACGCTATCACCGTCCGGACCAACAGGGAGACAGAGACGGCCTGTCTCAAGCTCAGCTAGGAGCGTCCAAACAACAGGAAGAATTTTACTTTGAAAGGTGCAGAGGAAGTGTGTCTGAAGCCTTTGTGTCTCCCACAGCTCCCAGTACTCCCAACAAGCTGCAGCAGGCTGCCCTGCCCCTGCTGTCCAATGAGCAGTGTAAGAGACACTGGGGCAGCAACATCTCTGATGTGATGATCTGTGCTGGAGGAGCCGGAGCCACTTCCTGCATGGTGAGTCCCTGTCCACTCATCTGAGTCACCTGGTTTTCCTGCTGTTGGTGTCTTCCTGCATGTCTTCTGGTTTTGGTTGTGACTGATGTCGTGCTGGTCTCAGGGCGACTCTGGCGGTCCTCTGGTCTGTGAGAAGGACAACGCCTGGACTCTGGTTGGTATCGTGTCCTGGGGAAGCAGCCGGTGCTCCACCTCCACTCCTGCCGTCTACGCCCGTGTCACCGAGCTCCGCGGTTGGGTGGACCAGATCCTTGCCGCTAACTAAGCATTCAGAGGCTGAGACGCCCACAGCGGGGGCCACCAACTCCACCACACCCTGTGCTCTGAGCCCTGAGCCTGCCTGGTGTGGCAGTCCCTCTCCAGAGTGAAGATATAGAACAATAATAAAACTGTGAACTCCACTGACTGTGTTTGTCTTCACTTCAATTTCATTGGTCAAGATTGTTCAAACAGATAAAACAGATGGGTTCAATCTCTGCATTTGTTATTATGTACATATACATGTGTTCTTTGGATGCAACTCAACATTCTTTCTCCTCCAAACACGACCAGTTGAGTTTTTACCAAAAAGTTTTATTTTGGTTTCATCTGACCATATGACATTCTCCCAATCCTCTTCTGGATCATCCAAATGCTCTCTAGCAAACTTCAGACGGGCCTGGACATGTACTGGCTTAAGCAGGGGGGCACGTCTGGCACTGCAGGATTTGAGTCCCTGGCAGCGTAGTGTGTTACTGATGGTAGCCTTTGTTACTTTGGTCCCAGCTCTCTGCAGGTCATTCACTAGGTCCCCCGTGTTGTTCTGGGATTTTTGCTCACCGTTCTTGTGATCATTTTGACCCCACGGGGTGAGATCTTGTGTGGAGCCCCAGATCGAGGGAGATTATCAGTGGTCTTGTATGTCTTCCATTTTCTAATAATTGCTCCCACAGTTGATTTCTTCACACCAGGCTGCTTACCTATTGCAGATTTAGTCTTCCCAGCCTGGTGCAGGTCTACAATTTTGTTTCTGGTGTCCTTTGACAGCTCTTTGGTCTTGGCCATAGTGGAGTTTGGAGTGTGACTGTTTGAGGTTGTGGACAGGTGTCTTTTATACTGATAACAAGTTCAAACAGGTGCCATTAATACAGGTAACGAGTGGAGGACAGAGGAGCCTCTTAAAGAAGAAGTTGAAGGTCTGTGAGAGCCAGAAATCTTGCTTGTTTGTAGGTGACCAAATACTTATTTTACCGAGGAATTTACCAATTAATTCATTAAAAATCCTACAATGTGATTTCCTGGATTCTTTCCCTCCATTCTGTCTCTCATAGTTGAAGTGTACCTATGATGAAAATTACAGGCCTCTCTCATCTTTTTAAGTGGGAGAACTTGCACAACTGGTGGCTGACTAAATACTTTTTTGCCCCACTGTATATGTGTGTGTGTATGTGTATGCGTTTTACAATCCAACAAGAAATAAAATAAGATAAGGACTCAAATCGCTTCAGTTACTTCCGTCCAACTGCTGAACATGTAGACTGTTTGTCTCCAGGTCTTCAATCATTTCTGAGCTGATGTGTTTCTGAATCTGCTTGAGGTCAGAGGTCAGAACTTAGCTGTGTCTTATATGAAATAAAAACTTGGGGTGCTGGTGGGATACTGGGTAGAGCATGTGCCCCATAAACAGGAGGCTACAAGGTTTGTTGGTGACACTGGTTTGATTCCAGCCAGTGTCACTCCTCACTCTCCCCCATTTCCTGTCACTCTTCAAGTTGTTCACTCTAATAAAAGCAGAAAGGCCAACAAAAAGATTGTGCTCTATATTATTGCAGAGTTACAGTCCACTAATAAAACGCTTCTGTAGCAACAAGACAAGTTTGTTGTTATCAGGGAGCGAGGGTCAGGTCTGAAGTTTACAGGAAGACATGTCATTTCCCTCATTCATTCCTTTGTTTTACATTTAATATGCGAATCACATATTTACTCTGATGGCTTCTTGATCCAATTATTAGCAAATGAACCAGTAAAGGACGCATAAAAATCTGAACAACAAAAACTAATTTGAACATGACATAAATAAGCGTGTGAGGTTCAAATATTGCCAGTATATTTTTAATATTCACTGCACAGATATTAGTTTCAAGCTCAAGATAACACAGCTAACAGTCTAAGCATGTGTCAGTGGCATTTTGCATGTATTTCTTTAGCATTAGGGGCTAATTGGATCAGTTAATAAAGAAAAATTTATGTCCCCAACGGGGAAATTCCTTTGAAATCACAGGTCTGGTCAGACACACGGGGCAAATTTTCATTACCAAAATAATCAACTTCTCAATTAGCCAATACTTTTAGACCTTTTTGATCACAGGATTACATCATCAACCGTCACAGTGACTGCTCTGCTCCCTCCTCCTCCATCAGCTGGTCCTCAAATCCTTTATTCCTCCTCATGGTTCTTCCGGATTCCTCCTTTAACAGAATCAGCTGATCTGTCTGATCTGAAACTGACTTCAGTGATAAGCTGATCAGATCTGGATCATTCTGACTCCTTCTGTGTGTTTATCCGTCCATTCTCATCCTCCATCTTTGATAGTGACGTCTGGAGTCACGTCTCTACATCGGACGCTCCTATTGGTTCCGGTGGGTGATGTCACAGCCAATCAGAGTGTCTCTGGATCAGTCCTGTATGTTTCTGAGTTTATTGTGTTGACAGTCAGATATTTAGAGCATTAGAGGCTTTGGAGCTGATTTTTCATTATTAATGAGCAGAACTCCTGATCAGATAAAGATAGAAACTTCAGATCAGCTCTAGAACAACACAAACACATGAGAGGAACTTTTCTTTGGAAAAGAAGGAAACATTCAGAGTGTGTTTTTAGTTAGAGAACAGAGTCTGAACTGATCAGACTGAATCAGCTGAGTCTGAATGTGAGGAGACTTTTTGTGAAAATTAAAAACACAGAGGAAAAAAACAGAAAGATTGAATGAGGCATCAAATGGTTTGTCTGATGTTTTCATGTTCTTGCACCTTAACATCCCAGAGCCTTCAGCTAAACCTCTTCAGCTCGTTGCCATTGAAATGACCTGAACTGGCTTCAAACCCACACTCCCTCCTTCATGTCATGTGACCTCAGCAGCCATCTTTGAGTCTGCTGCCTGTGATGAGCATCCTTCCTTTTTTAACCACCATCTTGCGGTCGTCGTCTTTGACCAGACTGCGAGGTTGTCGATTACAATCTCCTGGTGAACTGTCAATGAAAATGAAAAGGTGGTCACACATGGTATGACCAGCGTCCAATATGGACACATTTGTCCACACCGGCCCACTAATGTCCACGTGTCAAAAAGGTCCATTTATGCCCCAACCTGGCCATTAATGTTTACACCTGTTGACTTGAAATGAAGCTGATTCTGGGTTAGATCTTCTGACTCTCTCTGCTGAAGTCATCAACATGCTGCCAGAGTATTCAGCCAATCAGAAAGGCGTAGGCGGGGGGGCGTGTGACTCGTGAGAACCCCAATGTCCCCTCAGGTCTGATAACCAGCTGGCAGCTGAGCTGGACAAACCACTTGATGCTCCGACACTCTGATTGGCTGAGGCCAGACGGGGCTCAGGGATAAAATGGCAGCTTGGCCCCGCACATCATCATCTTCATCACCACCATGGCCTTCGTCTGGATTGTGTCCTGCCTCGCTTTCATCAGCACAGCCTATGGTGAGACAGAGATACACGAGCTGACACACACAACCTGATGTTGTGTTGTTGTTGTTGTTATTGTTTTCTTGTTGACAGCAGAAGAGTCCTTTTAAGTTTGTCCCCTGTCGCCCCCCTCAGGCTGTGGCACTCCTGCCATTCCTCCCCAGGTGAGCGGCTACGCCCGCATTGTCAATGGCGAGGAGGCGGTGCCTCACTCCTGGCCCTGGCAGGTGTCTCTGCAGGTGAGTCAGCTGACCTGAGCAAACACAGAGACTTTTTTCTTCTTTTCACCACTGATGTCAGCTGTTCCTCCTTTTAGCAATCCAACGGCTTCCACTTCTGTGGAGGATCCCTGATCAATGAGAACTGGGTGGTGACCGCCGCTCATTGCAACGTCAGGTAAGTGACATCATCAGTGTGGAGCTGCAACTTCCTTCTTCCACAGGAAAGGCTTCCTGCTTGTGAACGTGGGGAGACACCAGTTTGTTCTGACAATCTCGCTGATGTTCGTCAGTCATCAGGACCGAGAACAGTTCTGATTTTGAAGACCAGGCCGTCGCTGAGTCTGTGGCACCTTGTGAGTAGTGACCCTTTAACAATCTGTTTCCTGTTTCCTGTCAGGACCTACCACCGCGTGGTCGCTGGGGAGCATGATAAGGGCTACGGCTCCAACGAGGCCGTCCAGATGCTGAAGCCCGCCAAGGTGAAAACAATCTATCAGCCTGTCAGCTTTCAGACACACCATCCTTGCTCCACCAATTCCCCCCCTCACGCTCCCCCTCCCACTCACAGGTGTTCACACATCCCAAGTGGAACCCTCGCACCATCAACAACGACATCACCCTCATCAAGCTGGCCACACCCGCACGCCTGGGAACCAACGTGTCCCCCGTCTGTCTGGCCGAGTCCAGCGACGTCTTTGCCGCTGGCATGACCTGCGTGACCTCCGGCTGGGGTCTGACCCGCTACAACGGTGAGTCTGAGTCCGGCTGAGTGATCCACTTTTAGCCGCTGTCGTCACGACGCTATCACCGTCCGGACCAACAGGGAGACAGAGACGGCCTGTCTCAAGCTCAGCTAGGAGCGTCCAAACAACAGGAAGAATTTTACTTTGAAAGGTGCAGAGGAAGTGTGTCTGAAGCCTTTGTGTCTCCCACAGCTCCCAGTACTCCCAACAAGCTGCAGCAGGCTGCCCTGCCCCTGCTGTCCAATGAGCAGTGTAAGAGACACTGGGGCAGCAACATCTCTGATGTGATGATCTGTGCTGGAGGAGCCGGAGCCACTTCCTGCATGGTGAGTCCCTGTCCACTCATCTGAGTCACCTGGTTTTCCTGCTGTTGGTGTCTTCCTGCATGTCTTCTGGTTTTGGTTGTGACTGATGTCGTGCTGGTCTCAGGGCGACTCTGGCGGTCCTCTGGTCTGTGAGAAGGACAACACCTGGACTCTGGTTGGTATCGTGTCCTGGGGAAGCAGCCGGTGCTCCACCTCCACTCCTGCCGTCTACGCCCGTGTCACCGAGCTCCGCGGTTGGGTGGACCAGATCCTTGCCGCTAACTAAGCATTCAGAGGCTGAGACGCCCACAGCGGGGGCCACCACCTCCACCACACCCTGTGCTCTGAGCCCTGAGCCTGCCTGGTGTGGCAGTCCCTCTCCAGAGTGAAGATATAGAACAATAATAAAACTGTGAACTCCACTGACTGTGTTTGTCTTCACTTCACTACTGAATTTAATCCAGTTTTTGAATTTCTGAGAAAAGGCTAAGATTTTTATAAAGCATATATAGTGTTTAAGCCATGGAGATTGAAAACACAGCAGGTCAATCAGCCAGAGTCCGCACAAAACAATAAAACATCCAAAAACATATCATATGTGACATTTTTGCACAACCTCTGAATATTAAACCAGACACTATATGGCCTAACTATATAACACATTGAAAAGTACGGTCACATAGCGACATTAATAACCGTCGTTAAAAAAACGTTTCATTTTCTTCTCCCTCTTCTTCTTTCACATAAAAAACACCTGTGTTTCGGCAGTAACAGCACAGTAACTCGGACCAATTCACCTCCATCAGACTTTCTAACTTGGCCTAAGACAGCTTCACACAGTGACATTTCATATCTGAATATTTTGCTGCTGGGCAACAATTTAACTCTTTGTAATTGAATATGTAGTGCTAGCTCCTAGCGCCCTACTTTATCATGATACGCATCATTACAAGCCATGAGAATTTAAACGTAAGAAGAGGCATTGATAAATTTGTCGTTTAATAGACATCTGACAGATTATGTCAAGGTCCTAAAATGAAGCATTAACTGGTCATTAGTGTTCCAACACACAGCTGCATTCATGTGGTTCTAACAGCTGCCCCACAGATTATCTGGCCTGCCTGTAGTCCCACATTTAGTGCTCTCGGCCTGCATGTTTTGTAAAACAGGAGGCACCCACTCACTAATCAGAGACAAGAGAATCATTCTGGGTTGTGCTTGATTTTACTGGTTAGTTTGAGCCTTTTGCCATTTTCCCCATCTCCAAACAAAACAGGTTTGCGAAAAAATGATATACGATTTGAGGACTAAACGATAAAATTGGCTAAGGCAAATTTTGGATGGGCTTGAGCTCCCCCAGAAAGGACTAAGCTCGCCATTGGGTACAACAACATGGAGGAAAGAGAGTTGATTTGTTTGTCTGAAGTTGATTGGCTGAGACAGCTGTAGAGTCATTTGGGCGTGACCTTTATTAACCAACTATCAATTATCATCATCATCAAAACATCCATCCATCATCTCATTATCCATTATATTCACTGGGGTGGAGCTTATCCCAAATGAAAATGGGTGAAGGACAGGACACCTGTCAATCACAGAGACAAACACCCATCACATTCACACTCAGGTTTTTGGGACATTAAAGAAACCAGTTCAACAAAACATGTATTTGGACTGCTGGTGGAAGCTGGGGGACCAGGAGGGAACCACAGGGAGACCATGACACAACACAATTAGAAGGACAGATGACTCTGGATGAAAGCTGCATGAGGACACATCACTTCAGTCCATGACCCTCAGTTGTGGTGGATATTTGTAAAAAGGACTTTGACAAAAACCTGGATGATCTTGTTTGGTCTTTCAGGACTTTCTGCGCCTGTTACCACATGTTTGGGGTTGGTTCCTGAAGGTCCATGTCATTTAAAGCTGAGAACTGAGGGGGACAGAGTCAGGTTGTATGTTTGCATCATCCCATGTCCCAGGACAAACTACCCTCTACCCTGATCGGGACAGTCAAGAATGTTTAAGGTTGTAAGTTCATCCACAGTTCACAGTATAATGAACTGTTTTCAACAGCCCCCCAGGAACAAAGAACCAGAAACCAGGAACCAAGAAGCAGGGCTAGAACTGATCCAGGACCAAAAACCTTTCCTGTCTCTCTTAGGAACAGTTTTCTAACTTTAGAACCCTGTGGTGGCCTGATATTGGTCTTGAGCCTGGTCCTGAGCTTGGATCTTTCCTGATCCCAGTTCTGATCCCATCCAGATCCAGATTTTTGTTTTGGTCCTGACTCTGATTTTGATGATGTTCCTGGACCTGGATCTGAGGGGGCCCTACAGCGGACAGTTCGGTCGGGTACCCGGGCTCTTCTGTGTCCTCGTGGCTGGGCTTTCCGCCTGCAGGGGCATTGCTGGGGCTCCTGGGTTGGTCTCTTCAGTCGGTGGGGTGCCTTCGGCGCGTCTGGTAGAAGGGGAGATGGAGTTCAGGGTGTGAGATGTCGGTGGCGAATGTGGATGGCTGGGTTATGGATGGGGGGTGTTGGGGGGCGTGGGGCCATCGTGTCCTGCTCCAGCATGCACTTGCTTGGGCGGTTCGGTGGTGCTCCCTTCCCCTGTCCTTCCTCCTGCATCTTCTCTGTACTTTGCTCCACCCTGTATTCACTGAGGTGTAGCTCTGCCCTCCCTGCCTCACAAAGGTCATTTCACTCAATAAAGATCAACAAACCAGCTTCCAGGGAGGGCTGCTGATGGTCACAGACACGCACTGAAATAATCAAATATTTAGCTGCAAGACTAAAAGTGCATCAGTCTCATATAATGTTGACACCCTGTGGTGTTAAAGTATGAGGACAAATGCAGACAAAAAAACAAAAAACAACAACCAAAAAAAAAGAAATGCTCAGTGCCCCCCCACCGTCATTTGCTGCTAGTACCAGTTATTAAACTTTTAGCTATTGAATTGTAGGAGACTGAGAGTTGGTGATTTAGTCTTGGAGACTTGAGGAACCAGAACTAAATCTCCATGCAGTTCCTTTTAATATTCCTGCAGCAGTGTTCTGAATCAGCTGAAGGCTTTCAGAGAACTGTTGGGATGTCCTGATTGTAATGAATTACAGGAGTCAGTTTGGAGGGAACAAATGCATGTATAATTTCTCTGCTTCCTCTTCAGACAGGATGTTTCTGATTTTCACAATAAAAAATCTTCTCCTCCTCATCATGATCATCGTTATCATTTTATGTTTCCTTGACATCATAAAACAGATCTCAAATGCAACAACCATCAGAGACAGTCACACACAGTGGACCTCCAGCTCTCAGTGCATGCGAACCATAATACAGATACACAACACATGGCACAGACACACAGATACAAAATATGATATCAATACACATCACATGATACAAATTAGCATTCAGACAGTTGTTTTTCGGCTGCAGATAAACACTGAGAATCACGCACATGTTCTCTCAGTTGACCTTCAACACATACACACACAGATGGCATACACACACACACACACACACTGACATCTTCTGTACAATGGTTTAGTGTTGTGTAGTGTAGTGTAATGTTGCATTTGTGTGTTGTAGCGATGTGCTCTGTTGTGTTTTTTTGTGTAAAGCAGTTTGCAGTTATATTGGGTAGTGTAAAGTTGTGCTCTGATGTGTTGTGGTGTGTAGTGTAATGGTGGTGCAGGTGGAAAACGCTACATCAGCTCCACCTGTCCAAACTCCCATCACCATCTGATTAAACAACTCCTCCCTCCCTTTCTTGTCCAATCAGATCGCTGCCTGTCTGTATAAAAGTTGCTCGCTCTTACAGACTCACCATGATCGAACCATGGCCTTCCTGTGGATCCTCTCCTGCCTTGCCTTCGCCGGCGCTGCCTACGGTGAGACACAGTCTTTAACTTCAGAGCAAGGCATGCTGGGACAGAGGTTCCTGTGACTCCTAATGTTTGAGCTGCTTCAGATTTAATCGTCAATGTCTTCTTCTTTCTGATCATGTCATAATGATGTCACCAGGCTGCGGCACTCCCGCCATCCCTCCCGTCATCACTGGTTACTCTCGTATTGTGAACGGTGAGGAGGCCGTCCCTCACTCCTGGCCATGGCAGGTGTCCCTGCAGGTAAATGCACACACAGACACACACACACACACAGAGGATACAGTAAAAAGCAGATTAGGATACCCCCATTCAGCTCCACCTTCGCCTGGTTCTGGTCCTGGCTGTGGTCCTTATTCTGGTACTCACAATCTAGACCAAGATGGTCGACAGTCAAATGGAGCTTTGAGTGGCTGTTGTGTGTCAATGACACAGTGATGTCACAGGATCATCTGTTTGTTGTTGTTTCAGGATTATTCCGGCTTCCACTTCTGTGGCGGCTCTCTGGTCAACGAGAACTGGGTGGTGACAGCTGCTCACTGCAATGTCAGGTAAACAAATTCACTCTTAACAAAAAAAAGGATTGAAGTTTTTATGATGTTATACAAACAACACTAAGCGTAGATCAAAAATCAAATGTTGGTGCCCACTGTCACTCCATGAAGCTCCGCCTCCAGATGTTTTTCAGGTGAGGGGGGGTGAAAGTGATGCTCTCTCTGTCTCCCTGCAGGACGTCCCATCGCGTGATCCTTGGGGAACACGACCGCTCCTCCAACGCTGAGGACATCCAGGTCATGAAGATTGGCAAGGTGGGTAATGAGCATGCCGATCCTGGTGTCCACCTTATTAATCCTTTATTTTGACCAGGCAGATTGCTTGATATAAAAAAAATCTCTTTTCCGAGCAAGGCCTGGCCAAGAAGGCAGCAACAAGAAACTGAATGAAACATTACACACAAAAAAGAAAGAGACAGACACATGAGAGAGAGAGAGAGAGAAAACGTCGAGAACCCTGAGGGGGAGTTATGTCCTACAGTCCGATGGGGGTATGAAGGGAAGAGAAGGAGGAGGAGGAGAAGGCTGTACCTGTTGTACAGAACAAAAACACCTGAGTGCTTCCTAGTCATAACAATGTCATTTCCTGTCAGGTGTTCAAGCACCCACGCTACAACGGCTACACCATCAACAATGACATCCTGCTGATCAAGCTGGCCAGCCCTGCCCAGATGAACATGCGTGTTTCCCCTGTGTGTGTCGCTGAGAGTGGAGATAACTTCCCCGGAGGCATGAAGTGTGTGACGAGCGGCTGGGGCCTGACCCGCCACAATGGTGAGGCCACCGGCTCTGGTTATACAGCTGGTGTGGGTCCTTTTCTGGGCCTTGGTTTGGGTCAGACCAGGTCCTGAGCATATAAATATCACTGATGGTCGTGTTTGTTTGTGTTGCAGCCCCTAACACCCCCGCCCTGCTGCAGCAGGCCGCCCTCCCCCTGCTGACCAATGACCAGTGTCGTCGTTACTGGGGCAGCAAGATCAGCAACCTGATGATCTGCGCCGGAGCCTCTGGAGCCTCCTCCTGCATGGTGGGTATCGCTGACGTGAGGGATGGGATTTGAGTGCTGGTCTCAGGGTGTTTAACGTGAGTGGTTTGTTGTTTATTCACTCAAATTGTGTTTCCAGGGCGACTCTGGTGGTCCTCTGGTCTGTCAGAAGGCCGGTGCCTGGACTTTGGTTGGTATTGTGTCCTGGGGCAGTGGAACCTGCACCCCCACCATGCCTGGCGTGTACGCCCGCGTCACTGAGCTGCGTGCCTGGATGGACCAGACCATCGCTGCCAACTGAACGTGTCATACTGGACAACTTCCTGTTTAAACTTGATCATCAATAAACAACATTAACTGTAAAAACGTCTCAGTGTCCTTCGTTGTGTCTCAGCTTATTGGACCGTGCCCGTTTTAGAACTGACACAAAACAGTTTGAACTGAACTCTGGAAACTTTTATTTCACAAAGACACATTTTATACAACATGTAAAAGCATCAACCACAGCAGTTGTTCTTCCCCTGACAGTATGACATCATCAGGTGCGTCTGGGTGGGCAGGTGTGGCCGACTCTACGACAGTAGCAGATGGCGTTGAAGAAGCGGCAGTAGCAGGTGTCGCAGGGGTCGCAGCAGGGGAGCGGGTAACCCAGGCATGACTGCTGGTGAGGGATGCAACGGCGAGGCGAACGCATGGACCGACCCTGCAGCTGAAGGGATGCTGATGAGTCCTGCAGACAGACACTCAGCGCCATCAACACGCCGACGCCAGACCTCTTGGAGGTACTGTCTCTTTAAATCGGACATACTCACGTCATCATATGACCCTGCGTCCATCAGGAATGCATCCTCCAGTGAGTCGACAGGCAGGAGGGTTGGGTCATGTATGGCGCCATGGACATGGCCTCTCTCTGCAGGACCTAAGACAGATGAACAGTAGTGTGTATGTAGTGTCACCTGGTGTCTCGCTGGTCATATGACCAGAAAGGGGGCTGGACACTGTAAATGGGGATAGAAGCTCAGAAAACAAGAACCAACTAAAAACACTCTGAATGTTTCCTTCTTTCCCAAAGAAAAGTTCCTCTCATGTGTTTGAGTTGTTCTAGAGCTGATCTGAAGTTTCTATCTTTATCTGATCAGGAGTTCTGCTCATTAATGATGAAAAATCAGCTCCAGTCAGAGAGTCAGACTGATCCAGATCTGAACTAACTTCCTTCATCAGTTTATACCTGGTTTGTAAGGAGGTGTCCTTACAAACCTTTTAATTTAAATTTAACCTTAATACAGAGCTGTAAACCTGATCTCTGATGTGGTCCTGGTCTTTGATGGGGATCTAGTCTCTGATTTGGACCTGGTCTCTAATGTGGCCCTAGGCTGTGATGTAGGCCAAGCGAAGTGTCTCAGTCCTGCCATGGTGGCAGGTGAAAGGTGGGGTTCAATGAGGGCTGCAATTGGTCAGACTGACCGAGGTCAGACATGTAGGAGGTCTCAGGGCGCCGGGCGTCAGCTGGACCGTCGTCCAGCTGGAGGTTCCCATGAACCAGAGAAGAAGAGAGACGCAACAAACTGAAGGAGCAGCAGCAGAGCAGCACGGAGACAAACATCCTGCTGTTCACACACAGAAGAGCCTGGACCACAACTCCCACAATCCTCTGCTTCTTTACCTTCAAGTTCTGACAGGGACAGGCACAAACAACACACATCATGACAAACAACCCAACCCTACACAACACAATACAACCCACAGCGCAACATAAATTACATCTGTGTGTGTCTGTGTGTGTTTCGCAGCTCACATCTGATTGACATCAGAACAGAGAGGGCGAGAGACACAGAACACACACAGAGAGAGAGAGAGGGTGAGAGACAAAGAACACACACACACAGAGAGAGAGAGAGAGGGCGAGAGACACAGACCACACACACAGAGAAAGAGAGAGAGATAGAGAGGGCGAGAGACACAGACCACACACACACAGAGAGAGAGAGCGAGAGAGGGTAAGAGACACACAGAAAGAGAGAGAGAGGCGAGAGACCCAGGCAGAGAGAGAGAGAGGACTCACCTGTCACTGTGACTGTCTCTCTCTCTCAGAAGGGTTGACATGAGATTTAAAGGGAGGCAGAAAGTCACATGACCAGCTGGAGAAGAGGTGAGGGGGCGTGGCCACAGGGTCTGTGTCATCAGTCACACTTATATCAGAAATCAGAGCGTCACAAAATTCAGCTCATAATCATTTAGCATTAATCCAAAAGTCAAAGGTCAGTGTCTGACCTCTGACCTGAGTGGAAACAGCTGATTCATTCATTCATTCATCTTCTACCTCTAATCCATTTCCAGGTCCAGGGGGTTCTGGGGCCAATCCCAGCTCTTTATGTGAATGCGCACGGATCTAAATGGGATAATATTGTTGTTACTGTCTTTGTTTCATCATTCTTATTCTTTGTTTTGTTTGTTGTTGTTGGTTTTGTCATTGTTATTGTTTGTGGGTGATTATTTTTTTGTCATTATCGATTTTATCATTTTTATTGTTGGTTGTTGCCAATGTGTTTTTGGACTTGGGTCCTGGTCTTTTCTCTCCTAATGCTGAATTGTGTGACAATGAGGCCCCGGCAGTGTGACCTGTGTGAGTCTGTGTGAGTCTGAATTTATGTGTCATCGTTGTCAGTGCATCCTCTAACACATGTTGTCCACCGGATGTTTTTCTCACTAATGATTCTCTGTGTTTGATTGGAGGACATTGAATCAGCTGTTTCGTTGATGTGTCCTCTATTATCTTCGATGAGCCGCTCCATTAAAATCTTCGTCCTCCTCATCCTCAGGCTACAAACATGGAGCTGATTCTCTGAATGATGACATCACTGCTGCATTCTCCTAATTACAGCCAATCAGCAGGAAATCACAGTAATGAAGCACCACAAAAACAAACCGCATACACTTCCTGTTTCAGGTATGTTCTCCTGTTACCGTGGTAACAGAGTGGGGCCAACAGGTGAGATGTTCTGTAGGTGGAGGAGGTGATGAGGTGAATATTTAAACTCTACAATTATTAAACATGAATTCACCAAATAAAGCAAATAACAACAATGGAAACAAAAACAATAACCAATGACGGTAAAGGAGGGCAGAAAGTTCAAGACGGGGCAGTTATTGTTGTTGTGTGTTTGTGTGTCATACAGCACACAACACACACGCCCCTACCACAATCAGACATCACTAATCAAAGCCGTCCATCCCATAGAGAGTCGATCGTCATCGTCTAACCCGGAAGTCAGGTGTCGTTCAGCTGACAGTGATCCAGCAGAGTCCGGTCCGGGTCTCTGAGCCATGGTGTTCGAGTCTCTGGTCAGCGACCTGCTCAACAGGTTCATCGGAGACTACGTGGAGAACCTGGACAAGTCCCAGCTCAAGATCGGAATCTGGGGAGGTGAGTTCAGCAGCTGCTGCGACGACAGACGGAGGGAAGTCGGACCTGGTTCAGAAATACTATAATTTAAAAAGCCCCGCTTTCTGTGGGGTCATAAACAAACACGCAGACGGCCTCAGTTACCTCCAGACAATCCTTCACATTTGCTCTTGAAGTCGGCATGAATCTGATCAACATGTCAGCTTTTATTTTTACATTAATTGTTAGTTTCGTTTTTTTGTGTTTTAAATGTGACGTGTTGTTGATTAAAGCAGCTGATCGTCTGCCGAATTGGAAACCGTGTCGTTGACCAGACAAATCAAACCAGTCCCGGTTTTCATTTTTAACGTCTTTTCACCGGCTCGTATCAAATCACCTGCCCCGAACTGTTTTTGCACAATAATGTGACGGTCACAAGGCTCCGTGCTCCGGGCCAGCAGGACCAAGAAACAGCGCCCCCCCGGACGACTCCGGGACACTCAGACAGGAAGTGAAATCACAACATGATGATAGAGTTTCCTCCAACAGCACAACAACAAACACACAAACACCACAGACACATGAGTGTAACACACAGCTGCTGGGTGACCTGGACTCGTCCCACAGGTCTGACTGCTGGTCTCTGATGGACTCTGTGTCTCACCTGCTGAAGCCAATCTTCATCATTTCATTCCTGAGACACGTGACTCCTGTCTCTGCCAATCAACAGCTGGAGTTGAGCTGCAGAGTGTCCGTAGTGGAAAACAACCCCTTTGAGTTCAGATCATGTGGAATTTGTCCGATCCTGATCGGTTTAATCATTAATCAATAATCCTATTGACTTGTCCATCAGCTCCACCAGAGACAGTGTTCTGGTCACACGATCATGTGTTCATATGGTCACACTTTCATACTGTCAAGCCTTTTTTTGTCGGCCATCTTGGTTTTTTGATCCCATATTAGGAGGGGAAAGTAAAGATGAGGAGGGTTGAGGGGACATCTGACCTGTTCTGTACTCTGTCCTGATTGGATTTTACAGTCTGTCAATCACACAGCAACCACGCCCCTGTCCTTTAATAAAATTAGTGTTTCTTCTTCCTCTGCAGGAAATGTCGTACTAGAGAGCCTGAAGGTGAAGGAAAATGCTCTGGTAAGTCCTGATACCCTTTTGGTTTTTCACCTGAGGGTTCCACTTCTGTCAGGGATCAGGTCATGGATCTGTTTCAAAGCCTGTTTGAAAAACACTAAAAGTGAACTATTTGGTCTCTGATCTGTCTCTCTTACCTGTTTGATGAGTGTTTGGTCACATGACCCTTCGATGACTCAGACCTGTAGCAAGACCAATCTTCCTGTTTGATGTTGGTTCATTTTGTTGTTGAAAGTTTAGTTTTATAAAAGTTTGTATTTTTGTTTCAGAGTGAGTTTGATGTTCCCTTCAAAGTAAAGGCCGGACAGATTGGTGAGTACCCGCTCAGTCCCGAGTCCAGTCCTGAGTTCAGTCCTCAATCTAAGTTTTTATTTTCTAATAAACAGAGATTTATCGGTCTGTGTGTGTGGTTTTGTGTGTGTTTGCGTGTGTGTTCGGCACCTCTGGATATCAGGCCTGTGAAAGTCCAGGACACCACAGAACTCTATGTCTATGTCTAATGGCATTAAAAATAATGTAGCAGAGACCTGATGGTCCAGCAGAGTCCAGATGGTCTACCTGTGTTTCAGGGAAGCTGACCCTGAAGATTCCATGGAAGAACCTTTACAGCGACGCTGTGGTCGCCACGTTGGATGGTCTGTACCTGCTGGTCGTCCCTGGAGCAAGTAAGTGACCTTTAACTTCAAGACCTCTGTACTTCTACTGACCCAGCTACTCTGTGGACCACGCCTCTGTCCTCTGTAGCTCAGCCCAGGGACTGAAAGGGGTTTCCACATGCCATCAGTCCACATCTCCTTAGACCAGATGAAAGGCTAATCTGGTCTGGTCTGGGGGTGGAGTTAGTTTAAGATGTCTAATGACAGTTTGGTGTGTGTGTGTGTTGCAGCTGGATCTCAGTCCATTTAATGGTAGGTTCACAGGTGGTGGTTCAGCCTCAGGTACTGTTCAGTCACTTCCTGTTAGACCTGCACGTCTACAGCGTGAAACTGACCTCCTTCAGAACAAAAGCTTCAGCTGCAGTCTTTTATTCTGAAGCAGCTGAATTAGCTCTGAATGCTAACATCAGGATGCTAAAATGCTCAGTGTGACCTGTGCTGTGCAGATCTGAGTCACATCTCTCTGTTCAAACTGGTTCAGGCTTTAGATTGTTGTGGGATTTTTCTCTGATCTTTGTGGGTTCCTGGTTTCCACACTGGTCTTGGCAGGTAGGGTGGAGGCTGGGTGGAGTTGGAAATAACCATTGAAAAAGACGCTACACAGCAGGGCTTGGATCTTGGAGGTTTTTACTCTTGCCCTGGGATTACTAGTCTCATCTAATCTGTCCCTGAGAAACTCGGTTGATGTTGTTGATTTGCATCAGTGTGAAGAAGCAGCTGAAGTGCTAATGCTAATTTAGTGACGGTGGAAACATCCACTCAAGGAAGGGCTAAGATAACTTGCTGGGATATGAAAATGTCGCTAATTTAACCCATTACCCTATAAAAGGAGGTAAGACAACAGGCTAATTACGCAGTTTACAGTGGATTCAGTATCCCATAACAACCTGACCATGACCAAGACTAGTCTGAGTACTGAACAGACTTGGACCCAGGTCCAGACCAGTCTCCTCCTTCAGCTCTTAGGGACAGTGGTCTTTCGGTAAGTCCCTGCCAGAGTGTGACATCTGATTCTGATCAGGCGGAGGAGACGCTTCACATCATTAGTCAGAGCAACAGGTGGGAGTGGGGGGCACCTGAAGGCAGCTTATCCCACACAGACACACTCCTGGAGGGGACACTGATCGTGTGTGTGTGTGTGCTGTCACTCCTCCCCCTGTGGCCTTGGGGGCAGGTTGACCAGTTTATCATTTTACCTGTTTACCTGGAGCTCGGCAGGTGAAAGTCCGACAGTAAAATGTGTCATGCGTTCTTTTTCTTTAGCGATCAAGTTTGATGCAGAGAAGGAAGAGCGTTACCAGCAGGAGGCAAAGCAGAGGGAGCTCCAACGCATCGAGGAAGCGCTGCAGACAGCTGCACGGAGAGGTAAGACGGCCCCACCTCTGACCTCTGACTGAGACTGTAGCACTCACACCGTTCATGTATCCTCCCTGGTTTCTTCTGCTTGTTGATCAACTGTGTCTTTCTGCAGACACACAACATGGGATGAGTCAGCTGCACACATACAGACAAATACAGACACACACAAAAACACGCTCTTTGATCAGCCAATCACTGAACTTGCAGCGAGCTTGTCTTTGAGAGCTGTCGTCATAGTAATGGAATCAGACTTCAGAAGAGATGACATGCTGGTTTACACAGACTGAGGTGACTGACTGAGTGAGAGAGGTCTCACTCTGAACGGATGAACAAACCTCTCAGACAGATGAATGGATAAACTGATGAATGTACTAACTTCCTGTCTGTACTGTTCATGCTGCATTTGCTGTCAGTGTCTCAGACTGGAGATCTGCTGTTCAGTCTGGAGAATGTTGTTTACAAGGAGCCTCATAATGGTAACAGACACACACAAATGGTACACTATGACGTCACGATAGACTGATTGTCATTAATATTTTGAGTTTCTTGTTTGGATTAAACAACAGTTTACTGAATTTTTCTTCAATTCTGTTAAACAGGAAGTTGTGATGTATACTGTTTTAGAGCAGAAGAAGAGTTTCGATAAACACTGAAGTTATAGCTAGCTGTTAGAGTTTAGTCTGGAGCAGAAATGCTTTTGTCTGGAAAATAGGACTTCAGACACAAGTTCAGGACCAGGACTTCAGGTGTCCAGGTCTCCAGGTGTTGCAGATTCACAAAAAAAACATTTAAAATGCTGATCGGTTGTATGCTGTGTTTGGCTGCTCCTCTCTCACCTCCTTCCCCTCTGAAAATGGTTGCGTATGTGCGTGTATGTGTGTCGCTGCTTCCTGATCTCACTAACTGCCGTCTCTTTCTTTAACGCTGCAAAAGTCTCAGAAGGATGTAAAAAACACAAAAAGCACAAAAAAGGCTTAAAGAAGCTGAAACGACTCAACACCAAAGGAGGTGAGTTCAAAGCTTCCAGAGTCACGTGATCAGAGTCCTGTGGAGGGTGTTGGTCCCTCTTTAACCTTGGGACAAAGTTGAGGTTGACGGTGTTGAAGCAGCTGAAGGTTTTGTCTTAAAAGAACAAATCCAGACCAAGCTTACTGTAGGTCCTGTAATCCTCCATACCTAAGCAATTAGTTCACATGATTAGACTCAACGTCAGGTTTCTGTTCAGGTCCAGGTCTGAGTCCTGGTCTCAAGTCTGTGGTCTTCTGTTTCAGAGAAACCACAGGAGGAGAAGAAGGACACCTTCATAGAGAAACTGGCCACTCAGGTGATCAAAAACCTGCAGGTGAAGATCAGCAGTATCCACCTACGCTATGAAGATGATGTGAGTACTCCGGTCACATTAGAGTCTCAAACAGCCAAGTCTGACCTTGGCTGTGTGACTGACAGGTGATTCTCTTATGTGACCCTGTTTGTGTTTTAGCTTTCGGACCCACAACGCCCCCTATCTATGGGAGTCACCCTGTCAGAGCTCAGCCTGCAGGTAAGGCAAACACACACAAACACATACAGCCTCACACACTTGGACCAGGTGTTGACCTCTCCGGTCTCTGTCCTCAGACCACTGATGAGAACTGGAAGTCATGCATCCTGAACGAAGCAGCAAAGATCATCTATAAGGTGATGGATGCTCTGCCCTATGGTTAAGGTCTGATCAGCTCTGATGACAGGTAAATATGATCAGGTGACCTCATGATGTGATCTCACGTTTCAGCTTGGCCGTCTGGAGTGTCTCTGCGCCTACTGGAACGTGAACCGTCCCATCTTCTACAAAGGATCGTGGGAAGAAATTGTGGTAAGTATTTCCTGTTTTCTTCAGAGAGAACAAAGCAGTGGATTAAATTTTCTAGTGGTAGCACTCTGAAACGCCTGACTGGTCAAAATAAAGCTGTCCTCTCCACAATAAAAGCAGAGAGCGTTCAGAGTTGATATGATAACAGCCCCTTTCCCTAGGGTCAGCTGAAATGTGGGATCAGCAGTAAAGACCAGCAGCTGCCTCACCATCAGTACAGTAAGTGAATAATAATCAGCTGACGTGTATGATGCCATTGCACAAGCTGCAGTACGTGTGTGTTTGATTCGTTCACCTCCAGTTTTCAGGCCAATCTTCGCTTCAGCTAAAATGTGCATCAACCCAAACGCTGAGTTGGAGCTGAAAAGTCCTAAAGCTAAACTTCACGCGGAGGTTCAGAACATCGAGATCGAGATGACCAGGCCACAGGTGGGACAGACGGGGGGGATGGACAGATGGAAAGACAGAAAGAGGGGAATAAGACAGACTGGTGAGACGGACAGAGAAAACAGTTGAGAGAGACAGGGGGGACTGGTGAGACAGACAGGAAGACAGGGGAAAAAGACAGGTGAGACGCTGATAGTCAGCTGACCTTCCCATATGAAGCCACGGTGCTGTGTTGTTGATGTGTACTGGTTCAATGTCTGTCCTCCGTATTGTCATTTGCCTTTCCTCTTTTGGTTTTTCATGTTGTTGTCCTCTGTGTCCTGTGTCCTCATCTGTCCTCTACTCTCTACAGTACCTGACCATGCTCGAGCTGCTGGAGTCCATTGACTGTATGGTGAAGAACGCCCCCTACAGGAAGTTCAGGCCTGATGTCTCTGTTAGCAGGAACCCTAGAGTCTGGTTAGTCCTCTCAGTGTCCCCCATATCCTTCAGTGCTTATTATAGCACCCCCCACAGGAAGTCTAATACAGCAAGTGACTCAGGACATTACTGACAGTCCACTGGTTTATGTCTTAGTTCAGGACATTCAGTCTCTGATCTGTCCCATATTTAGTATCCGTCTTCATGGTGGTGATCTTCTGTTAGCGTTTAATTTCCACTTCTCACAGTTTGGGGTGCATTTGTTTTGTGTGCCTTAATCAGGTGGAGATACAGCTTCAACAGCATCTTGGAGGTCCACATCCGGCGCTACAGTCATATGTGGTCCTGGTCCAACATCAAACGACATAGAGAGAACCTGAAGGCCTACAAGACTACCTACAAAACCAAACTACTGAACCAGAACAAACCAAGCCAGGACACCGAGCGGCAGATCCAGGTGCTGTTGCTGGACTCAGGAGCCCGGACTTTGCATTTGATATCAACACCCTTGTAAAGTTTATTCAAACAGGCAGAGGTGCTTAAGACTTTAAAGACCTGGTCAAAGGACTCAGGTCTTAATATTGTTATGTGGGGGTCAAGTAAAGGACATAGTCCTTACTAGTTAGAGGTGTCAATGAAGACATGGGATCCAGTCTCCATTAATCCTTAGCCTGGTACACTCCAGTCTGCAGGTTCTTTCATAACTAAAATTGGTTTTCTTAATCCTGAATAATCTGTCTCTGGCCTCAGTGGCACCGTCAGAGATTTCGTGTTTGACTCAACTCTGTTCTTCCAGGAGCTGGAGAAAGTCCTGGACGTGTTCAATATCATGTTGGCCCGACAGCAGGCCCACATGGAGGTAAACAGGAGGAGGCTGGTCTGACATGTTCCTAATGGGACCTGATTCCGGTGTAACATGGACCGTCTGCTGCTCTCCTTCCTCCAGGTGATCAGGTCAGGGCAGAAGGTGGTGGGTAAGAAGGGGACAGGGGCGCAAAACCAGGGAGGAGGGTTCTTCAGCAGCCTATTTGGGAGGAAGTCAAAGAAGGAGGAGCGCGAGCAGGAGGAGAACAAGGAGGCAGAGGGTGAGTGAGTCTGTTCAGATAGATCTGAAATTAGATCTCTGTGGGTGGACTAACCCGACTCCTGTGACCATTAGGGTCCGGACTGGATGAGATCATGTCGCCCGAGGAGAAGGAGAAACTCTACACTGCCATTGGCTACAGTGGCAGCTCTCACAACCTGGCTCTCCCCAAACAGGTAGATTCACCCATCCTCCCCCCTGCAGGCTGAAACCTTCAGGTGAACTCAGAAAACTAACCCCTGAATCCGTCTGTTTCAGTACGTCGCTTTCATCATCACCTTCCAGCTCATCAGAACCTCTGTGACGGTCCGAGAGCAGCCGGGCATCCCAGAGATCCTCAAGGTGCAGATGCTCAACCTCAGCACCAAGATCTCTCAGAGACCTGGAGCTCAGGCTGTCAGGTGGGTGTGTCCATAGTTAGGTGGGTGTCCACTGAGCCCTACCTGTGAATTCTTATTAAATGTTTAAAATGGTCTTTGGGGCATAAAATACTTTTCCTTTGTCTCAGAGGTGAGACTGACAGAGGTACATTTGATGTGAATCTTTGTGTCATCCTGCAGGGTGGAGGCAGCATTGCAGCACTGGTTTGTGACTGGTCTACAGCAGCAGGGGGTGGTGCCTTCACTCATCACTTCACTGGGAGAATCCGCCTCATCGCTGCTCAGCACAGTATTTGAGGTAAACCCGGAGGAGAGTTCGGCCGACCAGCTGTTGCGTATCCATTCACAGCCTGTGGAGATCATCTATGATGCAGTACGTGTCCCTCCGATGTCCTACGTCCTCCTGTACACGTGCCCTCATTCTGATGTCTCCTTTACTTATAATGTGGTTTTGTCCATCCAACGCATCTTTGTCCTCAGCTCACAGTGAACAGCCTGGTGGACTTCTTTCAGACTGGGAAAGGTGTGGACCTCGGGGTCCTGACCTCAGCCACGCTGTCCAAACTGGAGGAGATCAAACAGAAAACCGCTACAGGTGAGTTTGTGTCATCACTAACTGGGTCTATTTCAACTCAATTACAGCTGAACCTGATCGTCTGAGTACTAGAGGTTTTGACCAGATCTGTATCAATAAGTGCTGGTGAATGCTCAGCACTCAGCTAAGACCTGGAGGTGGTCAGACCCAGATTTGATCTCACCTGGACCTGATCAGCCTATGACCCCTCATGTCTGAGGGATTGTGGATCCGGTCTATCCGGTGGTGGGCAGCGCAGTCCTCATTAAAACTCTGATAGGTTGTGGTCACTGCAGGACTGTCCCACATCATTGAGACCAGGAAGATCCTGGACCTGAGGATCGACTTGAAGCCGTCCTACCTGCTCCTCCCCAAGTCTGGCTTCTGCAGCAACAACTCAGACCTGATCATTGTGGACTTTGGCAGCTTCCAGGTCAGATCCTCCAACCCACCATCACACAACTACAGGCGCGCAACTACAGACACAGTACTGTAGTGTGTCTGTGTTTGTGTAGTCGTGTGTCTGCAGCAGAACATATGTGTCTCGTGTTTCTGCAAGTGAGCCATGTGTATCTGCGGTGCAAGGACATAAAAGTTGTGTGTGTACGTCTGTGCAGATGAACAATGCGTTTGGGTAATTGCGTTTCGGCAGCTGTCTTGTGTGTGTCTGTGTGTGTGCAGCTGCACAGTGTGGAGCAGAGTGGACTCAGCTCTACATCCTCCTCTTCCTCTCTGGAGATGATCATGGATCGAGCTTATGAACGTTATGACGTGGAGCTGAGACGAGTCCAGGTGCTTTACAATAAGTCAGGTACACAATAAGGACACACAAACACAGTGCTCCACAGGTACAGCACAACTGCAGCTCAGAGACACACACTGACTCTTGTCAGCTTATCACTGTCAGCCGTGATGTTCCAGGTGATGACTGGAAGTTGGCGCGGCAGCTCGGCTCCTCCCTCCAACACATCCTCCAGCCAATGGACTGCATCGTCCACTTGGCCAAGAGCATGGTGGACAAGGACGCCAGGATGCCTAGGTGAGACACCTGACGTACCTGACTCATCCGAAAACTCAGCTCATGACTCAATTGAGTCACCTGTCATCTCACCTGTTCTATAACCGTTGGTGAATTTGTTTTTCAGGTTCAAAGTGTCTGGTGAGCTGCCGCTGTTGCATTTGAAGATATCAGACCAGAAGATCCAGAATGTCTTGGAGCTCGTGAACAGTATACCCCTGCCCAGTGTGGGCTCCTCCCCCTCCACCCCCACAGAGAAGGTACACTTGGTACAATCTGGTGGGGCGGGGCCAACATTACAAATTCAACTGAAACACTGAAAATTTTAAGAGTGAGGATAAAGGTTTAGGGGAGGAGTCACATCACATATAATTCCCTCTGTAGGTGCTGTTGCTGGCAGAGGCCAGACCTCAGGTGCCTGGCCTTCCCCCCGCCATCCTAGACACCATGGAAACAGGTGAGACCTTCCTTCAATCTGATTGGCTTTTTAATGCTGGAGACATCTTTCACAGATTAACTTCTTCAGTTCAGACTAGTGGACTGAGTCTGATCTTCACTGTGTGTCTGTGTTGTGCATCAGACTCAGACACCAGTGAGAAGTCAGCTGATGAAGACCACCAGCTCTTGGCTCAGGAGGAACTCACCGACCTTCACTTCCTGTTTGAAGTCAGAGAGGTGTGTGTGGGTCTTTGGACTCAGACCAGTCACATGACTCACAGTGGGCAGAGATCACATTGAGTCATTGTGCTGGGTCCAGAACAGTGACTGTTTAGTGTGTTCAGGTGCTGCTGGAGCTGACCCAACAGGTGGACGAAGAGAAGACTATCCTGTCCTTCAGTATCTGTCAGCTTGGCGCTGAGGGGAGGAGGCGGCGTTTCGACCTTAGCGTCACCTCATACCTGCGAAGGGTCACTCTGGACTACTGGGGAGGTCAGAGCTTACTGTGAACTTTTTAGACAGGTGTTCAGGGGGAGGAGTTAGTGAACATATTGGTGCATCTGACTCACCCACCTACCTGCTCAGGGGAGTATGACCTGTGTGTGGTTAAAGTGTATGTTTATGAAATTTCAGATGGGAGGAGTTTTCCTCTCCCTCTGATCAGGTCCTTGGAGCAGCAGGACACCAACTTGCTGAAGGTGGAGTTCATCAAGGTGAGCATAAACACCCTCAGCTGTTCACATAGGAAGTGTGAAGTACCCACGCTAACACACTAAGTAACAACGGCTGGTTTGTGTCCACAGGCTGACCCCAGCGGCCCCAGCTTCCAGACGCTGTTTGACAACACAGAGCAAACACTGAAGGTGGGTGGGGCATTTCACTAGCAACAAGTGGGAGAGGAGACAACTCAGGGGTCAGACAGGTGTTCACAGCTGTCCGCCCTCTACCAGGTGGAGTTCTCCTCTTTGGACTTCTTTCTTCACACCAAAGCTCTGCTGTCCACCATCAACTACTTGAACAGCACCTTGCCGCTACAGCTCACCGCGGCCCGAGACCAGGGGGACAGGAAGCAGGTTGAGAAGGTGGATCGGGGGCGGACAGGCAAGTCCAGCTTGACTCAGGTCATTTGCTGCGTCCTGTCTTGAAATCTGCAACTGACAGGAAGTGTTGTCATGCTACCTCTCTAGCAGCTAAAGGCGCTAGAGATGGCAGGGTCTTCAACTTCAGGCTGTTTGCTATGTTGGGCTGTTTCCACGTTGAGGTGTGTGATGACTGCTGCAGCATCGCTGACATCAGAATCCAAGGTACCAAAATATTTGACCATGAATAGGTCACATTGTCATAGCAACTTGTGAGTCATTGTCTCTGTCACCGCCCTGCAGGAATCGATGCATCAGTGCTGGTGCAAGCAAAGGAGAGGGAGGTGTTTGCTCGCCTCAGAGACATTGTGGTCACAGACGTCAACCCCAGGACCACCCACAGGAAGGTCTGATGTTGTTGTCACACTGTGTGTTTTCTGATGCAATGGTGACCATCTCAGTTAAATCTGTTTCTTATTGTGGTCCACGTTCATCATCATCCTCTGAATCTGAATCTCAGGAAGCTGATTGGCTCTTGTTGCAGGTGGTGTCCATCATGGGAGAGGAAGTGTTCAGCTTCAAACTGTCTTTGTTTCCGGGGGCGACGGAGGGGGACAGCTACAGTGACACCACCAAGGTGGATGGGAAGGTCACGATGAGTCTGGGATGCATCCAGATTGTTTACCTCCACCAGTTTCTGGTGTCACTGCTGGTCAGAGCTGCAACACACACACAGACACACACTAACACACAATGATACACAAAGATACACACTTACATATACAACCACACACACATGCTGCTGTTGCTGATGATGATGATGATGATGAAGATGAACAGGCCTTTGTAATAAAGCCCGTCATTTTTGTTCAAACAGCTAAAAAATGACAGGAAAACAACCAACAACACCCAGACAAACAATTTTATCTGATGGAGAATTTACACAAATTCAAACTCTCTGTGTGACTGTGTGTATTTGTCTCCCTCACTTTGGGTCTCTTTGTCTTAATGTGTGTGTGTCTCTCTCTCTCTCTTGTTTCCACGACTCCTGGAAATGCACAAAACCTAAATATCGCAAAAAAAAAAAAAAAAAAAACGAGATGGAAACACCAAATTTTTGAATAATGTTTCAAATATCGCAAAAAAGTTGTTACGTTTACATGAAGTGGTCATGAGTTAGCAGGTCACATGACCAGTTCACTGCAAATCAGTGCTCAGTAACCATGGAAACCCCAAATTTTCCCATTAGGGCTGTCAGCGTTAACATGTTCATTGTGATCGGTTAAAAGGCAGCGATTAATGCTTTATTTTTTTAATCACATTCATTGCATTCTGCTATTTTGTCAACCACAAATCAATACATTTGATTTGGGTTGGATTGATTTGCTATTTATTTGTTTGACAAAATATCAGAACATGTTGAATGCGATTTTATAAAAAAAAAAAAAAAAAAAAGCGTTAATTGCAGCCTTTCAATTGATCGTGATTAACGCTGACAGCCTTAGTTTTCCACAATCTTCCTCGAAGTGGAGTCTCGCACTTGACTTCCTGAGAATTACCATTCATTCGCACAACGCCCTTCAATGGAAACACATGCAAGTTGCAATTGGGCTTTGGCAAAACTTTAAAAAGGTCACTTTTATTTTGCAAAAAAAATGGAAACGCAATTTGTGTCTGTCTCTCTGAGAGTCTCCTGTCTCACATGATTGTGTTTGGTCCTTCCAGGCTTCCTTTAGCTCTCATTGTGGCTCAGCTGACGAGGTACAAGCTTCCAGCTTCCTGTCTGATCCATGTCAAAGCTGCTTTAGCTTCACTGCACCTTCAGTCCACTTCAGACCATCTGGTTCAACTTGTCATGAGGACATGGGCTCAGATTACCGGTCCTTGTTCCATATCTGGGTTTAAACCATGGACTCAGGATAATCTGGTTAATCCAAACCACATCCTGAGCAGAATGTGATGATTATGTCATGTGACAGGAAACACTGAAGCTGCTGCTTCATCACACTGAACAAATCTCCACCTTCATTGGCAATAATTTGATTGGCAGATTGAAACATTGCCCAGGAAGTTTATTAGCCATTTTACTTAGTCAATAAAACACAAATGTCTGTCTTAAATCTTATAACTGAGCCACAGCTCCAACAGCTCTAAGATGTGACCAAACACTTCAGTTTGTGTTGGCTCAGTTTTATTCCTAAAACTTCTAAACTCCACCCATTTATGACAGAGAACATGAAAACAAACGCCTCGAGAGTTTTCAGGTTGTGTTTGCTTCTGATCTGAGCTTGGATGTATGGAGGAAGGAATATTTGCCATGTGACTCAAGTTCACCTCCTCATACCTGCTATGCGTCTCACTGCCATCATTAACCCCCATCCACATCACCATGTCAGACACATGACCTCTGCCTGTGTGACACTTTCTCCTTAAAAATGACTTGAACCTTGACCCGTGCAAGCTTCATTGTTGTTTCATAAACGTGTGACGCTGTGACCCTTGAACTTCATCCCGACAACAACTTAAGGTTTCCACGGTAATGTTGAACGTGAGTCTGATGTGTCAAGGTCTATGAGACAGAAATGAACCTGCAGGCAGCGAGCACTTCACTCCTCCCTCACTGTGCTCCTTCATGGCGTGTCTTTGTGTCATTATGGTGCATCATTTGACTCCTGATCTGTTTTGGCCCACAGATGTTTGTCGACAACTTCCAAATGGCTAAAGAGGCCCTGAGTGCTGCCACGGCTCAGGCAGCAGAGAAAGCAGCGTCCAGCGTGCGAGACTTTGCTCAGAAGAGTTTCCGTCTGTCCATGGACATCAAGTTAAAGGCACCACTCATCATCATCCCGCAGTCCTACACCTCCAATAATGCAATTGTGATGGACCTCGGTCTGATCACAGTGAGAAACAGTTTCACCTTACTGCCCGTGGATGGTGTATCTCTACCGGCTGTGGTGGAGACGATGGAGGTGAAGCTGACGCAGCTGAAGCTATCCAGGTACTGACTGCAACAGGTCTGATCATTTAATTTCTGTTCCTTGTTGATGGTTAGCACAGAAATGATTCAGTTCATCACCAAGGGAAGTTTCTACAATCTCAGATATCTGTTCTTAAGAGTTCTGGTACTTGTGTCATTCTGTTACTGAAATTAATCTGAATTCATGTGATTTCAGAGCCACACTGCAGTCTGACTCTTCTCAGCTGGATATTGAAATCCTTCAGCCAATCAACACAGAGCTTCTTGTCACCCGAAACTTGGCTGCTTCCTGGTTTACCAAAATACCCGCAGTCCAGGTCCAGGGAGTTTTGCGTTCCCTCAACGTAGGTCTCTTATAAAATCAAATCAAATAAAATCAAATTTTATTTACAGTGCCAAATCAAAACAGAGTTACTTCAGACACAGGGTGAAGGTTGTAGCAGCTCTACAACAAACTCCTCTTTCTCCCTCTTATTTCTACCACTTATCACCGGGGGTGCTGGAGCAAATCCCAGCCAACGCTCTGGGCAAGGGTGGGGTACACCCTGGACAGGTCGTCAGTCCATCACAAAGACCAAATTCTTTATAGAATAATTTAGAGACCCAACAAGTCCCTCCATCAGCAAGCCTTGGTGACAGTAGAGGGAAAAACTTCCTTTAAGAGGCGGAAAGGTCAGACAGAACCAGACTGGGGGGGGTATGGAGCCATCTGCCTTGACTGATTGGGTTGAGAGAGGGAGGGATGGAGAGAGAGAGAGCAAGAGGAAAGAAACAATAATAAACATACAGATGTGTACACTCTTATGCTGTTTGATCTGAGGGTGAGCTGTCTGTGGTAAAAAGATAAAAGACACTCTGTCCATCCTTTAGATGAGTCTGGGTGAGGAAGACCTCAGTGTGCTGATGACGATCCTTGTGGAGAACATTGGAGAGGGAAACAAAAAGCGTAACGTGGATGTTAAAAGGCAGGTGGCTCAAGGTACGTTAACTTCTGATGTATGATGAGAAATCTGAAAAAATCATTAGTGTTTATAGAAATGTCCTTCCATAATTCAAGAGAACCAACTCGCTGTACCTGTTGGATGTCAGCTGGTGGAATTCATATTTTTAATCCTAGCTTTGTGTCCTCAGAGAAGGCGGAGCTTGCTGAGCAGCAGGAGGAGGCAGTGGCACTCCAGAAGGGAGCTTCTGTGGCGCCCTACGCTGATGAATGCCTGACTGAAAACACCATCAACATTCTCCTCAACTTTGAAATCAAAGAGGTACAGAATGGGACACCAAACTGTTCTTCTGTTCTCACAGATCAGAACCAGTTGTCCAGGTGGTCCTTGAGTCTTTGGACTGATCAGCTGTGTTGTCTTCTCAAGGTGCTGCTAAACCTGAAGAAACCCATTGAGCAGAGAGAGTCCCCGTTTCTCGTCTTTCACATTGCTCAATTGGGCATTGACACCAAAGTCAGGAAGTATGACATGTGTGCTACCATGTACGTTAAGGAAATCGCTATGAAGTGCCTGGAGTTCAAAGGTCAGAGTCTCACATGAGACTTAGCGCTCTCTTGAGGTGGTGTCTATAATTTGCTACTGTTTTTTGTAAGGTCCTGTTGGGGTTTTCATGGTGTCATGCTATGGTCCGAGAGGAGGCAGCAAATATTCATGCTATGAATTCTATGGATGCTAACATTTGTAGATATTTAGATGTAGTGTGACTCTTTTGGTTTTGACTTGTTTCAGATTCAGGTGGCGAGCCATTGTGTCTCATTTGTTCCTCAGTGGAGTCTGAAGCTGAGCTGCTCAAAGTGCAGTATTTCAAGGTGAACACATCATTGACATATCTGATTACCTGCTCAGATACACAGATGTGACGTCACTGGTCACAGCAGAAAATGAACCTCTCATTTCCTGACTTTGTTTATCAGGCCGACCGTTCAGGACCAAGTTTTTCCACCACCTACAAGAACACAGAGCAGATGATCAACGTGAGTTCATCCACTGACCTTCAGACAACCTTTAAAACAAATATTTTTCAAATATTGTTTGTATTGTGTGAAATCATAACAAATTTACTTCAAGGCTCTTTACATTTAGAGCAGGCCTGATAACATTCAGATATGCATGCACTGCATGGCTGCAAAGTGATAAAGAAATAAACAATGATGGCAGTGTGGGTGTCAGGTGGTTGGTGCACATGCCATGTTATCACAGCGTCAAGGGTTTGACTCTGATCCTGTGACCTAAGTTTCATGTCATTTTCCTCAGTCTCCCTACTCTGTATTGGCCTAAAAAAGCCCATAAGCTCACACAAAAAGAGCTAAAGAATATGAGACATAATGAAACTCCAAAATATATGAGGTCCTGTGACTCATGTCCAGGTGAGCCTCTCTAGGTGATTATTAAATCACAAATCTGTGAAGAGGATGATGAGGATGTCTATCTCTAGGTGACCTTCACCTCTCTGGATTTCACACTCCACACCGAGGCTCTGCTCTCCACCATCAACTTCCTATCAGTGGTCCTGTCGTCGGGCAGTGTGCCGTCTTTAGAGAGAGAAAGCAAAATGAAGACTGAAGACAAGACAGTGTCTGCCAAGTCCAGTCAGTGCAACACACACACACACACACACACACACACACACACACACACACTCACTGTGTAATGAAGTGAGGCACTGCAGTGTAGTGGGGTCTGAGAGCCTGAACCAAATCAGATAAACCATGACGCTGTCATAAATAAATGTCTTGCTGTGCTCCCCCTCAGCTGCCCTGGTGTCACCTGCAGACAGTGAGGTCATTGACCTGAAGGTATTGATAACACTGGGAGCCTTCAATGCTGTGGTGTGTGACCAAAGCTGCAACATAGCCGACATCAAGATCCAAGGTAGGCAATCACAGCTGACTTTGTTTCAGCTGTTGTTAAAACCGACTTCCACTAACAATGAGTTGTCCTTCAGGTGTTCATGGGTCTTTACTGATGCAAGGACCTCAAATGCACATCTCAGCCCATCTCCAGGACATTGTGGTTCTTAACGTCGATCCGAAGAGCATTCACAAGAAGGTGAGTCGCCACCTTGCCATCAACCCCTTCTCTGGACTGCTGTGTGCTTTGGTTTCATCAGAGCAGCGTTGACCTGATGTGAACCTTTGGGTCTCCTCTTAGGCCATCTCCATCGTGGGTGATGAGGTCTTTAACTTCAACATGAGTATGACCCCTAATGCCACAGAAGGTGCCGGTTATGCCGACACCTCTAAAACTGATGGCAAACTGAAGCTGAGTGTGGGTTGTATCCAGGTAGTTTACCTGCACAAGTTCGTCACATCTCTGTTGGTGAGTTCAGAGTTCGACTGGTGATTTTATTCCTCCAGGTTCCACTTTCAGGACAGTTTTTATTCAGTTGTTGGTTGAAGATTCACTGACATCTAGAATCTTCAAGCTTGGCTTTTATGTGTGTTTTGTCTCTAATTTTATACAGAACTTCAGCAGTAACTTCCAGATGGCTAAAGAGGCTCTGAGTGTTGCCACAGCTCAGGCTGCAGAGAAGGCGGCGTCGAGTGTTCGAGACTTTGCCCAGAAGAGTTTCCGTCTGTCCATGGACATCAAGCTGAGGGCACCGCTGATCATCATCCCCCAGTCTTCAACATCCCATGATGCACTCGTGATGGACCTGGGTCTGATCACAGTGCGAAACAGCTTCTCCCTGCTGTCCGTGGATGGGTGCCCGCTGCCGGCCGTCATTGACAACATGGACGTCCAGCTGACGCAGCTCAAACTGTCTCGGTGACTCTGACCTGGCAGATAAACACCATACACTAATATCAAATATCTTCACACAGAGAGCAGGTCCAGACCAAACTCTGTATGGAGCTGTTAAAGAGCCAGCTTAGTGCAGCTCCTTTGATTTCATGTTTCAGCCTTTGTAATAGAATATTATGGTCTGTGGTGTCAGAAGCAGCACTAAGATCTAACAAGACAGTCTGGAGGCCAATCTGTTGTCTTTGGTAACTTTTACCGGAGCTGTTTCTGTGATGGACTCTAAAACCTGACTGAAGCCCCTCAAACAGGCCGTTCTGCTGCAAATGGTCACAGAATTGGTTTGCAATTGCTTTTTCAAGAATTTTGGAAATGAAAGGGAGGATAGATATGAGTCCATAATCAGCCCAAACATCTGGATCAGGATTAGGTCTTTTGAGGAGAGGTTTAATAACAGCAGTCTTGAAAGGCTGTGCAACATAACCAAGAGATAAACTCACACTGATCAGATCCAGAATATACATGTTAATTAGTGGAAAACATCTTTAAGGAGCCTGGTAGATATCGGGTCTGAAATACAAGTTGATGGTTTAGATGATGAGACTATAGAAAGTACAAAGCAGGTGTTACAGTTGATTGAGAAGCTGCTGCATTTAATGACCGAAAACTGCCAAATGTAGGTAAAAGCTGATGAATTTGGCTCTTGATTGTTATGATTTTATGAGTTGAAAAGCTCATAAAATCATCGCTATTAAGAGCTAAAGGAATCAGTGGTTCCACTGAGCTATGACTCTGTCAGTCTGGCAACAGTACTGAAGAGAAATCCTTCCTGTCTGCACTGAGAAGTCTTTGTAAGACATAAATCAAATCAAATCAGATTTATTTATAGAGCGCCAAATCATAACAAAGTTACATCAAGGCACTTTACATATAGAGCAGGTCTAGACCAAACTCTTTATAAAATGATTTAAAAAGACCCAACAAATCCCCCCATGAGCAGGAAAAACTTCCTTTAAGAGGCAGAAACCTCGGGCAGAACCAGGCTCCGGGGGGGGGCGGGGGGGCGGCCATCTGCCTCGCCATGTAGGAGAGTCAGTTCTAATGTTGTGTTTCTGGTCATTCACCAGGACCTCTGTGGACCTGGCCTCAGACAGACGCACCTCTGAGCTGCTAGAACCAGTCAATCTGCACTTAAACCTCAAGAGGAACCTCGCTGCTACCTGGTACAAAAAGATGGCAACCGTGGAGATCGATGGAGATCTGAAGCCCATGAAGGTAGGAGGGCTGCCTAAGGAGGAGATCAAGGAGGAGGCGGATGAGGAATTGGGCAAAGTGGAGTTTTGATAGTGGATTAGCGACACTAATCAGGAGACTAACGCTAATATGAACCCTGAACCCTATAAACTAAAGCTGAAACCCTGCAGACCTGATCCCCGTGGTGTCTGCTAACAGATGTCTCTGATTTTTTTTTTTTCCTCCTTGTTTTTACAACCAGCCAACATTCAAACCAACAAAGGTACAGTTCGTCTTAAGAAGAGAGGAAAGTCCTCTGTAGTATAGTTGGTCCTTCAGGCGGTCCTCTGTAGTATAGTTGGTCCTGATTAGTCATCTGATCCGCATTAGGATGTGGGGTGGACTAGACCAGCAGTTTCCTCCTGCCTCCAGTGCTGAGCCGGTCTCTGTTGGACTGAATGTAGGCCTTGTCTATAGATAATCAGTATGCTGGTGTGCTCGGCTGCAGGTGGAGCTGAGTCAGGATGACCTGAAGGTGCTGCTGAAGATCCTGATGGAGAATCTGGGTGAGGCTGAAAGTCTGGAGCTCAAAACCCCAAAACAAGAGGAGGCCAGTGTAAAGGTCCAAGCAGCCAGAGATCCCCCCACAGGTCTGACAGGCTTAAATTGTTCACATGAAATAGATGATGTGTTTCTGTATCAGTGATGTCACCTGTGTTTTATGACTCCAGCTGATGTTGGGAAGAGCAATGTGAGCAGCAATGAAGAGGCTGATGAAACGTTGGAGTCCATTAAATTTAACTTCAACATCGAGTCTCTGGGTCTGGTTCTGTACAGCAGTGACCCAAAACTGGTCAGTCACATGAACTACCAGGACTAAAATTGACTAGACTCAAACCAGGTTCAGCTAGTTCTGATTTGTCCTGTTCAGATGTTTAGAATGAGCCGGCCCAGGATCAAATGTGTGGTTGAGGGTGTTTTGTCTGATTGTGGTTCCTGGTCCCTGCAGACGTCAGACCTCCAGCACCAGCAGGACCTTAGACTGGGAGAGTTAACCCTCCATCTGCTTAAGACATCAGGACGGATCCTGACCAGTGGGAGCATCGAGGTGAACACCATTCTGACTAGCTGCACACTAAATGATCTGAGGACCGGCATGGAGAGGGCAACGTCACGGTAACAGTCACATGATATACAGTGTGTCTGTGTTGTGAGTGTTTTACCCAGCAGAGTGACCCCACCTCAGGGAAGAATAAGAAATATCCTGAGACATCCTCTCCTGTTCAGTCAATGGCGTTTAATGTCAATCCCCTGGTCTCTGCTACCCTGTGTGGTTTTCAATGGCACCACTTACTTTCTACTGCAGACAGGACACTGTAAACCTTTGAAAATATTGTCATGTGATGTGGCTGTCGTGACCTCATCCTCATCCTCAGTGACATGTGTGCCCTCGTGCAGGATGGTTGGCCGCAGAGACGAAGGCAGCTCAGAGTCCATGATAGATGTGACATATCGGCAGATCAGCAGCGAGCGGGAGGTGGTGGCGGTTCTGCAAAAACTCTATCTCTGTGCCAGTGTGGAATTTCTGATGGCTGTCGCAGACTTTTTCCTGCAGGCTCTGCCTCAGAGTTCAACCCAGCCCATGACCTCAGTTCAAAGCGACAGACTGCCCCTGAGGCAGACCGCAGGACACCAAGGTGAAGCCAAGACCGGTAAGACCCGAAGACCCAGACTCATAAGTTAGGAATAGATGTACATCAAAACATGGCTGGAGACCACTGAGGTGAAATACCTCAGCCAGAGTGATCGCTTTATTAGGAACTCCTCACTGTCTCTATATATGCTCAGTGAACAGTGTAAGATTTAAATCATCGCTCCAGGTTGAAAACATCAGGGGTCTTCTCCCATTATAGCTCACCGTCTGAGTTTATTGTTTGTTTAAGAAACCAGATCTACTGGTTCTCTCTCTGCAGCATCCATGGTCAGGACTCGGCTTCGGGCAGTGGTGGTGGATCCAGAGGTGGTATTTGTTGCCAGCCTAATGAAAGCTGACGCCCCTGCCCTGGTGGCCTCTTTTCAATGTGACTTCACCCTGCAAGCTGAGGATGATGGGTCCCAGGATATAAGAGCCAACTTGAGGGAACTGAAAGTCCTCGCCTGCCCCTTCATTCGAAACCAGGAGGACAAGGCTGTGACCACCGTAAGAACACATAACCACATGTTTGTCAAATATGTCCTCCAAGTCTTGAAGTTCGTGATTGAACGGAGTCCTGAATCCTGCAGAGCTCTCACTCCTTATCTTTTTGAGTTTTGCGCTTGAGTGTTTCTCTTTTTAAATTTCAAACTGCAAGGACTAATCAGTAAACCCTCCAATAGGTGTTGAGACCCTGCTCGGTCGCCTTGGTAACTACAACCCATCCCAACCGACCACGAAGTGGCTTTGTGACAGTGGAGGAAGTCATTGTCAAGGTACATTAATGTTCAACAATGTTCTTTTATGACCAACTGTCAATGAAGGCATCACCAGCATTTTTCTCTCGTAGATCTCTCCCTTCATCCTCAACACAGTGATGACTATAATGGCCGCCATGACAGTAAAGCAGCCTGACGAACAGAATCCGGACTTAAGGCCCAGTGGTGGTGACCTCTGGTCAGTTATGAACATCTACAACTGTAACCACTGGTTCCTTGGGGTAGACCAGGCCACTGAGGTCACTGAGAGCTTCAGAGAGCAGGACAGACGCAATGAGGGCGAGAACTTTGCTGCTGAGCTCAAGGTACCATGATGTCCAACATGACAAAACTTCAGTATCAACTGTTTCCTGTTGAGGTGTTGATGAGGTGTGTTGGCTCCCAGGTGGTCCAGGTGACTCTGGAGTCTGGTTTGGGCCATCGGACTGTCCCTCTCCTTCTGGCTGAGTCGTCCTTCAAAGGATCAGCCAAAAACTGGTCATCTCTGCTGGAGCTCAGAGTCGACATGACACTGGAGGTGAGCACTGGTCCTTGGACCAGAACCTGAACAACAGTAGATAAACAGCAAACAACTAAACCCTGACCTTCTCTTAGTCCTTTGGTCTTTGTGAAGAAGCCTAGTTTTTTACTGCAAGTTTACACCATTGTGCATCTGCAGGTAAACTACTTCAATGAGGTACATGCAGTCTGGGAGCCTCTGATTGAACGGGTGGACGGTGGTACACGCCGATGGAACCTGGAGCTCAGGGTCAGATTGCTTTGCTGATGTGTGTTGGCTGTTGTGAGGCAGTCTCCTCCAATCGAACTGCTCGATCACCACACAGTGACAGTTTATGAATTACTCCAGGCCTAATGCACTAATAACAGTTCACTCACCTCAGTCTCCAGGAAAACAAAGTGTCAGGAAAATGGTCAACAGGGGCTCAGACTTGATCTGTTTCTCAGCAGCCAATCATTTTGCTCTCAGTAAGAGCGCAGCAGATCAGAGAGCAGTCTGATGAGCTCTAATGAATTGGTTGTTGGTCCCTGCAGATGAAGAACAATCCGGTCCAGGACCAGAGTCCTGTTCATGGAGATGACTTTGTAGTTCTTCCTGAACCACGAACAGCCATTAGCATCTGCTCCAAAGACACCATGAATATCACAATCTCTAAAAGCAGCCTCAACATCTTGGAGAACCTCAACAAGGTATAATGTATAACACTGGAATGTTTTCTCATCATAACATCATCTCTAACCTCAGGCCATAAAATCTATAACCTCCCAACATCAGCAGACAGAGACAAACTGTATAGCAATAGTGTTCTGTGTATTAATCAGCCATTCCTGCATTAATCAGGCATTTTCTGAGGGCACAGCCTCCACCTTTGACCCTTCTCTGAAGGAGAAGGCTCCCTTCACCATCAGGAACTCTCTGGGGATACCGCTCATGGTGCAGCACAGCGCCAGCCTGAGGCTGGTGGGTGCACCATCGCAGGGAAAACTCCACGAACTCTCTGTGGATCAGAGCATGGACTTGGATCACTCTATGTTTAAACCGTCATCACGAGGAAAACTATCAGCTCTGCAGCGGCAGGACAGCTGCCTGTTCAGCCTGAGCATCGGTCAGTGCTAAAGCCATAAAACTTGTTTCCCAATGCTGCTTCATTTGAGATGTATTCTGAGAGTCATGGTGATTCTGAACCTGCAGTGCCTTCGGGGTACAGTGAGATCTCCAACATTGCTGTGGACAAACCAGGCCGCCGTCTCTACAACATCCGTGGACCAATGCTGCAGGAGGCTGTTTCTGTGCTGCTGCAGATCGACGCAGCTGAGGGCAACAAGGTCATCACCATCCGCTCTCCACTGCAGGTTAGAATCCTAGAGAGTCCAGTGCCACCACATGATGCTCTGACAGTCTGAGCAGCAGCTTTATCTGTAGCTTTGTATTTCAGATAAAGAACCACTTCTCAGTGCCATTCACAATCCTGAGGTACTGTCCCATGACCAGGAGTCTGGAAAGAATCGGACATGCCGAGCCTGAGAGGGAGTTTCATGTCGCATTGGAAGCATACAGGTAGCATTACACTGCCTTGCTCAAGGGTACAAAGGAATGTGTGTTAGTTCGGTCCTGGTTACAAGCAGAACACTGTTTTTCCACGTATTCATAATTCCTGTATGCTGTCAACCAAAAGCTTGCTCTAACAACAAACTGAAAAAGTGCAGCAGTGTCAGTGCTGGTCTCTGTGATCTACCGCAGGTGTCAGAGGTATTGACATTCTCTCCCTCTGTCCTCCAGATGTCAGCTGTTTGTTTGTCCAGCGGGTTACCTAGATGGTCAGTATGGTCCATCCTCGACTTGTGTGGCCTGGAAGGAACAAGTGCACCACACTTCAGAGGTGCGCTCAGTGCTGCAGTGTCCTGTGACTGACGGTGGTGTGCTGCCACTGATGGTCAGCACAATAGCTGTCCCTGATGATCTGCAGCACATCACCAGCCATGGAGAAGAGGACTGGGACCCCGCCTACATCATCCACCTTTACCCTGTAGCAACACTACGCAACTTGCTTCCATACACTGTTCGATACATGATGGAGGTAAAACTGTTTTTCAAAAAACAGAAAAATTTATTTTGAGTGGATTTGGGCTGATCTGATCTGATCTGATCTATCTGGTTTATCTGGTCTTTCCCCAGAGCTCAGCCAACTCTTATGACCTCCATGAAGGCAGCGTGTCAGACCTCCTGAATGCTCGCGTTGCAGGCGAGATTGTGTCATTGGTCCTGATGAGATATCAGGGCCGAGACTGGCATGGACACATTCGTATCACACAGGAATTGCCAGAGTTCTTTGCTGTGTGTCTCACCTGCGACTCAAACACCAATATGACAGTGGACATGAGCATTCATGTGACAAGGACAGCGAGCTGCCTGCTGCTGTCACTCTTCAGTCCGTACTGGATCATCAACAAGACATCCCGGGTGCTGCAGTACAGAGCAGAGGACATCAATGTCAAACACCCGGCAGACTACCGGGACGTTATCCTATTCTCCTTCAGGAAGAAAACCCTGTTCAGTAAGAGCAAGGTGAGACACAGTCCAATGGGCTCAGTCTAAAACTCCCCAAACGTCGTCAATGTTTTAGTCCCTGTGGGTCTTGTCACTGCACCAGCAGTTTATTGTTTTGTGTTGTGTTACTCTGACAGATCCAGTTGTGCGTTTCCACCAGCTCCTGGTCCGATGCCTTCTCTCTGGACACCGTAGGAAATTATGGCTGCGTTCGCTGTCCATCCAACAGCATGGACTTTCTGGTGACTGAACCTCTTAGTTTGTGTGTCTGTCCAATGAAAAGGTTTGTCGTTTTTACCTCCAGTCTTCATCTGCAGGCTTGGTCTCAGACCAGGTTTCAGAGGAAACCTCCTGCAGATCCAGGCCATGTAATGTGGTCTAAAGCTGCACATCAAACAGCAGATCACAGTAGACCAGGTCTTTAGAGTTTTTGATGACATGGATCTTGTGAAAACAAGTCATGGATTCATTCAGAAATGATACTATAACAAATAAAGACTGTTGTCTTTTGGTCCAGGTGGGTGTCAGCATCCAGATGAGCAGTTTCAACCTGACCAGGATCATCACCATGAGTCCCTTCTACACTCTGGTCAACAGGTCGGCATATGAGCTGGAGGTGGGAGAGGTCACTGGCCAGACCACCACCAGATGGCACTATATTTCATCCACCGAGGTCAGTCAGAGCTCACACATCAGCTGCGAGTCCAAGGGTTCAGGTTCAGGATCAGGAAAAGTTCAGCCCATGTGGTGTTGTTGATTTGTTATATTCAGGATGAGACACAGGTTTCACCTGGTGGAGTAACAGAGTCCATAATAAAAGAGAAACTTTAGAGGAAGGAGAAATTTCCTCTAAGTTTTGTCAATGTCATTGTGTCATTCTGTTGTGTTACAGTGCCTCCCTCTTTGGCCAGAGAACAGCTCAGGAAAGTTGTGTGTCCGGGTGGTTGGATATGAATCCACCTCCAAATTCTTCTTCTTCAACCAGCAGGACAATGGCACCCTGCTGAACCTGGACGTGGTCAGTGTCTGTACTGGACCAATCACATGAAGGTTTCTAGGTTTGCTTTGAGTCAGGACATGTATTTGTGTGTTCTCAGTGCGGTGGCATCATCGTGGAAGTCAACATCACCGATCACTCCACCGTAATCAGCTTCAGTGATTATTACGAAGGAGCAGCCCCCATCCTTCTGCTGAACCACACCCCATGGGTCACCATCAGCTACAGGCAGAGGTCAGAAATCAACACGTCTGTCTGAAAAACTTTGAGCCTGACTGATTGAAGTGAAATACCAGCTCCAGACTCAAGGACCTGATTGTTTCTGCCTCTGGTCCTCCAGCACATCTACAGGGGAAGTGGGCGGGTCAGAATCAGTCAGAATCCTTGTCCAGATTAGCTGTCCAGAGTTCCTCATCTGATAGTTTGTCAGATCCAGTAAGGGTAGCCCTCCAGGTCCTCTTTGGACTAATTTTTTTCAGCTGTTACCCTGCATGATGAAGATCCTAGGGTCCAGACCCGGGTTTGTGGACATGATCAAGTTATATCTGAGTCAGTGGCAGTCTGAGCACTGCCACTGACTCTGGAGAGGCCTCTGGTCTCTGAATAAGACAACAGTTCTTGATCTCTAGCAGGAGTGTCATCATAATTTATGTGTGACGTGTTATGCTTGATTCTGACTGACAACAGACATGCAGAACGCCAGACTCCAGCCACTGATGTGAAAATTCATACTTTCAGTCAAATGTTTGGTTAAAAACCAAAGGCTCTGGACCAATGTCCAACAGTATCTGAGCTAAAGTCTAGTCCTAGGATTCCCTGTGTTACTGCTGATGTTACTGATTATGTCATCACATCATTCACTATGTGATATTTTGAAAAAGCTGATGATTCATGTTATTGTGCAGAAATTGCGGTTTTCATTAAATTCTCACCTCACCTGTTCCCTCACAGCGGCTCAGCCCTGGTTCATGAACTCAAGCCTGGGCAGGCTCGGAGGTATGCGTGGGACGACCCTGTGGGGATCAGAATGCTCAGCTGGAGCTGCATGGAGCATTCAGGAGAGCTGGACCTGCTGAAGGTCTGACACCTTATCAGTACTTTCATGGGGACTGCCTGTTAGCCTTTAGCTGTCTGATAGCTTTTTGTTAAGTTTACACACAGTTACTGACTGGTTCAATCTCAGTGCTTTCACTGTGGATGTGGAAGTAAAACACACCAGATTCAGCTAATGTGCAACTGTTATGTTATCATGTGGTTGTGCTGTCCCCCTTAAAGCAGGTTTAAATATCCACATTGACACACAAACCAAAGCTGACATACAATGACCTCACTCTCTTCTCATTCAGGATGAGGTGGGTCAGTTCTCCTATGACAGCCTGTCTCAGGTCCACTGGGTGTCCTTCCTGGATGGACGTCAGCGGGTGCTGCTGTTCACTGAAGATGTTGGCGTGGTGACGAAGGCTCGTCAGGCAGAGGAGCTTGAACAGTTTCAACAGGAAGTGAAGGTGTCGCTACAAAATCTTGGACTGTCACTAATCAACAACACTACCCGACAGGAGATTGCTTATATCGGCATCACCAGGTAAAAACAAACACATGACCAGGTGAACATCACCTCGTGAACATCACCACGCATGTTTCATACTCTATATTTCTTTGTCTCAGCTCAGGTGTTGTTTGGGAGATGAAGCCAAAGAATCGCTGGAAGCCGTTCAGTCAGAAGAACATCAACCTGCTGGAGAAAATCTACCAAAGTCAGCTGAGCGGGAAGGCTGAAGGAGGCTGGGTCAAACTGGAGACCAACCTGGAGGTCAGAGGTCAACCTCCACTTTAACAGAGACCTTGTTGCATCATCTCCTGGTCTGAAACAAACAGCTAAACTTCACTGATGAAACACATGGAGCACCTGACCCCTTAGACCAGGTTTCCTATTGCGCTGAGGTCCCTTACTGAGTCAATGTGGATCAGAATCCAAGTGGATTAGACACTGACCAGCATTTCCTGTGGTTGTCATGTAATATAAACAAAGACAGAAGTCTCCAGAAGTCAGCTGTCTCACATTAGCAGTAAAATATTTTAAAGTGTCAATCAGTCATTAGTGTGTCCAATAACATGATGGAGACTGTGTGATGTCACTGGTTGTCAGGTTAACCTCAGTGGAGCAGTCATGAAGATGCGTCAGCCATTTTCCTGCCAGGTGAGGAGGAACTTCCTGCCTGGGATCCAGGTGGAGTTCAAACAATCACTTCACCAGCGCAGCCTTAGAGCTCAGCTGCACTGGCTGCAGGTAACCGCATCTGAACACACATGGCTAAAAGCACACCTGTGCAGTACTCACCTGTGTGACTGACAGGTTTCTGTGTGCAGGTGGACAACCAGCTGCCAGGTGCGATCTTTCCCATCGTCTTCCACCCAGTCCCTCCTCCAAAGTCCATCGCTCTGGATTCAGGTGCGAATATAATTCACTTGTGTATTTGATCAGAGCATCACCTGCTGAGGCTCCGTCTCTTTTTTGCTGACACTAATGTCATACAGCTGCTCCTCATTAACTTTGTTAAATCATGTACACATAAGATTAAATGACACATTTCAATATGTATTAGCAGAAACATTGTCCTTAGCATCATGCAAACTATTCAGAGATTCACATTCGCTAACACCTTACCTAACCCAAATCTGAATCCCCTAAGCCCTAAACCCCAAAACCTAACGCCTAACCCCACAGATACTTTTTTCTCGTTCTGTATGACAAGCTGACTCTGAACTCTGTTCTCCACAGAGCCCAAACCATTCATCGACGTGTCCATCATCACCAGGTTCAACCAGCACAGTAGCGTCACACAGTTCAAGTGAGTAAGAGCCAGTTTAACCAGAGACACCTTTAGTCAGGTAGGTGGTACTAGGACCCCTGAAAACTGTTTATAATCCCAGCCTGGTGCACAGCCTGTCGCCACAACTTTGCTTGGATCTGATGGTGGATCAGATCTTGAGGTACTGATGGAGTGACCCTCTCATCGTCTTTTAGCAGAGAATCATGACCCTAGACTGGGAGAACCATTAGACACCACACAACCCCAGTTCAAGCCCTCAAGGAACCAGCTGGACCTCTTTAGAAGATAGACCCAATCACCGATCTCTGTGCATGTTTGTTGGCAGTCTGTCCAGGGACAAATGAACCAAATATTCAGCTACCCTGCTAGCTGATCAGCCCCCACTCAGCAAACCCACCTTCTTGGTCCTGAAGTCTCAGATCTTGTCACATCCTGATGCCCAGAGAGCATTCACTATCATTTTCATGTGACCAGTTGGAGTAATGTTTTTCAAATATCTGTGTACTTCAGGTACTTCATGGCCCTGGTTCAGGAGATGGCAGTGAAGCTGGATCAGGGCTTCCTGGGAGCCATCTTGGCTTTGTTCACGCCTACCACTGACCCACGTGCCAACAAACAGAAGGTAGATCAGAACGCCAGGTTGACCGTTCAACTTTGTGGCGCCAGCAGCTCCAAGTTTTAACATCAGACTTGTGTTTCAGTCGCAGCTTATAGAGAGAGATCTGCAGCTTCTGCAGGCTGAGCTGATGGAGGCGTCGATCAGTGATACATCGGGACTTAGTTTCTTCGAGCATTTCCATATCTCACCTATCAAGGTAACATCACGCTTAAAACCTCTTCTTCTTCTTCTTCTTCTTCTTCTTCTTCTTCTTGTAAAATGCTGCCTCCAACAAATTTGAATCACATCAAACCGGGTTTTATTTTTAAATATTATTTAAAACTACCAGAGAGAGTATGAACCACAGAATCAGTCACAGAAGAAACATGATGTCTGACTTTAAAGGCCAAACTGTTCCAACTGTACCTCCCCACCACTTCTAGCACTCACTCCACTTAGCCCCCTTCTTTACATGTCATATTTCAGCTCCACCTCAGTCTGTCGCTGGGCTCCAGCGGGGACAACTCAGCTCAGGAAGCTGCAGCTGTTCAGTCCCTGAATCTGCTGCTGAAAAGTCTCGGAGCAACGCTGACTGACGTTGACGACCTCATCTTCAAGTGAGTCTCAACGGCTGTACAACACCAGTGCAAGAACACAACATTAGAGACACTAAACATTTCCCAATTTTTATTCATCAAACTGATTTTCATCACCAGGAAACAGCTGATCTGTGAGTTGGCTGAGCTGTGCCCTTTCAGAATAAAAGATGTCTTCCTGTCTGGTCTGATAGTCTAGTGTGTTGACTGATGACGTGGGCTGTGAAAATAAAAGCTGTTTCTTCTGTCTGGTCCGATGTCCTGGGTGTCTCTGACAGGCTGGCCTTCTTTGAGGTGAAGTACCAGTTCTACCGCAGAGAGAAACTGCTTCAGGCTGTGGTGCGACACTATAGTGAACAGGTGACATTTATCTTCTGTGGTACTAAGAGATGACTGAAACCTGATCCTGAATCCTTCTGGTTGGACTTCAGTCTGCCTCAGGTACAGACTTTAAAGGTTCTGTCTACTTTCTGGCTGCAGTTCCTCAGGCAGATGTATGTCCTGGTTCTGGGTTTGGATGTCTTGGGAAACCCATTTGGACTGATCCGAGGCCTGTCTGAGGGAGTGGAGGCCTTCTTCTATGAACCTTTTCAGGTAACTCATGCCTGATGTGGCATCACGTTTGAACACATATGGGGCTTTTTCTTTTCCTAACAAAAAGTGATGTGTTCATTAAGATTTTAATGAGAGCATGTATTCAGACACTCTTGTCCCATGCTGCAATTCAACTTTTTATTACATTTTGACATCATGAATACAAACAAGTGTATTTGTGAGGTCATGAGGATTTGTTTTGGAAGAAGAAAACGTACTCAGCAACAGTAGGTTGGACTGTTGGTTAGCGTGAGGAATGATGATGAACAATGATGAACAGAATGGGGGGAGGGGCAGGCTCATGTGATATCACCAATAATGTGTTCCAGTTAAATAACCTGTTGGATGATTTTGTGTCTATAGGGGGCAGTTCAGGGTCCAGAGGAGTTTGCTGAAGGTTTTGTGATCGGGGTTCGCAGCCTGTTGGGTCACACTGTGGGTGAGAACATCACTGGTCTATCAATGGGTACTCTGGCTGATAAAAAGCCCACAGGAAGGAGACCAGCTGCTCCTACTGAGAACAGTCAAACACATCAAATCCTTGTGTTGATGGAACTTTAACATCAGTTTGACGCCTGTACATTTTGATGTGTTTGTGGTGTAATTCCATAAATGTAGTATTAAGCCTTTAGTATTTGATAAAAGTCTTCAGGTGATGCCTCCTGGAGTCACCTACAGGTCTGACAAGTAAAACAAATGTGTCCAAGGGCTGGAGTTAGGGTTAGGCATTGTGGATAAGGTAGTACCCAGGAATGGACACAGAAGAAGACAGTGATAAAGGAAGATGTGTATCTGGTTCTCACAGTCATCACAAGTCTGTAACAGTGAGGTCATGACTCAACTGACTGACTCCTCCCCCTGATGCCTACAGGTGGCGCAGCAGGTATGGTCTCCAGGATCACGGGCTCAGTGGGTAAAGGCCTGGCCGCCATCACCATGGATAAAGAGTACCAACAGAAACGCCGTGAGGAAATGAACCGACCGCCCAAAGACTTCGGTGAGAGTCTGGCTAAAGGAGGAAAAGGACTGCTGAAGGTACATAGTTGAGACCAGACCCTGGTTCATGAGTTCAGATCCTGATGCTCAAATTGCAAGGAACCAATCTGATGTTTGTGTGTGCAGGGCGTCGTAGGTGGAGTCACAGGTATCGTCACCAAACCTGTGGAGGGTAAGTTCCTGATTCTGTGTCCTGTCCATGAGGTCAAAATGTCCAGTCAGTCTATAGTTCTCTACCCCCCCCCCCCCCCCCCACCTCCTTTTCTGTCTATAGGGGCGAAGAAGGAAGGGGCAGCAGGTTTCTTTAAGGGGATTGGTAAAGGCTTGGTGGGGGTGGTGGCTCGACCGACAGGCGGCATCGTGGACATGGCCAGCAGCACCTTTCAGGGCATCCAGAGGTAAAGTGGGGGAGTTAATTCAATGGCTCCTGGGTTTAGCATCAGTCTCGTGTGGATAGAATGATTGACAGGGATTAAACTCTGTAGGAGTGTGATTTCACTTCAGTGTGTTTATGTTCTTATGGGGAAGAGATCACTCCATTGACATTATCACACAAATTTAAAATAAGCACTTCCAAAAATCTTAATCCACAAGTAACAGATGAATACCACCGTGCAGTGGTTTGACCCCTTAACCCTATCAATCATTACATTGAAAACAAGGAAAGAGGTCAAGGGTCATAAATGTCCTTTAGGCTTTGTTACATTTGTTTTCTAGCTTCTGAAACTTATTTGACTTGTAGTTTTTTTCCAGTATTTTGCTTAATGAAAATCCTTTGTGTCTCATTATGTTGTGTCCTCACTAATTTTCACATTTTCTGCTTTTGTTTTCTGTCTGATGTTGGTGTTGTCTGAGAGTTTAGTTGTCTTTTTTGTGGTTTTGGTGTGCGAGTATTGTACATGAAGTCTGTTAAAGCTGAGCTCCTTCACTCACTGCTCATGTGAGGTCATGTATTGTCAGTGTCCCAGTGGATAGACTGTTTGGATTTACTGACTGTTTGAGGCAGTGAAATGGAGAAGTGCTTTAACGAGCAGCATTTTGTTTGTTTGCATGTGATCATCCCGCAGCGGAGTGACGGTAAGTCGCTGCATCGTGTCACAATAAAAGCCTCATCAATGTCCTGAACTGATTCATGCTCATCGTATATCATATCGCCCTTCACTCTAACTTTGCTACCAGCCCTTCCCCTCTGTAAGCCTCGCCCCCAGCTTGTTGCAGCACCATGAGCCAAGAAGCCCCAGAGGATAATGAAGGGGGGTGGGCCTGTAACAGTCAGCTACATTCACTCTCCTACAGTTGGTTAGTTAGTCAGTAACAGTCAGCTACAGTCGGTCAGGTATAATTAGTTTGTGTTCTTCTACTTCTGGAAAATCAAACATCTATATTTTAGAAATTCTGTTGTTGCCCCGACAACCCGCTTCTTTCCTTACCTGTCACTGCTGTCTGGCGGGCCCATGAGTCATGTGACCATCAGTCAGTTCACGATAACCTGTTGAATGTTACCGTTTCATGCTGTCACTGTAGAAGTCATGACAGGTGAGATATCTCAGCAGCATCGTTTGCATCCAAATGAACCTGCTCTGAATGTCAATCGGTCCACCCTAACCCTAACCTGGTCTAACCTGGTCTAAGAGACATTGCGGAGATGGTAGCTGGACCTGGTGGATCAACGCGATCCCCTGTGGGTACCCACCTTCTGAACAGGAACCATGTACCCTGTTCAGTCCTGTTAAGACAGGAGGAGGTCCGTCAGAAGATGTCAGAATAGGAAGATGTCCATTAGAGGATGTTGGTAGAGGAGGACGTCGTTAATTGTGGTCCAGATCACTTCTGAATGCAGGTCTGGACAGATCTTGGTGTGGATGTGTGATCTCAGTGGTGCTACAGACCACCACCATTGTAAAGACGATCGCTCCATTTTGATGTAGATGTCACCTTTCTCTAAACCTACAGCAAGTCCAGCTGCCCTCTCTTAGTAATACCAGCATCTGGATTACACCAGGTCCTTGTATAATCCAGATCCTGGTGTAATCGGGACCTACTCTCATCCAGGTGATGTTTCAGTTCGCATGTTTATTTATGATGTTTCATCTTGAATCATATCACAGAGCTCAAGTAAACATTCACTGTGTTTGACCTCAGCTACAGTTAATTTTGGAAACAGACAGAAGAACTTACTTCAGCAAACTAAAATGATCTGTGTGTCTGTACCCCTCTGTGTGTGTGTGTGTGTGTGTGTGTGTGTGTGTGTGTGTGTGTGTGTGTGTGTGTGTGTGTGTGTGCGCGTGTGTGCGTGTGTGCGTGTGTGTGCGCACGCGTGCGTGCACTCTTGCAGAGTGGCAGAGTCGACAGAGGAAGTGACTAAACTTCGTCCTGTTCGTCTGATCCAGGAGGACGGCATCATCCGTCCCTATGACCTGACAGAGTCTCAGGGTTTGGAACTTTTCCAGGTTTGATCATTTTACAGCTAACTTTTTTCCTGGGAGGGGCCAGGTGTGATAGCCTGTATTCTTTTGAAAAGTCAGAGGTCAAGAACAGGGAATGTTCCCTTGTATGGAACATTGATAAAAAGGAGGGTCCAAATATCCTCACAATAAAATCCTACAAATCATTAAGCTGAAGTTAGCTAAACTTTCAGAAGTCTGACCTGGCAGACATCAGAGTCCAGGATTTAGGTTCCTGAGACAGAAGAGATTCATAAAAGAGATTAAAACCTTTTTCTGAAACAAGCCAGTTGAGTCCAAACTCAGAGCTGTTTTAATGTGAAAGTAAGTTTGATTTATGCAAACTGTTGTTTCTTTTTCTAATGCCTGTTTCTTCTTCTTCTTCTTCCTCCTCCTCTATCACATGCAGCTGGATGAGGAATAAACTGGATCAACTTTCTCATTCAAGCGCTATAAAACACAAAATTAAGCTTGATGAAACATGTTTATTCATTTCTACTTGAATCTGAATTTTGTTTGTCTGCATGTCTGAACCTCCTGTCTTCTCTCACACCACACCAATATTTTTACACTTTTTATTCCTTCTTTCTCGTTAAAACACTTCTGTTTTCCTCTCTGGAAAATTTAATTAATTGTATTATTTATATTTCAACATGTATGAATAATTATAGGAATTTAATTGTAATTTATTGATCCACACAGTTCAAAGTATTTTACCATGTATCTGTGATAACCTTATTGATTCCATAGATTGTAGCAATATTTTTGTAAGTGACTGAATTCATCAATGGAAATCTGTTCATTCATATTTACTTTCATTTCTTATCTTTGGCATCCCTTTCAGCATGACCTCTGACTTTCGGTTGTGTAGTGTTATCTGGATCTGTGACATCTGTAACTTTACTGTTGAATAAATCAACTGTGCTGATTGACACTTTCCTTTCTTAGACCTGCACACATCTCAGCTGTGGAGTTATCATCAGTCACATCTGTGCTCCAAACTCATTATCAATCTTAAAGTTGATGCATCTTTTCTCAAATTAACGATCATGTATGAATATCTATATATCATTAATCAGCTATAATAAATCACGTCTACCTGCAGGCTGCAGCATGTCAGCATTGATCCAAAGATTGTCACTGTGCAGGATGTATTGATTAGTGATCAGATTGTAGCGCTCAGCTCAGCTCTGTAGTGAAAATTTGCAGCTGAGATCAGGAAATGACAGGACGAAACAATAAACTGTCCAAAATCATAACATGAAGACAGAGAGACCGAACACTGCTGGATTGTTTCTTTCCAATACTTTGTATTTGTGTTGCAGCGTTCAGAGATCAAACAGCTGAACGGTGAAGTTTTCAGAGGCCACTATCAGTATCCTGGACAGAGGAAGACCACCATCCTCATCACCAACAGGTACGCACTCCACAAGTCCCATCAAACTGACATCATCATAAACTAAGCTTTATTTGTTATTCACAGTAGTATTTTCATTGTTTTTTGTGTCGCTGCACAGGAGGGTTGTGTGTGTGAAGGAGATTGATTTTGTGGGTCATTTTAACAAAGAGTGGGAGTGTTTGTTCGAGAACTTCTGTTGTCCTCCAACTGTGGTGGGATCTGAGCTGAACATTTACTGCAAGGTACAAAACAATTGTGCGAAAACTTGAAATAAACCTGAAAAAATGACTGAAAAAACCCATTAAAAACAGAAATATTTCTTAAAAACATAAAAAACAAAAACAAAAAAAGAAACAAAACTGTGTGTGTGGTTGTCTGTCAGGAACAGCAGAAATTGAAGCTACCAAGAAGAGACGAGGACTCAGTGAGGAGGATTCAGCTCAAAGACCCTAAAACCGCTCAGGTATCGTGTGTGTGTGTTTGTGTTTGTGTTACTGTCTGTGTGTGTGGTGTGTTTGTGTTTCTGTCTGTCCGTGCATGTGTATGTGTCTGTCTGTGTGTATGGGGATGGGAGGGGCAGCTGTATATTGGCCCATCCCTTAACTGGTTGCTATGGTTACCCACAGACACTGCGGGCAGCCATATCAAATGCTCAGGTAGCGCAGCAACAGCACCGGATGGCAAGACAAAAGTCACAGCGTTTCTTGAAACTGGACAAGCATTGAAGTCACTTCCTGGACCCTATCCAATCAGAACTCACTCAGCAATTGAGGTCATTTACAGCCGTCACCAGACATCAGGTGGCTCACTTACAGGACAGAAAGTTGGTTCTTAAAACATTTATTGGCTCTGAAGATATGGACACTGTATGAATCTTGGGGTTATTGTTGTTGTTTTTTTTTTTTTTCTTTCAGTCACTTCATGTTTAATGAAATTAAAATCTGTACATATTTTAATTTTCATTTATTATTTTATTTTTATTGGTGGTGGTACTTAGGCCCCCACTTTTTGCTTCCAGGCTGAACTTCCAAAAATAATAACTCAACATGTTTATGTTAATATATCGAAACTAAAGAAATGCCATAAACTTTCAGTGTGTTTGATTTCTTCATGAATAAGTTTGTTTCCAGTCTTTGAGATGTAAACATGTCTGTGGTACAAACATGTCTGAGAGATGTAAACATAAATGAGACATTTATACTTAATTCTGTTTGTTGGCAGAAACAATCCTGATGTGTCACTGAGCGATTTCCTAGAAACACTTATTAAAGAGTTAATGATTTGTATTTTTTGAGCGTGAACTTTTCAGACAGAGTGAGACATCACCAACTGTCTTAAAGCAACATCTCTGTAGAAGCACAGTCAGCTGGAGGCTTGTCTCTATGGAAACGTTTGGCAGCAATGGAGTGAAAAGACCATCACCTGGTGTGTGGGAAGAGCTTCTGTCCACGAAGAGCCAATCAGCTGATCAGGAAAATAGCAGGTAATTAATTCATGATTCAGTTCAGTCTGCTCTAACTTTGTCCTGGTTCAGACCAGCAGGAGGCAGCAAAGAGAGTTTGGATCTGTGTGGGTTCAGAGAGACCTCAGAATTCAGCCCAGCCCAGTCCAGTCCACATCCTGGTGCTGTTCCACTGGTCTTACTGGTGGTTAACACCCCCCTCCCCCACGCTCCCTCTAAGAGTGAAGGTGAATGTGTGTAACAGCTGTTTACAACACACAAACAAAAACACGCTCAGAGTCACACATGCTCCGAGGTTGTTGCTTTGCATGAAGTTGTCATGGCAATAATGAAAACAGGATGGAGCTGCTGAAGATGGTTTCCAGATGTTGGAAGTTTCTGCTGACTCGTTTATACTTTACAAACCGAGTCAACAGGGACGTCCCCCGATTGGCTCTTTCTCAGGCTGAAGTGTGACCTGATTGGATGTTGTGTCTCACAGTGAACTGACTGTGAATCAGGTTAGAGGCTGCTCTGATTGGGGGCCCTCAGTGCATAGTGGATATTTTTCCCTCAATAATCTGACCTCCTGACGTTTCAGAAGGACTTGGAACAGGTGGACTGAACTCTCCTTAGACTCTAACCCTAAAGCTCTTCTTCAGGAGACTCATCTGTAAGATGTCTTCTCCTGTAGGAGACCTTTTCCTGCATGATCTTTTATTTTTTATTTCAACTTTGATGCCTTTATTCAGACAATAATTGGTAGCAAGGCCGACAGAAAACAGGGAGAGTGAAAGGAACGACCTGCAGTAAAGGCCCCCTGGCTGGATTCAAACCAGGGATGCTCTCATTATGTGGCGTGCACGCTAATGACCCAACAACCCACGATGCTGGACCTTCTCTTTAACAAGCCTTGTCCCTTTAGGAAATTGGCCACAGTCGGGTGATTAAGGTTATGGACTGTTTACAGTAAAGAGTATTTACTGACTGTTTATCAAGTGATGATATTTCAAATCAAATCAAATCCAATTTATTTCTATGGCTTAAAATCATAACAAAGTTACATCAAGGCTCTTCACACAGAGAGCAGGTCCAGACTAAACTCTTTATGGAGCTGTTAAAGAGACCAACAGATCCCTCGACATATTTCAGAGTATTTACAGACTATTTAAAGGTTGTTTAAAAGGTATATACAGGGTGTTCAAGTGGGATATTTACATACTGTTTACAGGTTGTATACAGACTATTTCCTTTTACTACAAATACTCTTTACAAGGTATTTGGACAGTTTACAGACATTGACAGCTACAGATGTCTCATCTCTGATTAAAAGTCTCTGGTCTTCAGCTCTCACTTATCCTGTCTCCATGGAAACACATTCTAACTTATTGTATCCATGACAACAGATTGATAGCTTCCCATTCCTATGCAGTTGAAACAGGAAGTGTAGCCTGATCTCATTCCAGTCGAGGTCATCATTAAGAAGCAGACAAAAACCTAATAATCACCTAATAACATCAATAAATAACATTTCCGAATAACCTGAGAACAATCTTAACAACATTAATTAATACATGATTAATAAATAAAGTGATAACCTGATTGATAAATGATTGCTCAGTGACTTATTCAGTTGTAGGTCATGTGATCATATGATCTGTGCTCCCTGCAGGTAACCCCCCCATGGTCATAGTTTAAGCTGTTTGTTCTGGATATTAATGGGCTCCTGTTCATGTTGGGTGCAGGTTTTGGGGGGGGGGGGGGGGGTTCTGACACAGTTGGCTCAGAGGCAGCTGGTAGAGTCCTGAATGGATTTATAATGTGGTAAAAAACAGTCAGGCTGTGATGGGGGGGCAGGGTTGTAATCACTTCCAGCTGTCCGAGGCAGACCAGAGGATGATGTTTGATTTCTTCACAGTGAGAAACTGAAAGTGTTCCCCACTAAGTCCAACATGTTTTTACTATTTAACTTCACTTCCTGTAGTTTTTTCAGTTTAACGGGAATTCAGAAAAACTTCAGGTGGGAAGTTTCACTGAAAATCTTTTTCAGGTAAGTTCATATGTGACATGGACAAAGTAAATAATGATATTGATGAAGCCTGTCAGGACCTCCACCACAGATTTTGTCTGTGGATGAAATCATCCAGAGGATGGTGGCGTAAACAGTGGGAGTGGGTGGGGGAGGGGTGGAGGGGAGAAAGCAGAGTGAGGGTTAACTGGGCCCCCAGGTATGTTCGTCTCCCCCAGTGACTGTTAGCTTAGTTTAGATTAGCCCCTTGGACCAGACTAAACATGAAGCTGTTTGTATTTGAACTGGATCGACCTCTGAAGTTTCCATCACAGATACTTCAACCTCCGGGTCATTTATGACCCCTCCCATTATGCGGAGGACACCACCATAACCCCTCCCACAGTACGGAGGAGCTGACCAGACACTCCTCACACTTTACAGAGGAGACCACCAGAGACCCCTCCCACAGTACGGAGGAGATGGCCAGAGACCCCTCTCACTCATTGCAGGACAACCACCAGAGGCTCCTCCTACTATCGGAGGAGACTTAGCACTGCTGAAGACAGCAGCTATTTAGTTTTCATCCTTCACTCCTCCTCCTCCTCCTCCTCCCCCCACATGTTTACTCTCAGACAGCTGTTCACTCTCACAGCAACTACGGATGTTTATGCTTCTGTCATGGTTCTCCTTTTCCTCCTCACTTTGTCCTCCTCTTCCTCATAACTACTTCCTCCTCTTCCTCTTCACTTTGTCCTCCTCCTCTCTTCTTCCTTGTTTGTGTTTAGATTGTTGATGTTTCTGATGGAGCATTAGAACCTTGAAGTCCATTCTGGATCACCATGAAAGTCTGAATCAGAGACCTGGAACAGGCTCAGCTTTTCTGATCCACATTACTGATCAGCAAAGAGTTTAGACACTCCCACCAACCATCTCCAGGATACATGTTCAGAATCATCTTTCCTCTGTAATCTTTGACCCAAAACAAAAGGAAGTTGATTTGCTGGACTTTTTCAGTGCTTTTACAACTGCACTTAAATCCAAATTGGGGAAACTGTAAAGATACCTGTAGGGATGGGGGGGCACAAACAAGAAACAGCTCAGTTCAGGATTCAAGAATTTTATCTACAATTTACTTGCTGATGCTGCTTCCTGAAATGATTGTGACAAGTTTACATTTACCAGAGTTTTATCTGCAGGCCGTTTCATAGACAATTGACCATCTTCAAACTAGCCTACAGTTTCCCCTGAGTGCTGACTGCCAGGTGTTCAGCTGCAGGCCAGATGAGGGGGGGGGGGGGGGTTCACAGAGAACATTTAAGAAGAGGCTTTTCTGAAGCACCTGCATTTATAATTAATTGCACTTGTTTAAGGGGAGCAGGCAGCACCTTGGTTAATACTATTGTCCCACAACAAGGAGGTCCTGGGTTCGGTTCCCGGCCTGGGGCCTTTCTGTGTGGAGTCTCCAAAGACATCATGTTTGGGTTCATTGGTGACTCTAAACTGTCTGTAGGTCTGTCTGTCTCTGTGATGGACTGGAGACCTGTCCAGGGTGACCCCGCCCTTGCCCAGTGTTTAATTTTTGCAGGTTCCCTTTCAAGGTCAACAAATAAGAATTAACAAAACAACAACAACCCAACAACAACCAAACAAATGAAGGAAAAAAAAAAAAACACTTTAAAAAGAGAGAGATCAAGTTTGTCTAACAGATGCAAATTGATGGAGAAGGTTGTTACACTTTGGACAAACACATATGACAGAGATAAAGTCTGATGTATCAGAGTGAGAAACAGGGTTAACAGGAGTGAACATGTGAAATGTAGCTCTCTGTCTCACCTGAGGCTTTTACTCTGGAATGCAGCTGTGACTTTAATACAAAAGCTGCACTTAAAAACAGCCCCATAAAACTGAAAACAGTGTTTAGTGTGAGTGATGGAGTCTGGGTGGTCTGTGTCTCCAACCGTGGAGGGTGGAGACTTGTGTATGTCGGGGGGTCACCACATGATTTATGAGATCTGATAGAGTATTTCCACTGAGTCCTGTTTATGGGCCTGGTGTTATTGATGTTTTAGGCAGAGAAAGGTCAGAGTCTGTATCAGAGTTTGGTCAGGCTGCGTGCTGATTTCTGTTCTTCCTGTCTGGACTCAATGTCAGTCATCACCCTCATCTCCGGTGCAGGGAGCATAAGACATCCCAACTGTCAGAGGTCCAGGTGTATTGTGGGAAATGTTAGTTTTCCCTTGTTGAAATGAAAACAACAGGAAATGAATGACTGATTTAATACACAGTGAAATCAAACATGCCCACACAAAAAACTTACTATTATCATCAGGGAGACTGTTATCTGCTGTGTTTGTGTGTGTGTGTGTCAGAAGTCTTTTTCACTGTGTTATTTTAGGAGCATCCATTCATTATCCAAACCACTTATCCATATGGGTGATGGAGGGGAGGGGGGCAAGGACAGGGGGACCCCGTGGACAGGTCAAGGCTTGCCACGTTTATTTCAGGAGCAGCTGATATGAAACATCCTCAGGATGTCTGAGATGAACCCTGATCCAGGATGTTCTCACTGCTGCAGCATCAAACTCACTGTGGGGTTTAAAGTTAAGTTTATTTCTTCATGAAATGACAAAGTCACATTTTCAGTGTCCAAGTGTCCGGAGGAAGAAGATGAAGGAGAAGAAGAACTTCATCACTTTGCTTTGCTGGAACACCTTCTCACTTTCTATTTTACGGGGCCTCAGTAAACCCAGGACCAGGACCATCTGGAGGGGATAAGTCCTGGGGCTGCAGGTGTGGGTGCAGAGCTGCACGTGTCTGGTTTCTCCTCCGGGAGGGGCGGGGACAGTTGGGGGGGGCGGTGATGAAGAGGAGGAGCAGCTGGTCTCGGTTCAGTCTGTCGCAACATTTTCTTCTCTTTGTCTCACATGAAAAGTTCTGATGAACAAACTGTGACCGCCCCAATCCGGATTAAAAGTGGACTAAAGCTGGGACCAACAGGATCCGGACCCGGAGGGCACTGGGAGACTGATTTTTGGTCAGGCTTCTGGGACTTTGGACCAGAATCCAGATCCTGGGTCAGTAGGACAGACAGACTTTGTGGAAACGCATGTTGTTTCCATGGAGACCAGCCTTTTCCCCACCAGCTAAGGAGCTGATCACAGTCGAGTATCGATACTGATCGGCTGTTGATCGCGTATCGATCGGTGGGATGGCCGCGCTGTTTCTGCTGCTGCTCGCGCTCTGGACCTGCGGACACGCCAAGAGCGCGTTTCCGCTGCGGACCTCTTACAGCCTTTACGCCGGCGGGCACGCGCACGGTGTCCGCGCCACGAGCCGACATAGGTAAAATGACACGTGCACGGAAAGGCTGATGTTGATGATGACGTCGATGGTGAGAGTGGAGATGAAGGAGGAGGTGATGATGCTGACGTCAGGGTATAATGACCTCACCACCAAAGTGTGTGTGTGTGTGTGTGTGTGATATTTTATTGCATTCTGCAGATTTGATGTTTCTTACATCAACAAGTCCAGTGAGGTCACAAGACTTATGGGATGTTACAACATCCCTGATGCTGTTTCAGTGAAACAGCATTGTCAGGACAACTACAAGAAGGGACACAGGACCCAATGTAGACCTGTATGTGGAGTCCAGGGACTCTGTATGGAGCGTGCGGGGACTGATGGGAGTCTACCCCCCTCTGTAGAATTTTGTCCTTTTCATGTCTTCATGTTGGACAGGATGGAGGAGAGGGACAGGAAACAGGACAGGGTGGGCAAGCAGGACTCACCTGCTCGCAGTTTCTGTGGTACTGGTCCTGAGGACTCAGCTTAATGTCATAATTCTGACATCATCACAACAAAGCGAACACACACAGCCTCCTCCTTTTGGCATAGAAGCTGCTGTGATGTCATCAGCAACTAATTTAAAGCTACGCCTGGATGATTAATTTCATGCAGGGTGTCACCACAGGAAGTCGTTTCTTTGGATATTTTCAGTGTAAGCATGGAAGTCTTTCAAAAAAGATGTTTCTAAACTGTAAGCCAGAAGGGACACTCTCTGAGTTTTTCCTTCCACATTTGTTTATTTTCATTGAAGCAGAGCTTCAATATTTTTGCTTTCAAAACTTAAAGTTATTTGGTGGTCAAAGTTTACAATCTCAGTAATAACAACAATAATAATAATAATAGCAGCACGGCACCATCTTGGTTAGCTCTGTTTCCCCACAACAAGGAGGTCCTGGGTTCGGTTCCCGGCCAGGGGCCTTTCTGTGTGGAGTCTCCAAAGACATCATGTTTGGGTTCATTGGTGATTCTAAACTGTCCGTAGGTCTGTCTGTCTCTGTGATGGACTGGAGACCTGTCCAGGGTGACCCCGCCCTCACAGAGTGAGCTGGGATTGGCTCCAGGATCAGAGGTAGTTCAGTATGTTCCAGCAATGAGCTGATAAATGTTCACAGTACCTGTGTTAATGATTTAAACTGTAACTGTTTGAGTGACAGCATCCTCACTCATTCATCGTCATTTTCCATAAATCTGGGGATTTGTGGTGAATTCTTTTAGCTGCAATGAATAATTGGTATTATAATTTTTTTGGTCTGACGAGGACAAAAACTCAACAAAACAACATGTCAAACTGACAGATTCAGTCTGTCTGGATCCTCTTCCCTTAATTTGATAATGTCCTGCCTGTTGTTCTGTATTCCAGGAAAAATGCCATTGTTATACATAGAACTGAAATCTGTTTCATTGTGATGAGAACATCACATTTATTGATGACATCAGCACGAGTCCTAAAAAATGTACCCACAATACTATTCACACATGAACGATGGTTCTGTTGTGTGTTGTTGTGAAGCTGGAGTGAAAATATGAAAATATTTTACGGATTCAAATGGATAAAATTTTATTTTCTGTGGAGTTCTGAGTAGCACCTTCATTTGTTTGTCCCTTCATCCTGTCCCACTTTCACTCTCTCATTCACACACACAAATACACACAGGCACATTGACAACACACTTGCTGTCTGATTGGACAATGAGCAGGAAGTGAGATGTGATTGCAGGTGGAGACAGCTGTGAACTAACCCTCAGTCTGACCACCAGTAGAGAAAATATTGCTTCTCAACTTTGGCCCAGTGCGCAGGTGAGGAAGTCCTTGTATCAACCACAGACCGATGTCCTGAGCTATCAGCTGCTTCCTCAAGCTTCACACAAACATCTGCACATGTTCAATCTGACCCCACTCCAAACACATGTTGGTCATTAGGCCTGATCAGCAGCAGCTCTCAGATGCATTACAGTGACACCACAACATTTTTATTGTGTTCAACTGTGTTTGTGTGTGTGTTAAACAGGAACTGGTGTGCTTTTGTGGTGACAAAGACAGTGAGTTGTGTTGTTGAGGATGGAGTTGAAACCTACGTGAAGCCTGATTATCATCCATGCAGCTGGGGGAGTGGACAGTGCAGCAGGGTGGTTGTGTAAGTACACACACACACACATTAACCAGTTCAGAAAAAAGAAGTGTCAGCGCCCATCAGTCCCAGCAGACGATAATGTAACATTAACAACTTTAAGGGTAAAATTTTAAAATCGGGGTAACAAGATGGTAAATTAACATTGTAACATTGCAGATTGGACTCATTAACCTTTTGGTTCCTAAACAACACAACCTAAACCCAGCAGAAGCCTCAGCTGTCTGCAGTAAAACATATTCACAGCTCAATGCCGGCGCTGTGTCAGCTGCATACGAACCAATTTTTTTGGAATAGTGGTTATTCAGAAAACACACACATTAATAATAAAGACTTTATATGAGACCTGCACAAAGGGATCTGCTCTGTGGTGACTGAAGGAAAGCATGAAGAAAAGTCTGAGATCGGACAGAAATCATCACCTTAGTAATGTAGGATATCTAGTACTTTTACATTAATACATGAGAGTCAGTCATTTTATTTCTCTTTCGCTGTCTGTGGTATAAAATATTTGCTAGTGATTTTTGTAATGAAGATGTAACTTCTTGTCCCAGCAGGTTTAACTTAAGTTTCTGTCTAACCCAGCGCAAGGTGATAGCATCATACTGTGATACTGTGATGCATCATGATGTCATTGTATTATGGGGTGGATTTTGTTGACTCCTGGCTGTGGTCAGACATGACATCAGACAGATTTTGTTTTGCTGTGTCTCTGGTCCGTCTGCAGCTATCGGACATACATGAGGCCCCGGTACAAAGTGGCCTACAAGTTGGTGACAGAGATGGAGTGGAAGTGTTGTCATGGTTATAGTGGAGAGGATTGCAACAATGGTCCAACTGGGGGAGCAGGACCCCAGGTTTCCACCACCAGACCTCAGCCTAGACCGGGACAGGGAGGGGTAACGAGCCATGGACAAGGGGGAGGAGGTATTGATCAGGGAGGTGGCAGTTCTGGATCTGGACCGAGCGGTGAGTGGATCCATGTGTCAATTAAATCAGTCAAATCATCAATCACAGTGTGTCAACTGCAGCTGAAAGAAACTGCTCCTCCTATTCTGGGTTAGTGGGCTGGACCTGTGGGGCTACGTAGCCATTTTAATAAACTCGTACTTGTTGCTTTTCATCCAACACACAACTTCCTGTCAGACCTGATCCAGATGGAGTTAGATGAGATGAAGAGAACAGATGTGGTGTTGTACATTAAACTTGCACTGCCCTCTGCTGGCCACCTCCTTGAGCTGCCCCTGTCAGGAGGTACCTATTGCTGCTTCTTTTTCTTCCAGGACAAGTAGAAAAAGAGAAGATGAGGCACCTGGAAGAGAAGATCCAGAGTCTAACTAAGAACCTCCAGGACCTGCAGTCTACCCTGAACAACATGAACGAACGCTTCCAGCAAGAGGCCAACAATCCAGGCTTTAGTGGAGGAGGTAGAGCTGGAGGTAGCTTCTCAGGAGGAAGAAATCCTGCTGATGCAGCTCAGCCAGAAATCAAAGAGACAATTCACAGCATTCAGACCAAACTGGACCAACTGGACAACCGGACACAGGTACGTAACAGTTCAGGATTTACCTGTGACTGAGAGAGATGGTGAGAGAGAGCATGAAGGAGAGAAAAGGTGGTGGGGGGATAAAGGAATGGAGAGAGAACAAGAGCATGAGGAGAGGAGTTGTATAAAAAATTAAAAAAAAACAGGAAAATTGTACTGATGTAAGTTGTGACTGAAGCCTGGTACCACAAAATGTGCACTAATAAATCACCCCAGTTCAACAGTACGACTGCCAAAACCTTGTGCTTTTGAAAATGAAATGTGTTGTCATGGTTGCTGTACAGTCAGGGTGGGCACAGCTGGTGACCCTGAATGAAAACTATCTGTAGACCAGACTTCCTAACCATAGTTTGACATTGCAGCCCCTGAATTCAGACACAGCTCATGTCTCTATCAGCTGGTATTAGATTTATGTTGTTGACAAAGTGAAAAAAGTTCTTCTACTTCCTCTTCTGTTGTCTGTCTTCTCAACAGGCTCATGATAAAACCCTAGTCAGCATCAACAACCACCTGGTGAATGGGAAAGGTAATGAGCTGGACGGAGGTCTCTCTGGAGGAGGACTCGGTGGAGGGAGGCTGAATTCTCTGAAGGAGGAGATCCTGAGAGAGTTGGAGAGGAGAGTATCACTGTCCTGCTCCTCTTGTCAGGTATCACATCAATGTGCTATTATGAGCCAATTCAAGCAACAAGTTTTTTTTAGAAGATCATATTAAGTTTGTTTGGAACTTGCTACAGTTTTCTTTTAAATTCATTTTTAAAGTCTGTATCTGTAAGTCCTCTCTTTTCCTGTCTAGTCCAGTGAAGCTGAAAGAAAATGTCTAGTTGAGTCAGATTTGATTGACTGTTGTGTTCTCCAGGCTGGTGTGGAGGATCTCCGCCAGCAGCAGCAGGAGGACAGAGAGAGGATTCGAGCTCTGGAGAAGCAGTTGAATGCCATGGATGTACGGTACCGACAGGGCCTGGATGGGCTGCGGCGAGATGTGATGCGTTTGCAGGGGTGCTGCAGCAACGTCAATGACCTCCAAAACCGCATCACTGATGCTGAACGCAAAATCAGCTCAGCCTCAGAGAACTTTGATGCTCTACAGAATCGCCTGGACAAAGAACTCAAAGGAGGTGGAAGCAGCAGTGATGGTGAAGTCAGGGGGTCCAGAGGAGGAAGTTCTGGTGGTGGTGTAATTGGCGGAGATGGAAGGGACACTTCAGCGACGGATGATAAGTGGGACAGTCGGCAGAGGGACTTAGAATGGTGGGTCAACAAAACTGTGCAGCAAACTGAGAAAAGCTGTTCATCACTAGGGGACAAACTGAAAGAACACCTCCAAAAAGAGCTGGGGGACTTGAGGACCGTGTTCTTGGACCGGTTTGATGACCAGGCCTACAGGGTTGCAGATGTGGAGTTGGACGTGGGGCTGGTGAAGGACAGGGTGAACATCCATGACAACAGGCTGTTGAAACTGGAGAATAACACCTTGCTGATGAAGTGGAGGCTGGAGACGTGTAGCTGTGGAGGGCCTGAAGAAGGAGGAAAAAGTGCCTGGACAGATGGAGGACAGGCTGGACCAGGAGGAGGCGTGGTCACAGGTGGAGGGAGCAAGGGAAATACAGGCTCAGGAGTCTCTGGGACCGGAGGTGAAAGAGCAAACAAAACAGAGAAATCACTGGAGTGGAGAGTGGTGGCCAATGAAGATCAGATTCAGTATTTTAACACTCGACTTAAAGACCTCTCAGTGTCTGGAGATTCTCTGCATGACAAGGTGAGAGCATCCGAATGACATTAACTTGGAAATGAATACTGTTTGTGTCTGAATAATCATTTCAGTGCTCAAAGGAGATTCCCACAGATATGAAACTCCAGTTAAGAATTTCTGAAAACAGTTGAATGACAGGCTGGACTACCTATATAGCATAAGTCAGTATACTCTGTAGAAAAGGAGAAAGAAAGAATATTGTTTCCCTTGCAGTGTTAATCAACTTGTTTTATTGTACTTCTTTAATTACTGCTGAAATATGTGACTCAACATTCAGGTTCTGGACCTGAGCCATGATGTACGAGAGATCAAAGCTCTGACGGGCGACCACGGCGAACACTTTAACCGAATCGTGACAGAGGTGGAACTGCTGGGACAGGACAGTGATCTGTGCAGGAAGGTAGAAGAGGACCTGAAGAGGCTGAAGAATCACTCACATGATTCATTGGGGCGCATGCAGGGCCACATTAACAGACTCCAGATCAGACTGGACTCAGAGAGAGACGGTTGCCTCCAGATCTGTTCACAGCTGCAGGACGAAGTTCGTCTACTGCGAGACGATGTCAGAAGATGCACTGGCCAATGTAGGACCAGCCAGCACTCACCCACAGGTCAGATCAAATCAATCACAAAGCAGCTACATAGCTCTTTGGAACAAATAATGAAATGATATAGATTTTTGAAACAATCCACATATGTTACATCAGATCCTTTAACTCTGAGATGTGAACAAACACAGGAGCTCGTAAATGTCTTAAATTGAGTTGGCAAACTTAAAAACCTATAGGTGCTGGGTCAGGTGGCACTGGTGGTAGCAGTGGACGTGGAAATGGACTGGATACTGAGAAGCTTCTAGATGGCCACAGTGTGATTGGCAGCTCCATCAACAACAACCAGCTGAAGACCCTGCAAGGTGAACTGTCTGAGGTCATCATCACCTTTAGCTCCATCAACGACACTCTGAAGGGGCTCGAACACACGGTGCAGAAACACAGCAGTGTCATCACCGACCTTGGTGAGCCAAAGCTCAATAAGAATAAATGCATGGTTAATGATGCTTCTGCTCCTACCATTCACGCTTTCATTCTCTGACTCCCACCAGGGAACACAAAGGACAAGATAATTTCAGAGCTGGACAAGATCCAGCAAGAGGTGACAGAGCACGTGGAGGAAAGCCGAGACCGTCTGGATGGGATGGGAAATGTCCTCCAACGCTTTGAGAACACACTGCTGGTGGAGATAGGCGACTGTAAGAGGTCTGGCGATGGGCTGGAGAAGAGGCTGTCGAAGCTGGAGGGTGTGTGTGGGAGACTGGATGGCGTCTCTGATTCCATCCACAAGATCAAGGAAGGCAAGTTTGTTCTTATGGAGCCTCTTGGGTGTATTTCCCTCAAAACCACAGTAAGCACAGCAATTATAAATATTCTTCAACAGGTGGAACTTCTGAAATGACTCAGTCCAGTTGTCTTGGAGACTTCCCTGGTGTAAAGAGTGCACTGTGGTCAGATGAAGTTATCTGAACACATGAGCATGAATGATATCATCATGTGTTGAGGTCACTGCTGAATCCCTGTTTTCACCTGTCCTGTATTCTGATGTTTCCTCTGTTCAGGACTGAATCGACATATGTCCAATTTGTGGACATGTGTCTCTGGTCTAAATGACTCGGTTGTCCATCATGGAGGAATCCTGGACGTTATCCAGAAGAACCAGGACACTGTCCACAGCAGGATGAAGAACCTGAATTCGAGTGTGAGCCAGATCCTCAAAGACCTTCAGAGTTTCTCTGACCACAACCGGACTGGTGCGCTTGACTGTACAGTCTTCTGTTTCATGCTCTAATTTAAACTCAGTCTCAATGAGGTTAGAATCGGCCCCCTGACATTGACCTTCCCTCAGTCTCTGGGTTTCTCTCCTTGACTTTGTGAATTTTTTAATATTAAATATCAAAGAAAATATGTAGAATTTCATTATCTGTCCATAAGACCTAACCCTTCCCATCATGAACAAAAAACTATAGGTTCCCTTCGGGTTCTCCAGCCTGCAAAAACATGCCTATTTAGGTTAATTGGTGGTTCCAAATTTCCTCCATACCTGTGCGTCTCTATATGTTACTCCTGCAATAGACTAGTGGCCTTTCCAGGGTGGGCTGAGCCTTTGCTCAATATCAGCTTGGATTGGCTCTGCCCTCCGCAACTCCGATAGATGGGCAGTGTAGATGATGGATGGAGGATCCTCTCAATGTAGGATGGTGTCCATCAGACATGAATCCCATCTCCTTATCTATACTGCTTATCAGGGTTGTTTGAGCCAATTCCAGCTGACACCAGGTGAAGGCGGTGTACATCCTGAACAGATCGGGCCGACGAATAGTGACAAACAACCATTTACACTCATATTCATACGTACGGGCAATTTAGAGTCATCAGTTATCCTAAACGTGCGTGTCTTTGGACACTTTGCCATCCCCCGTTAAATATGAATAATATATATGAGGATACAATATATACATATGGTGTGGGGCACCAGGAAGTCCATTTGGCCAATTGTCAAAGTCCTCAGAGACTTTTTCTAGACATACCTTTTGATCTAAGTTGTAATAATGAGCACAAGTTGAAAAGAAGATCACTTGCTGGAGGACTTCTTTATATACAGCTGTACATGGTCTCTTTCTCTTCTCTTCCTGGCATTGTTGTTATAGTTTCCCTAATCCAATGGGTTGAGACAGCAAACTACTCTGAGTCTACACCCTGTTGGAGGTTTCTTCCTGTTCAATAAGAGTTTTTCCTCCTCAACATTGCCAAGTGTGGCTCTTTTTTTGGGTGCTGATAAATTATAATGTAGATTATGTCATCTCTCTAAGAAGGGTTATCTTCTGGAGGATCTACCAGCAGCTATTACCTCTGAAAACCCAGCTCCAGGATCACTGTGATACAAAAGCCCTTCCACCGCATTAAGGTGGTATTTCAGGGAAAGCCTCCATGGTGAAAGGAGCTGGTCGATGTTGATCTAGAATCTGTTCAGGATACCTCCTTCATCTCATGGCGCAGCAAGCTACATCTCCACAATCTGATTAATTGTGCAAAGCCAATGGAAAACCACACAACTTTATTTAAGGAGACTACAAACCCACAAATAAAATGTCAGCATGACTTTTAAGGGAATTTGTATCCCACTGTAAAATTATTGTTTTCATGATGTGTTAATGATGCGGATTTCATATTTGGATGTATTGTCATTTAATATATTCCTTTACACAGGTCTGCCAGGACCCCCTGGACCCCCAGGCGAAAGAGGCTTTAATGGACTTCCAGGTCCCCAGGGGCCCCCAGGACTTCCTGGACCAGAAGGAGAACGTGGACTTCGAGGGCTACCCGGTAAGAAACATATGAGTTTTTCTGTAGAGATGGAGGAAGAGAGGGAGATGGAATTCTCAAAATATAGAATGCTTTGAATTTACAAACTAAATGTCCACATGTACTACATATAATCGTTCGCATCAACTGATATCACCTGCTCTGTTTCTGACAGGTCCCAAAGGTGAACCAGGTATTGACTTTTTCAAGAATCAGAGTTCGGGTTATATATATATATATATATATATATGGTATACATATATGTACATACATACACACTGTCTCTGTCTGTGCATGTCTCCTCAGGCCTGCCCGGAGTTGATGCTCATGTACCTAGACTGTCCTTCTCTGCTGCCCTGACCGTCCCCATGGACAGAGCTGGAACCATCGTTTTTGACAAGATCTTCGTCAATGAAGGAGACTTTTATGACCCAAGAACAGGTAAACCTGAGGCAGTTGTGTCTGTATGTGAAGTAAGTTTGTGGTAAAATTAAATTTTTGTATTTCCAAAGTCTCTATCAACCATTCAAAGAGCCTCACCATGTTGGCAGCATCAGCAGCTGCTTTGATTCAGTGTCTCTTTCATGACTCACAGGTGATATAAACTGAAGAACCTTCTGATTACTACCAGCTGAGCCTCATCCCCCACGCTGTCGGCCTCGACCTGTGAATTGTTTTTTTTTGTTTTTTCAGGCATTTTCACCGCCCCTGTGGATGGACACTATTTCTTCAGTGCCGTCCTGACGGGCCATAAGAATGAAAAGATTGAGGCAGTTCTTTCCAAGTCGAACTACGGCATGGCCCGGGTGGACTCTGGAGGCTACCAGCCTGAGGGCCTGGAGAACAACCCTGTGGCTGAAGCTAAAACCCCCCCCGGCTCTCTGGCCGTCTTCAGCATCATCCTGCCTTTGCAGACTCGGGACACTGTGTGCATAGACCTGGTGATGGGCAAACTGGCCCACTCTGTGGAGCCCCTTACCATATTCAATGGCATGTTACTGTATGAAGAAATGTGACAATGTGATGTCACTTCCTTATTGACCCAGGAGTGATATAATGCTTTGAAATTAACCTTAAGACCTGAAGAGATATCTGTCTCAGCCTCTTCCCAGGAGTCTGCTCCACTTTTTATCTTATTGTTCTATTGAGTCTTTATGTCTCGTCACATGTGGACAATTGAGGGAGTTTTCACTGACTGCAGCTGATCTGGTCACATGACCTGACCTTAGATGAGCACCGTGAGGACATGTCCCTATAAACCACAATCAGCTGATGCCAGCAGAACTTCTTTTTTGCTCCTGCTGCAACTTTTAAACTACTCTTTAGGAGCACGTGAACTTGTGTGGTGAAAGATGGCAGCATTAACACTTTTTAGAGACGTCAGTGCCCCCAACAGGCTACAGAGATCTAGACAAAAAACAACACTTGATGTACTGATGCTGTGAGGCTGAGCAGTGGTGGAGCTTCAACTTTAAAATCTGTCCTGAGGGTGGCGCTACAATGCGGAACTGATGGTCATTAACATTTCATCTTCTGAAAATGATGAGGACGATTATCTGATTGGTTGATATTTAGATACCTGTCTGTTATTGATGATCTGATTGAGATAAGTAATTGTGAACCGAAGTGTTTGACAGATGAGTCATTGTTACTGTTAAATGCCACGCTCAGCAGGTCAGATGTTGTCAAGGCGACAAAATGTCACTTTACATATGAAAAACATGGAAAGTTTTGTACCTTGCAGAAGCAGAATGTTTATTCTATAAGAGGAGGGAGTTCACATTGTGAATGATTTTATATTGAGCTGCACCTTTTGTGTTTTGTTTGTTGTTTTATTTCACACTTCACCAAATGTCACTTTTGACACGTTTTAGTTCAAGGCTGGAAATACTCTGTATTTTCTTAATGTCAACAAATCACATGAAAACACCAGTGGTGGAAAAGACATTCATTCAGTACATTAACACCACCCTGTAAAATGCAGGGGGACGAAAACATGTCTTGAATTTTTAAATGTTATTTAAATCAATGTACAGAATTTTTATATTCCAAATGTACTTAATCATATTTAATATTATAATTAGTTCTATGTTCTTTTCTTATTTGTAAAGAATCTTGTAAGGTAAACAGCAATAATAACTATATGAGTAATTAACAGTTTGTTTGTAAATGTACTTTCCACCACTGAAGGTTAAACCCAGCAGTGCATTGACTTTTCCTGTTCAAGACGTGAAAGATTGAAAATATTTTAAGTACAGTTTTCTTTATATTTTAAAAGATTTCTTCATTTCCTGAAACAGCTCCTTTGTAGTCATGGCAGGTCGATTCATCTGGTGCTACAGTGAATATTTGTGGGATAAGGATGTGTATGTATGTTTAATCTGACTGGTAGTTGTTTTTTTTAGTTCTATATTTTGGGCCTTTACGCCTTTATTCCAATTACAGTAATTGGCAGAGTAGCCAACATGAAGCAGAGAGACAGAGAGACAGAGACAGAGAGAGAGAGACGACATGCAGCATAGGTCTGCATGTCGTCTCTCTTCTCACTGATGTCTTTATTTACACAAATTAGCAATGGAGCTTCATTAGTCAGACCACTACGATGCACATGCACATGCACACACACACACACACACACACACACACACAGCACTTGCTGACCGTGGGATTTGTTGACAAAAGTAAAATATTCAGTCAGACCAGATTTTTGGTGAAAACCAAAATTTCTGTTCTTACAGGTGAGGATGATCAAGGACAAGTTTTGTCAACAGATGTTGTTTTGAATAACTAGATGTAATGAAACGCTATAATCATTTACAGATGATACACCAAGGACACAGCCAGCTCCTCTCTGTGAAATGGTTCCAGTATCTTCACTCTCTACATACAAAATTATCAGATGTTTCTAACAATCTGAAAACAGCAAATCTGAATAGGTAACCAAAACAGGAGGCACGAAAAGCACCGCTGCCTGAATGAATTCTAGAAACTTCACTCTCTGGCAGGCTTTAGCTACAGCTCTCATGTAAACCTGATTTACATTTCACACTTTTGTACTAACTAATTTTCACTGTCATTAAAGGAAATATGTTTCAAACCAGCAGGCTGTTTTATGAACTGTACAGTTTTTTAATAGAAAAATGTATTTTGTCAGGATCTCATAAATTATTGTAATTTCCTGATGATCATGATTGAAATCAATCAAGTCTGTCATGTTCATCAGAAGAAATGCAACTTTTATTACAGATCTGACACAGAAACACTGACAGGTTTTAAGAGCCATTTTGGAATACATTCTTTGTTCAGGTATGCAACTACACAATGAAACACAACTACAACACAACACACTGCACAATTGAAAATGGATGATGAAGCACTTAGGCCAGGTGGGGGTTTGAATTCTAGGGCACACAGGGATTCTGGCAGGTGGCGTCCACTGCCGTACCGCACCACAGTCATACTTTCCTGTCCATAACTCATTGTGGGTCTTGTGTTGTTTCATTTCTTTTATTTTTCTTCTTTTCTGCAACTTTGCAACCTTTTTCATCTATTAATAATACATTTTAAATTGTATTTATAGCAAAGATATCGCTAAAATAAAATATTATTTATAACTATCAATATTTCAACAGAAATAATTAAAATTGTCTTTAATAAATCAAAATAAATCTTTTTTGTCAATTATATTTGTAATCAAAATAAAATTGTCTCCTTAAATGAGAAAAGACAATTTCAATTGGCACCCAAAAAGCAACGTTTTGACCTTAACGGTGTTCATCAGGCTAAGGTGTAAAAAAGAGAAATAAAACGTAGGCTGGACTCGGCTGTTCTGGACATTGTCTGTTTGAAGGTGTTACATCCGTCCCTCGTGCCAACCCCTCCACAACAAAGCTGTCTAACCCTAACCTGAGTCCCCCAAGTGTCTCTGTGTTTGTGTGTTGAGTGGAAACAGGTGTGTTGGAGCAGAGCTACACCAGCTGCAACTTATCCAATAATTAAACCTACCTGCTATAAAAGCCCAGCACAGCCACTTCCCCCCCTGCTGGATTTTAACTGCAGATTAGTTAGTGTGCTGCGTGCAGCCTTTTGTTTGTGACCCTTAGAGCTTTTTTTTACCTGTATTTTAAACAAACCTGGGTTAGGGCGTGGGAACTGAGCCTGTCTCCTGCTGAGGACAGTAGGGGCACAGTCCTTCCCCCAATCCCTTCCGCCACCCAGCTCCCGAAATGGCTGACGGCGGCGCCCCCTGCCATACTGCACCACCATCCAGCCTTCATCATATTGACCCATATTGGGTCTTTTAAATGTATGTTTTTTTTATGTGTCTGTGATGTCGCCTTTGTTATTCTATGTAATAAATGTTTTTTTGTCTTTAATTGCTATTTGTTAAAAGATATTTATTAATAAATTTATTTATTTATAATAACTAAAGGCTAGGAGTTTGGGTTTTTTTGGATCCCTGGCCGCGGAGCGGCACGGGGATCCACGCACTGGCCCTTAACTGGCCCGGTCAGGGCAGGTCCCAGTCCCCAGTCCCGAATGGGGTTGTAAATAAATAAAAATATATATTTTAAAAAGTAAATTTTTTTTGAATTAGGGGTTTGGGTTTTTGGACCCCCGGCCGCGGAGCGGCACGGGGATCCATGCACTGGCTCTCAACAGGCCCAGGTTAGGGCAGGTCCCAGTCCCTCGTCCCGAATGGGGTTAAAAACAATTTTTTTAAATTTTAATTGGGTTGGGAGTTTGGGTTTTTGGGTGGGGTTAGGGAGTAGGGGTATGGAGGGGTCATCCCCGTGAGGGGATGGCCCCAATGCACTCGCACTGCCCGGGGGCCCCCCGGCTCCCTCCCCAAATGATAATTGTTTTTATTATTACTATTTATTTGAAATGAAATGAAATAGTAAATAAAGCAAAAAACCAACTGATTCCCTTAAAATAATATTAATAAGATAGGCCTTCACATGCACCGCCTCGCGACGTTTCGACCTCTGATTGGGTCTTCTTCAGGCTATAGGTGCATGTGTTCCCCCCAAAAGAAAGGGTTAGGGTTAGGGTTAGGGCATGGGAAAAGAACCCATCCCCTATTGAGGACAGGAGGGGCACGGTCCTTCCCCCAATCCCTTCCGCCACCCTGGTCCCAAAATGGCTGACGGCGGCGCCCCCTACCGTAGCGCACTACCGTCCAGCCTTCCTCATCTTGACCCATATTGGGTCTTTTTTTAGTCTGTGTTTGTCTTTTGTGATGTCGCCTTTGTTATTCTATGTTAATAATTTTTTTTATATTTAATTATTATTTATTAATAGATATTTATTTATAACTTATTTATTTATAATAATAAAGGCTTTTAAAACAAAAAAATGAAAAAAATGAAAAAAAAATTTATGATTAAACTAAACTCCTTAATTAGTTTTTAATAAAATAATAATAATAATAAATGAAATATTGCACTCCGTCGACGTTTCGACCTGTGTAGGTCTTCTTCAGGAGTGAGTGCAAAAGTTGTGTGTGTGTGTGTAAGAGAGATGTGGTTATGAGCGTTTGAGTGAGAATGAATGAGAATGTCTCCTTCCCGTTTTATAACCTCCTGTTAGAGTTCCCTTGTGTTTTTGTTTTAGTTTCTTTAGTTTCCTAGTTTCCCTTTTATTTTTTTGTTGTCAGTGTTATTCAATTAAATGTTTTTTTAACTTTCTACCATAAAATAGAATAAAATAAATAATAATAAAAAAAGTAAAAATAAAAATAATATATATAATATAAAATTTTATTTTTTTAATTTTTTATTTTTTTATATATAGGGGTAGGGTTAAATTAGATTAGGTGAGGGAAAAGAAAGGGTCATCCCCGTGAGGGGATAGCCCTGGGGCACTCGCACTTCCCGGGGGGCCCCCCAGTCACTTCCCCGGCTAAGTAATGTTTTTTATTTAGTATACATTTTTTTGTATTTTGTTTTTATTTAAATCATAATAATTGATAAATTAATCATAATGAAAATAAATCCCAAATTAATAGGCCTTTTGGTAGCGTACTGTTGCAACGTTTCGACTAGGTTTTGGTCTTCATCAGGCTTTGGTACGCTCCATCCCCCCCAACAAAAAGAAAAGAAATGAGAGAGCTGCTCTGTGTTGGCTTTTATACTCTCCGTTGGCTCCACCCACTTTAGTTTTAGTTGTTTCCCAAGTTTTTAGGTTTGTAGTTTTTATCCAATTCCTTAGGGGGTTAGGGTTAGGGCGTGGGAAAAGAACCCGTCCCCTATTGAGGACAGGAGGGGCACGGTCCTTCCCCCAATCCCTTCCGCCACCCTGGTCCCAAAATGGCTGACGGCGGCGCCCCCTACCGTAGCGCACTACCGTCCAGCCTTCCTCATCTTGACCCATATTGGGTCTTTTTAAATCTGTGTTTGTCTTTTGTGATGTCGCCTTTGTTATTCTATGTTAATAATATATATATTTAATTATTATTTATTAATAGATATTTATTTATAACCTATTTATATATAATAATAAAGGCTTTTAAAACAAAAAAATGAATTTTTTTTTATTAAAATAAACTCCTTAATTAGTTTTTAATAAAAAAATAATAATAATAAATGAAAAATTGCACTCCGTCGACGTTTCGAC
>CM068480.1:5000-100000 GCA_034769265.1 Remorina albescens
ATGGCAATTACAGCCGTCCCTCCTACGCATCCGTTACCAGGATGCGCAAAAATAGGAACAGGGACTATCCCCAACGCCAATATAGAGAGCCAGGCTTCCAGCCACAATTTTTGGCACCCCGTGGAGGTTACAGACCTCCACACACCAACTATCAAAAACAAACAATGTACAGAAAACACAACATGAATACTTACTTCAACAAACGATATGTTTACCCAACCTCACATACAAACACAAACAAAAAAGGAGACAACAGACCTAAATCTGGAGATCCTGACTTCAGTTTGAAAGTCCGGGCCCTACATAGGATCATAAAATTGTCTCATCACCTCAAAAATGTTTCTGCTCCCCAACCTCCTATCACAATCCAGAGACTTTCTAAAGATCTGGCAACAACCATCAAACCCGCAACCCCCAATGACAAAACACGTGCCCTCATAGAGGGTAATGCAAAAAATTGGGAACACACAACCATGATGATCCTCCAGGATCATTACACAAACACACTAGAGGACGAATTGGACAAACTAACACAACTTCCACCTTTCGAATGGCGAGAACCTTTCCGAGTGGCTTCCAGTTGGGCGAGACGTGGCCTTGGACGCCTCAAAGAAGAAACACTGGAACAGACTGAAGCACTGATCATTGCCAGACTGGAATCAGAGGACAAAAACAACAATCCGAAAGAGACTCATGAACAGACACAAACCACAACAACTGACAAAACACCACCAACAACACTCGAACCTCCACCTAAATTAACAATCACAGCACAAGTACATACAAAACCAACACAAACGACAACCACTGCAACCATGACAGATGAATCAGGAGGTTGGTCACCTCTACTGGAGGAAAGATTGGTGGATACTTCACTTCCAACTCCTATTCCACCACCTCCCCCTTCTCTGAAACCTATACAACCCTCTCCTCCAAAACCACAAAGAACTCCACGCACAAGCACAATTAATAAACCCATCCCTCCCAATAACCCATGTGTAGTGCAAGACGATGACTCCATCTTGGACATGTCACTTCATGATTTCGACGACCTTTTCGAGACCACAACAAACAACACTCCCACACCGCAACAAACCAAACAAACAACACAAACAAAGACTACTTCTACACCAGTCAAAACCTACAAATTGAGAACAGCTATTCAAAGCCGCTTGAGCCTACGCCCTAGGACCCCGGTCGAAAAATCTAGCGAACCGGAACCCAAGGTCCGAAAACCCACTCGACACATTAACTCCAATGACAAAACAAGGGATTGGGGTTTAAGCATCACCAAAAAATGGGTCATCATGGGAGACTCAAATGTGTCCCGTTTTCCACCATTTAACATTGATGACCTACAAGTTGACTCCTACCCAGGAGCAACCTTTGCAAATGCGGAAGTCTTAATTAAGAAATCCATCATCTCCACCCCGGTGGAGAAGATAATCCTAGCGTTTGGCATTAATAACCGCATCCAAAAAACCAAATTAGCAATAGAGACACAACTTCTAGCCGCAGTCCGGGCAGCAGATAACAGATTCCCTGAAGCAGAAGTATGGGTCCCCCTGCTTAACTACTCCAAATCCCTCTCACTCAGAGAACAAAGCAATGTAATGTTCCTCAATCATCAGATCCTGAAAAACTGTCTCCACATTCCGGCTCTTCCACAAAAATTCTTTTTCACCCTACAAGACAATATCCATTGGACAAAACCCACAGCCCGCAAAATACTGGAACACTGGATTGAGCACGTAAAATAAATGGCCCCACAAGCCTGCCCTCACAGGAGGGGCCAAAAAATGTGATAAACCTCTCTCAAAAATTCAAACTAACCACCTCACAATACTCCCTACTCAGCAAGGGACTAACATTCATTCCCACTAGAGGCAGCAACAAAAACATTAATGAATCTACTAGATGGGAACTCCAACAGTACCATCGCAGGATCAGATTAATGGCTCATTTTCGGGACCGAGGGACTGCAGATCCCCCACCCTTTACCCCAAAAACGGAATGGATTCCACCACTTACTACATTACCACATGAAATAAAAGAACTAATACAAACAGATCTCCAATATTTTGACAATAATTTTCAAATTGGTGGAACTAAACCAAATCTCATCAAGAAAGAGGTAGCGGCCTTACAGGAGTTAAAAAACAATAAAAACATTGTCATTAAACCGGCGGATAAGGGAAGTTCGATTGTCATAATGGACAGGGAACAATATCTTTGGGAAGGACACAGACAATTGAGAGATAAAAACTATTATCGTAAACTACAAGAACCCATATATCCCGAGACAAAACAATTAGTGAAACCCATCCTCGCAAAATTAACCGAAAAAAAGTTTATAAACAAAAAACAACAAAAATACTTAATTGGAAGCACACAACCAAGAGCTAGACTCTTTTATCTCCTTCCCAAAATTCATAAGGACCCAAAAAAATGGAGCATACCATACGAAATCCCACCTGGCAGACCTATCGTGTCCGACTGCGACAGTGAGACTTACTATACAGCTGAATTCATCGATTTTTACCTCAACCCACTATCCAATAGACATAAAAGTTACATCAAGGATACGTACGACTTTGTCACTAAAATTAAACAATTACTTATCCCCCCGGAATCCCTTTTATTCACAATGGACGTTGACAGCCTATACACAAACATTGATATTAATGAAGGCATTCAAACAGTTAAAAACATCTTTACAAAATATCCAGACAAAAGAAGACCTGACAAAGAAATTCTACAACTATTAGACATTAATTTAAAGAGGAATGACTTCCAGTTTGACAATCAATTTTTCCTACAAATTAAGGGAACGGCCATGGGAAAGAAGTTCGCACCGGCCTACGCCAACATCTTCATGGCCGAGTGGGAAACTTCTGCGTTGGCCTCCTGTCAAAGGAAACCTCTATATTATTTCAGATATCTGGACGATATCTGGGGGATATGGCCTCACCCCAAGGATTCATTTGAACAATTTCTCACAACCTTAAATAATCACAACCCATCCATCAAACTGAAAGCCACTCTCCACCCGACAAAAATCAATTTTCTAGACACAACAACATACAAAGGAAAGGACTTTGACACAACTGGGAAATTGGATATAAAAGTTTACTTCAAAGAAACGGACACACACGCCCTACTTCATGCAAATAGTCATCATCCGAAACACACCTACGCAGGATTATTAAAATCTCAACTTCTAAGATTCCACAGAATATGTAGCAGACAAGAGGACTTTATGGAAGCCACTAAAACACTTTTTCGAGCCTTAGCCATGAGAGGCTACAACCGCTCATTTAGGCGTAAGATACTCAACAATTTTTTACAAATCCGACCTGCCTCGGTATCAAAGGCACTTCCCTTTGTAACAACTTTTTCTACGGCCACAGCAAATCTAGCTAAAGCCATTAAACACAATTTTTCATCCACGGTTGGTCACTTGCAGACCTTCAAGAACCACAGAGTGATAACGGCCTTTAAAAAGAACAAAAATCTACAAGACCACCTAGTTCAGGCAAAGGTCAAACCTCTAACGACCTTAAGACCCAAAGGACAAGGGGAATTTTTTAAGCACTTAACCTGGCTTCGCAGCAAAGCCAACGGCAATGTTTTCAAATCTATGGCGAAGGGAAACCCCCACACCAAAAATTGTATTTACTTAATTACCTGCACAAAATGCGGGATTCAATATGTTGGTGAAACCAAAAACACCATCCTCACAAGGTTCACCCAACACCGATATAATATTTTGCGACACAAGGAAATTAACACTCCTTTAGTTGCTCATTTTTTGGCTCATGGATGGCCTTCGGTACGGGCTACTGTCATCCAATGGAACCCGAACTGGACAGCCAGCCAACGAGTCCGGGCTGAACGAGGCTGGATACACAAATTGGACACTATAGTCCCCAAAGGTCTGAACCAAAAATAGGGATATCCACAACAAAACTACCACATCACAACAATTCACTACTTTAAGAAAAACCCTAACCCTAATCTTAACCTAATCAAAATTATAAACTAACTCTTTTTTGACTCTAAAACCTAACCCTAACCTCAGAACCGTTATACAAATTTAACCTTAACCCTAACCCTAATTCTAACCCTAACCTCAGAACTGTAATCTAAAATTAACCCTAATTTGGCCCGAATCCTAACCCTAACCTCAGAATTGGAATCTAAAATTAACCCTAATTTGGCCCGAATCCTAACCCTAACCTCAGAATTGGAATCTAAAATTAACCCTAATTTGGCCCGAATCCTAACCCTAACCTCAGAATTGGAATTTAAAACTAACCCTAATTTGGCCCTAATCCTAACCCTAACCCTCAAAATTGGAATCTAAAACTAACCCTAATTTGGCCCTAACCCTAACCCTAACATCAAAATTGATTAAATAAACCCTATTTGGGACGGGGGACCCGTCCTAACCAGGGCCTGTTGAGGGCCAGTGCACGGATCCCCGTGCCGCTCCGCGGCCGGGGATCCAAATAACCCAAACCCCTAACTAGCCAGCGCCTCCTGTCCTTATGGTTGGGACGGTTCCATGCCCATTAATTCAATTTATTTATTTATTTATCTCAATGATTTACTTTCCTACTAATTAATTCATCTTGAAAATTAATACTGGACATATACGGATACAGAACAATGGGACTCACTATAGAATGTATAAAAGAAAAAAAATTTTTTTATAAAATACATTAATTTATTTGGATTCAACACATAACCTTAAAAAACTAAGTTATGGAAGGTCATAACATACTAAAACCAATCTGCTCTATAAAAAACCTTTTTTTTCCCTACCCTTTTACAAAACCAACAACAACCCACAATCTGAGGACTCTTTGTTAAAAACATCTTGGTTGAACCAGAGTTACTCTCTGGCTCCGCCCCTCACCCTATATATAGGAGACTCCAACTCTGCTTCTCACTTGCTCTTTGCAGCTTGACGAGAACACATCTCCACAGACCTTTTACCACCAAGTAGCTACTTTCCCGCGAACAAGCCCACCTGAAGAAGGTCCTTTCAAGGACCGAAACGTCGTGACCGGCTTGTTCATAATTTGACCTTTTTCAAAAAAAAGCAACGCTCCAAAATGGACAGACGACATGATGATGGGGGTTGGACGGTTGTCTCGCACCGACGGGGTCGTACTTTGCGGCGCCGCGAGGTGTGGACGCCGTACCATTCTCCAGAAGCTCGCTTCCATGGCAATTACAGCCGTCCCTCCTACGCATCCGTTACCAGGATGCGCAAAAATAGGAACAGGGACTATCCCCAACGCCAATATAGAGAGCCAGGCTTCCAGCCACAATTTTTGGCACCCCGTGGAGGTTACAGACCTCCACACACCAACTATCAAAAACAAACAATGTACAGAAAACACAACATGAATACTTACTTCAACAAACGATATGTTTACCCAACCTCACATACAAACACAAACAAAAAAGGAGACAACAGACCTAAATCTGGAGATCCTGACTTCAGTTTGAAAGTCCGGGCCCTACATAGGATCATAAAATTGTCTCATCACCTCAAAAATGTTTCTGCTCCCCAACCTCCTATCACAATCCAGAGACTTTCTAAAGATCTGGCAACAACCATCAAACCCGCAACCCCCAATGACAAAACACGTGCCCTCATAGAGGGTAATGCAAAAAATTGGGAACACACAACCATGATGATCCTCCAGGATCATTACACAAACACACTAGAGGACGAATTGGACAAACTAACACAACTTCCACCTTTCGAATGGCGAGAACCTTTCCGAGTGGCTTCCAGTTGGGCGAGACGTGGCCTTGGACGCCTCAAAGAAGAAACACTGGAACAGACTGAAGCACTGATCATTGCCAGACTGGAATCAGAGGACAAAAACAACAATCCGAAAGAGACTCATGAACAGACACAAACCACAACAACTGACAAAACACCACCAACAACACTCGAACCTCCACCTAAATTAACAATCACAGCACAAGTACATACAAAACCAACACAAACGACAACCACTGCAACCATGACAGATGAATCAGGAGGTTGGTCACCTCTACTGGAGGAAAGATTGGTGGATACTTCACTTCCAACTCCTATTCCACCACCTCCCCCTTCTCTGAAACCTATACAACCCTCTCCTCCAAAACCACAAAGAACTCCACGCACAAGCACAATTAATAAACCCATCCCTCCCAATAACCCATGTGTAGTGCAAGACGATGACTCCATCTTGGACATGTCACTTCATGATTTCGACGACCTTTTCGAGACCACAACAAACAACACTCCCACACCGCAACAAACCAAACAAACAACACAAACAAAGACTACTTCTACACCAGTCAAAACCTACAAATTGAGAACAGCTATTCAAAGCCGCTTGAGCCTACGCCCTAGGACCCCGGTCGAAAAATCTAGCGAACCGGAACCCAAGGTCCGAAAACCCACTCGACACATTAACTCCAATGACAAAACAAGGGATTGGGGTTTAAGCATCACCAAAAAATGGGTCATCATGGGAGACTCAAATGTGTCCCGTTTTCCACCATTTAACATTGATGACCTACAAGTTGACTCCTACCCAGGAGCAACCTTTGCAAATGCGGAAGTCTTAATTAAGAAATCCATCATCTCCACCCCGGTGGAGAAGATAATCCTAGCGTTTGGCATTAATAACCGCATCCAAAAAACCAAATTAGCAATAGAGACACAACTTCTAGCCGCAGTCCGGGCAGCAGATAACAGATTCCCTGAAGCAGAAGTATGGGTCCCCCTGCTTAACTACTCCAAATCCCTCTCACTCAGAGAACAAAGCAATGTAATGTTCCTCAATCATCAGATCCTGAAAAACTGTCTCCACATTCCGGCTCTTCCACAAAAATTCTTTTTCACCCTACAAGACAATATCCATTGGACAAAACCCACAGCCCGCAAAATACTGGAACACTGGATTGAGCACGTAAAATAAATGGCCCCACAAGCCTGCCCTCACAGGAGGGGCCAAAAAATGTGATAAACCTCTCTCAAAAATTCAAACTAACCACCTCACAATACTCCCTACTCAGCAAGGGACTAACATTCATTCCCACTAGAGGCAGCAACAAAAACATTAATGAATCTACTAGATGGGAACTCCAACAGTACCATCGCAGGATCAGATTAATGGCTCATTTTCGGGACCGAGGGACTGCAGATCCCCCACCCTTTACCCCAAAAACGGAATGGATTCCACCACTTACTACATTACCACATGAAATAAAAGAACTAATACAAACAGATCTCCAATATTTTGACAATAATTTTCAAATTGGTGGAACTAAACCAAATCTCATCAAGAAAGAGGTAGCGGCCTTACAGGAGTTAAAAAACAATAAAAACATTGTCATTAAACCGGCGGATAAGGGAAGTTCGATTGTCATAATGGACAGGGAACAATATCTTTGGGAAGGACACAGACAATTGAGAGATAAAAACTATTATCGTAAACTACAAGAACCCATATATCCCGAGACAAAACAATTAGTGAAACCCATCCTCGCAAAATTAACCGAAAAAAAGTTTATAAACAAAAAACAACAAAAATACTTAATTGGAAGCACACAACCAAGAGCTAGACTCTTTTATCTCCTTCCCAAAATTCATAAGGACCCAAAAAAATGGAGCATACCATACGAAATCCCACCTGGCAGACCTATCGTGTCCGACTGCGACAGTGAGACTTACTATACAGCTGAATTCATCGATTTTTACCTCAACCCACTATCCAATAGACATAAAAGTTACATCAAGGATACGTACGACTTTGTCACTAAAATTAAACAATTACTTATCCCCCCGGAATCCCTTTTATTCACAATGGACGTTGACAGCCTATACACAAACATTGATATTAATGAAGGCATTCAAACAGTTAAAAACATCTTTACAAAATATCCAGACAAAAGAAGACCTGACAAAGAAATTCTACAACTATTAGACATTAATTTAAAGAGGAATGACTTCCAGTTTGACAATCAATTTTTCCTACAAATTAAGGGAACGGCCATGGGAAAGAAGTTCGCACCGGCCTACGCCAACATCTTCATGGCCGAGTGGGAAACTTCTGCGTTGGCCTCCTGTCAAAGGAAACCTCTATATTATTTCAGATATCTGGACGATATCTGGGGGATATGGCCTCACCCCAAGGATTCATTTGAACAATTTCTCACAACCTTAAATAATCACAACCCATCCATCAAACTGAAAGCCACTCTCCACCCGACAAAAATCAATTTTCTAGACACAACAACATACAAAGGAAAGGACTTTGACACAACTGGGAAATTGGATATAAAAGTTTACTTCAAAGAAACGGACACACACGCCCTACTTCATGCAAATAGTCATCATCCGAAACACACCTACGCAGGATTATTAAAATCTCAACTTCTAAGATTCCACAGAATATGTAGCAGACAAGAGGACTTTATGGAAGCCACTAAAACACTTTTTCGAGCCTTAGCCATGAGAGGCTACAACCGCTCATTTAGGCGTAAGATACTCAACAATTTTTTACAAATCCGACCTGCCTCGGTATCAAAGGCACTTCCCTTTGTAACAACTTTTTCTACGGCCACAGCAAATCTAGCTAAAGCCATTAAACACAATTTTTCATCCACGGTTGGTCACTTGCAGACCTTCAAGAACCACAGAGTGATAACGGCCTTTAAAAAGAACAAAAATCTACAAGACCACCTAGTTCAGGCAAAGGTCAAACCTCTAACGACCTTAAGACCCAAAGGACAAGGGGAATTTTTTAAGCACTTAACCTGGCTTCGCAGCAAAGCCAACGGCAATGTTTTCAAATCTATGGCGAAGGGAAACCCCCACACCAAAAATTGTATTTACTTAATTACCTGCACAAAATGCGGGATTCAATATGTTGGTGAAACCAAAAACACCATCCTCACAAGGTTCACCCAACACCGATATAATATTTTGCGACACAAGGAAATTAACACTCCTTTAGTTGCTCATTTTTTGGCTCATGGATGGCCTTCGGTACGGGCTACTGTCATCCAATGGAACCCGAACTGGACAGCCAGCCAACGAGTCCGGGCTGAACGAGGCTGGATACACAAATTGGACACTATAGTCCCCAAAGGTCTGAACCAAAAATAGGGATATCCACAACAAAACTACCACATCACAACAATTCACTACTTTAAGAAAAACCCTAACCCTAATCTTAACCTAATCAAAATTATAAACTAACTCTTTTTTGACTCTAAAACCTAACCCTAACCTCAGAACCGTTATACAAATTTAACCTTAACCCTAACCCTAATTCTAACCCTAACCTCAGAACTGTAATCTAAAATTAACCCTAATTTGGCCCGAATCCTAAACCTAACCTCAGAATTGGAATCTAAAATTAACCCTAATTTGGCCCGAATCCTAACCCTAACCTCAGAATTGGAATCTAAAATTAACCCTAATTTGGCCCGAATCCTAACCCTAACCTCAGAATTGGAATTTAAAACTAACCCTAATTTGGCCCTAATCCTAACCCTAACCCTCAAAATTGGAATCTAAAACTAACCCTAATTTGGCCCTAACCCTAACCCTAACATCAAAATTGATTAAATAAACCCTATTTGGGACGGGGGACCCGTCCTAACCAGGGCCTGTTGAGGGCCAGTGCACGGATCCCCGTGCCGCTCCGCGGCCGGGGATCCAAATAACCCAAACCCCTAACTAGCCAGCGCCTCCTGTCCTTATGGTTGGGACGGTTCCATGCCCATTAATTCAATTTATTTATTTATTTATCTCAATGATTTACTTTCCTACTAATTAATTCATCTTGAAAATTAATACTGGACATATACGGATACAGAACAATGGGACTCACTATAGAATGTATAAAAGAAAAAAAATTTTTTTATAAAATACATTAATTTATTTGGATTCAACACATAACCTTAAAAAACTAAGTTATGGAAGGTCATAACATACTAAAACCAATCTGCTCTATAAAAAACCTTTTTTTTCCCTACCCTTTTACAAAACCAACAACAACCCACAATCTGAGGACTCTTTGTTAAAAACATCTTGGTTGAACCAGAGTTACTCTCTGGCTCCGCCCCTCACCCTATATATAGGAGACTCCAACTCTGCTTCTCACTTGCTCTTTGCAGCTTGACGAGAACACATCTCCACAGACCTTTTACCACCAAGTAGCTACTTTCCCGCGAACAAGCCCACCTGAAGAAGGTCCTTTCAAGGACCGAAACGTCGTGACCGGCTTGTTCATAATTTGACCTTTTTCAAAAAAAAGCAACGCTCCAAAATGGACAGACGACATGATGATGGGGGTTGGACGGTTGTCTCGCACCGACGGGGTCGTACTTTGCGGCGCCGCGAGGTGTGGACGCCGTACCATTCTCCAGAAGCTCGCTTCCATGGCAATTACAGCCGTCCCTCCTACGCATCCGTTACCAGGATGCGCAAAAATAGGAACAGGGACTATCCCCAACGCCAATATAGAGAGCCAGGCTTCCAGCCACAATTTTTGGCACCCCGTGGAGGTTACAGACCTCCACACACCAACTATCAAAAACAAACAATGTACAGAAAACACAACATGAATACTTACTTCAACAAACGATATGTTTACCCAACCTCACATACAAACACAAACAAAAAAGGAGACAACAGACCTAAATCTGGAGATCCTGACTTCAGTTTGAAAGTCCGGGCCCTACATAGGATCATAAAATTGTCTCATCACCTCAAAAATGTTTCTGCTCCCCAACCTCCTATCACAATCCAGAGACTTTCTAAAGATCTGGCAACAACCATCAAACCCGCAACCCCCAATGACAAAACACGTGCCCTCATAGAGGGTAATGCAAAAAATTGGGAACACACAACCATGATGATCCTCCAGGATCATTACACAAACACACTAGAGGACGAATTGGACAAACTAACACAACTTCCACCTTTCGAATGGCGAGAACCTTTCCGAGTGGCTTCCAGTTGGGCGAGACGTGGCCTTGGACGCCTCAAAGAAGAAACACTGGAACAGACTGAAGCACTGATCATTGCCAGACTGGAATCAGAGGACAAAAACAACAATCCGAAAGAGACTCATGAACAGACACAAACCACAACAACTGACAAAACACCACCAACAACACTCGAACCTCCACCTAAATTAACAATCACAGCACAAGTACATACAAAACCAACACAAACGACAACCACTGCAACCATGACAGATGAATCAGGAGGTTGGTCACCTCTACTGGAGGAAAGATTGGTGGATACTTCACTTCCAACTCCTATTCCACCACCTCCCCCTTCTCTGAAACCTATACAACCCTCTCCTCCAAAACCACAAAGAACTCCACGCACAAGCACAATTAATAAACCCATCCCTCCCAATAACCCATGTGTAGTGCAAGACGATGACTCCATCTTGGACATGTCACTTCATGATTTCGACGACCTTTTCGAGACCACAACAAACAACACTCCCACACCGCAACAAACCAAACAAACAACACAAACAAAGACTACTTCTACACCAGTCAAAACCTACAAATTGAGAACAGCTATTCAAAGCCGCTTGAGCCTACGCCCTAGGACCCCGGTCGAAAAATCTAGCGAACCGGAACCCAAGGTCCGAAAACCCACTCGACACATTAACTCCAATGACAAAACAAGGGATTGGGGTTTAAGCATCACCAAAAAATGGGTCATCATGGGAGACTCAAATGTGTCCCGTTTTCCACCATTTAACATTGATGACCTACAAGTTGACTCCTACCCAGGAGCAACCTTTGCAAATGCGGAAGTCTTAATTAAGAAATCCATCATCTCCACCCCGGTGGAGAAGATAATCCTAGCGTTTGGCATTAATAACCGCATCCAAAAAACCAAATTAGCAATAGAGACACAACTTCTAGCCGCAGTCCGGGCAGCAGATAACAGATTCCCTGAAGCAGAAGTATGGGTCCCCCTGCTTAACTACTCCAAATCCCTCTCACTCAGAGAACAAAGCAATGTAATGTTCCTCAATCATCAGATCCTGAAAAACTGTCTCCACATTCCGGCTCTTCCACAAAAATTCTTTTTCACCCTACAAGACAATATCCATTGGACAAAACCCACAGCCCGCAAAATACTGGAACACTGGATTGAGCACGTAAAATAAATGGCCCCACAAGCCTGCCCTCACAGGAGGGGCCAAAAAATGTGATAAACCTCTCTCAAAAATTCAAACTAACCACCTCACAATACTCCCTACTCAGCAAGGGACTAACATTCATTCCCACTAGAGGCAGCAACAAAAACATTAATGAATCTACTAGATGGGAACTCCAACAGTACCATCGCAGGATCAGATTAATGGCTCATTTTCGGGACCGAGGGACTGCAGATCCCCCACCCTTTACCCCAAAAACGGAATGGATTCCACCACTTACTACATTACCACATGAAATAAAAGAACTAATACAAACAGATCTCCAATATTTTGACAATAATTTTCAAATTGGTGGAACTAAACCAAATCTCATCAAGAAAGAGGTAGCGGCCTTACAGGAGTTAAAAAACAATAAAAACATTGTCATTAAACCGGCGGATAAGGGAAGTTCGATTGTCATAATGGACAGGGAACAATATCTTTGGGAAGGACACAGACAATTGAGAGATAAAAACTATTATCGTAAACTACAAGAACCCATATATCCCGAGACAAAACAATTAGTGAAACCCATCCTCGCAAAATTAACCGAAAAAAAGTTTATAAACAAAAAACAACAAAAATACTTAATTGGAAGCACACAACCAAGAGCTAGACTCTTTTATCTCCTTCCCAAAATTCATAAGGACCCAAAAAAATGGAGCATACCATACGAAATCCCACCTGGCAGACCTATCGTGTCCGACTGCGACAGTGAGACTTACTATACAGCTGAATTCATCGATTTTTACCTCAACCCACTATCCAATAGACATAAAAGTTACATCAAGGATACGTACGACTTTGTCACTAAAATTAAACAATTACTTATCCCCCCGGAATCCCTTTTATTCACAATGGACGTTGACAGCCTATACACAAACATTGATATTAATGAAGGCATTCAAACAGTTAAAAACATCTTTACAAAATATCCAGACAAAAGAAGACCTGACAAAGAAATTCTACAACTATTAGACATTAATTTAAAGAGGAATGACTTCCAGTTTGACAATCAATTTTTCCTACAAATTAAGGGAACGGCCATGGGAAAGAAGTTCGCACCGGCCTACGCCAACATCTTCATGGCCGAGTGGGAAACTTCTGCGTTGGCCTCCTGTCAAAGGAAACCTCTATATTATTTCAGATATCTGGACGATATCTGGGGGATATGGCCTCACCCCAAGGATTCATTTGAACAATTTCTCACAACCTTAAATAATCACAACCCATCCATCAAACTGAAAGCCACTCTCCACCCGACAAAAATCAATTTTCTAGACACAACAACATACAAAGGAAAGGACTTTGACACAACTGGGAAATTGGATATAAAAGTTTACTTCAAAGAAACGGACACACACGCCCTACTTCATGCAAATAGTCATCATCCGAAACACACCTACGCAGGATTATTAAAATCTCAACTTCTAAGATTCCACAGAATATGTAGCAGACAAGAGGACTTTATGGAAGCCACTAAAACACTTTTTCGAGCCTTAGCCATGAGAGGCTACAACCGCTCATTTAGGCGTAAGATACTCAACAATTTTTTACAAATCCGACCTGCCTCGGTATCAAAGGCACTTCCCTTTGTAACAACTTTTTCTACGGCCACAGCAAATCTAGCTAAAGCCATTAAACACAATTTTTCATCCACGGTTGGTCACTTGCAGACCTTCAAGAACCACAGAGTGATAACGGCCTTTAAAAAGAACAAAAATCTACAAGACCACCTAGTTCAGGCAAAGGTCAAACCTCTAACGACCTTAAGACCCAAAGGACAAGGGGAATTTTTTAAGCACTTAACCTGGCTTCGCAGCAAAGCCAACGGCAATGTTTTCAAATCTATGGCGAAGGGAAACCCCCACACCAAAAATTGTATTTACTTAATTACCTGCACAAAATGCGGGATTCAATATGTTGGTGAAACCAAAAACACCATCCTCACAAGGTTCACCCAACACCGATATAATATTTTGCGACACAAGGAAATTAACACTCCTTTAGTTGCTCATTTTTTGGCTCATGGATGGCCTTCGGTACGGGCTACTGTCATCCAATGGAACCCGAACTGGACAGCCAGCCAACGAGTCCGGGCTGAACGAGGCTGGATACACAAATTGGACACTATAGTCCCCAAAGGTCTGAACCAAAAATAGGGATATCCACAACAAAACTACCACATCACAACAATTCACTACTTTAAGAAAAACCCTAACCCTAATCTTAACCTAATCAAAATTATAAACTAACTCTTTTTTGACTCTAAAACCTAACCCTAACCTCAGAACCGTTATACAAATTTAACCTTAACCCTAACCCTAATTCTAACCCTAACCTCAGAACTGTAATCTAAAATTAACCCTAATTTGGCCCGAATCCTAACCCTAACCTCAGAATTGGAATCTAAAATTAACCCTAATTTGGCCCGAATCCTAACCCTAACCTCAGAATTGGAATCTAAAATTAACCCTAATTTGGCCCGAATCCTAACCCTAACCTCAGAATTGGAATTTAAAACTAACCCTAATTTGGCCCTAATCCTAACCCTAACCCTCAAAATTGGAATCTAAAACTAACCCTAATTTGGCCCTAACCCTAACCCTAACATCAAAATTGATTAAATAAACCCTATTTGGGACGGGGGACCCGTCCTAACCAGGGCCTGTTGAGGGCCAGTGCACGGATCCCCGTGCCGCTCCGCGGCCGGGGATCCAAATAACCCAAACCCCTAACTAGCCAGCGCCTCCTGTCCTTATGGTTGGGACGGTTCCATGCCCATTAATTCAATTTATTTATTTATTTATCTCAATGATTTACTTTCCTACTAATTAATTCATCTTGAAAATTAATACTGGACATATACGGATACAGAACAATGGGACTCACTATAGAATGTATAAAAGAAAAAAAAATTTTTTTATAAAATACATTAATTTATTTGGATTCAACACATAACCTTAAAAAACTAAGTTATGGAAGGTCATAACATACTAAAACCAATCTGCTCTATAAAAAACCTTTTTTTTCCCTACCCTTTTACAAAACCAACAACAACCCACAATCTGAGGACTCTTTGTTAAAAACATCTTGGTTGAACCAGAGTTACTCTCTGGCTCCGCCCCTCACCCTATATATAGGAGACTCCAACTCTGCTTCTCACTTGCTCTTTGCAGCTTGACGAGAACACATCTCCACAGACCTTTTACCACCAAGTAGCTACTTTCCCGCGAACAAGCCCACCTGAAGAAGGTCCTTTCAAGGACCGAAACGTCGTGACCGGCTTGTTCATAATTTGACCTTTTTCAAAAAAAAGCAACGCTCCAAAATGGACAGACGACATGATGATGGGGGTTGGACGGTTGTCTCGCACCGACGGGGTCGTACTTTGCGGCGCCGCGAGGTGTGGACGCCGTACCATTCTCCAGAAGCTCGCTTCCATGGCAATTACAGCCGTCCCTCCTACGCATCCGTTACCAGGATGCGCAAAAATAGGAACAGGGACTATCCCCAACGCCAATATAGAGAGCCAGGCTTCCAGCCACAATTTTTGGCACCCCGTGGAGGTTACAGACCTCCACACACCAACTATCAAAAACAAACAATGTACAGAAAACACAACATGAATACTTACTTCAACAAACGATATGTTTACCCAACCTCACATACAAACACAAACAAAAAAGGAGACAACAGACCTAAATCTGGAGATCCTGACTTCAGTTTGAAAGTCCGGGCCCTACATAGGATCATAAAATTGTCTCATCACCTCAAAAATGTTTCTGCTCCCCAACCTCCTATCACAATCCAGAGACTTTCTAAAGATCTGGCAACAACCATCAAACCCGCAACCCCCAATGACAAAACACGTGCCCTCATAGAGGGTAATGCAAAAAATTGGGAACACACAACCATGATGATCCTCCAGGATCATTACACAAACACACTAGAGGACGAATTGGACAAACTAACACAACTTCCACCTTTCGAATGGCGAGAACCTTTCCGAGTGGCTTCCAGTTGGGCGAGACGTGGCCTTGGACGCCTCAAAGAAGAAACACTGGAACAGACTGAAGCACTGATCATTGCCAGACTGGAATCAGAGGACAAAAACAACAATCCGAAAGAGACTCATGAACAGACACAAACCACAACAACTGACAAAACACCACCAACAACACTCGAACCTCCACCTAAATTAACAATCACAGCACAAGTACATACAAAACCAACACAAACGACAACCACTGCAACCATGACAGATGAATCAGGAGGTTGGTCACCTCTACTGGAGGAAAGATTGGTGGATACTTCACTTCCAACTCCTATTCCACCACCTCCCCCTTCTCTGAAACCTATACAACCCTCTCCTCCAAAACCACAAAGAACTCCACGCACAAGCACAATTAATAAACCCATCCCTCCCAATAACCCATGTGTAGTGCAAGACGATGACTCCATCTTGGACATGTCACTTCATGATTTCGACGACCTTTTCGAGACCACAACAAACAACACTCCCACACCGCAACAAACCAAACAAACAACACAAACAAAGACTACTTCTACACCAGTCAAAACCTACAAATTGAGAACAGCTATTCAAAGCCGCTTGAGCCTACGCCCTAGGACCCCGGTCGAAAAATCTAGCGAACCGGAACCCAAGGTCCGAAAACCCACTCGACACATTAACTCCAATGACAAAACAAGGGATTGGGGTTTAAGCATCACCAAAAAATGGGTCATCATGGGAGACTCAAATGTGTCCCGTTTTCCACCATTTAACATTGATGACCTACAAGTTGACTCCTACCCAGGAGCAACCTTTGCAAATGCGGAAGTCTTAATTAAGAAATCCATCATCTCCACCCCGGTGGAGAAGATAATCCTAGCGTTTGGCATTAATAACCGCATCCAAAAAACCAAATTAGCAATAGAGACACAACTTCTAGCCGCAGTCCGGGCAGCAGATAACAGATTCCCTGAAGCAGAAGTATGGGTCCCCCTGCTTAACTACTCCAAATCCCTCTCACTCAGAGAACAAAGCAATGTAATGTTCCTCAATCATCAGATCCTGAAAAACTGTCTCCACATTCCGGCTCTTCCACAAAAATTCTTTTTCACCCTACAAGACAATATCCATTGGACAAAACCCACAGCCCGCAAAATACTGGAACACTGGATTGAGCACGTAAAATAAATGGCCCCACAAGCCTGCCCTCACAGGAGGGGCCAAAAAATGTGATAAACCTCTCTCAAAAATTCAAACTAACCACCTCACAATACTCCCTACTCAGCAAGGGACTAACATTCATTCCCACTAGAGGCAGCAACAAAAACATTAATGAATCTACTAGATGGGAACTCCAACAGTACCATCGCAGGATCAGATTAATGGCTCATTTTCGGGACCGAGGGACTGCAGATCCCCCACCCTTTACCCCAAAAACGGAATGGATTCCACCACTTACTACATTACCACATGAAATAAAAGAACTAATACAAACAGATCTCCAATATTTTGACAATAATTTTCAAATTGGTGGAACTAAACCAAATCTCATCAAGAAAGAGGTAGCGGCCTTACAGGAGTTAAAAAACAATAAAAACATTGTCATTAAACCGGCGGATAAGGGAAGTTCGATTGTCATAATGGACAGGGAACAATATCTTTGGGAAGGACACAGACAATTGAGAGATAAAAACTATTATCGTAAACTACAAGAACCCATATATCCCGAGACAAAACAATTAGTGAAACCCATCCTCGCAAAATTAACCGAAAAAAAGTTTATAAACAAAAAACAACAAAAATACTTAATTGGAAGCACACAACCAAGAGCTAGACTCTTTTATCTCCTTCCCAAAATTCATAAGGACCCAAAAAAATGGAGCATACCATACGAAATCCCACCTGGCAGACCTATCGTGTCCGACTGCGACAGTGAGACTTACTATACAGCTGAATTCATCGATTTTTACCTCAACCCACTATCCAATAGACATAAAAGTTACATCAAGGATACGTACGACTTTGTCACTAAAATTAAACAATTACTTATCCCCCCGGAATCCCTTTTATTCACAATGGACGTTGACAGCCTATACACAAACATTGATATTAATGAAGGCATTCAAACAGTTAAAAACATCTTTACAAAATATCCAGACAAAAGAAGACCTGACAAAGAAATTCTACAACTATTAGACATTAATTTAAAGAGGAATGACTTCCAGTTTGACAATCAATTTTTCCTACAAATTAAGGGAACGGCCATGGGAAAGAAGTTCGCACCGGCCTACGCCAACATCTTCATGGCCGAGTGGGAAACTTCTGCGTTGGCCTCCTGTCAAAGGAAACCTCTATATTATTTCAGATATCTGGACGATATCTGGGGGATATGGCCTCACCCCAAGGATTCATTTGAACAATTTCTCACAACCTTAAATAATCACAACCCATCCATCAAACTGAAAGCCACTCTCCACCCGACAAAAATCAATTTTCTAGACACAACAACATACAAAGGAAAGGACTTTGACACAACTGGGAAATTGGATATAAAAGTTTACTTCAAAGAAACGGACACACACGCCCTACTTCATGCAAATAGTCATCATCCGAAACACACCTACGCAGGATTATTAAAATCTCAACTTCTAAGATTCCACAGAATATGTAGCAGACAAGAGGACTTTATGGAAGCCACTAAAACACTTTTTCGAGCCTTAGCCATGAGAGGCTACAACCGCTCATTTAGGCGTAAGATACTCAACAATTTTTTACAAATCCGACCTGCCTCGGTATCAAAGGCACTTCCCTTTGTAACAACTTTTTCTACGGCCACAGCAAATCTAGCTAAAGCCATTAAACACAATTTTTCATCCACGGTTGGTCACTTGCAGACCTTCAAGAACCACAGAGTGATAACGGCCTTTAAAAAGAACAAAAATCTACAAGACCACCTAGTTCAGGCAAAGGTCAAACCTCTAACGACCTTAAGACCCAAAGGACAAGGGGAATTTTTTAAGCACTTAACCTGGCTTCGCAGCAAAGCCAACGGCAATGTTTTCAAATCTATGGCGAAGGGAAACCCCCACACCAAAAATTGTATTTACTTAATTACCTGCACAAAATGCGGGATTCAATATGTTGGTGAAACCAAAAACACCATCCTCACAAGGTTCACCCAACACCGATATAATATTTTGCGACACAAGGAAATTAACACTCCTTTAGTTGCTCATTTTTTGGCTCATGGATGGCCTTCGGTACGGGCTACTGTCATCCAATGGAACCCGAACTGGACAGCCAGCCAACGAGTCCGGGCTGAACGAGGCTGGATACACAAATTGGACACTATAGTCCCCAAAGGTCTGAACCAAAAATAGGGATATCCACAACAAAACTACCACATCACAACAATTCACTACTTTAAGAAAAACCCTAACCCTAATCTTAACCTAATCAAAATTATAAACTAACTCTTTTTTGACTCTAAAACCTAACCCTAACCTCAGAACCGTTATACAAATTTAACCTTAACCCTAACCCTAATTCTAACCCTAACCTCAGAACTGTAATCTAAAATTAACCCTAATTTGGCCCGAATCCTAACCCTAACCTCAGAATTGGAATCTAAAATTAACCCTAATTTGGCCCGAATCCTAACCCTAACCTCAGAATTGGAATCTAAAATTAACCCTAATTTGGCCCGAATCCTAACCCTAACCTCAGAATTGGAATTTAAAACTAACCCTAATTTGGCCCTAATCCTAACCCTAACCCTCAAAATTGGAATCTAAAACTAACCCTAATTTGGCCCTAACCCTAACCCTAACATCAAAATTGATTAAATAAACCCTATTTGGGACGGGGGACCCGTCCTAACCAGGGCCTGTTGAGGGCCAGTGCACGGATCCCCGTGCCGCTCCGCGGCCGGGGATCCAAATAACCCAAACCCCTAACTAGCCAGCGCCTCCTGTCCTTATGGTTGGGACGGTTCCATGCCCATTAATTCAATTTATTTATTTATTTATCTCAATGATTTACTTTCCTACTAATTAATTCATCTTGAAAATTAATACTGGACATATACGGATACAGAACAATGGGACTCACTATAGAATGTATAAAAGAAAAAAAATTTTTTTATAAAATACATTAATTTATTTGGATTCAACACATAACCTTAAAAAACTAAGTTATGGAAGGTCATAACATACTAAAACCAATCTGCTCTATAAAAAACCTTTTTTTTCCCTACCCTTTTACAAAACCAACAACAACCCACAATCTGAGGACTCTTTGTTAAAAACATCTTGGTTGAACCAGAGTTACTCTCTGGCTCCGCCCCTCACCCTATATATAGGAGACTCCAACTCTGCTTCTCACTTGCTCTTTGCAGCTTGACGAGAACACATCTCCACAGACCTTTTACCACCAAGTAGCTACTTTCCCGCGAACAAGCCCACCTGAAGAAGGTCCTTTCAAGGACCGAAACGTCGTGACCGGCTTGTTCATAATTTGACCTTTTTCAAAAAAAAGCAACGCTCCAAAATGGACAGACGACATGATGATGGGGGTTGGACGGTTGTCTCGCACCGACGGGGTCGTACTTTGCGGCGCCGCGAGGTGTGGACGCCGTACCATTCTCCAGAAGCTCGCTTCCATGGCAATTACAGCCGTCCCTCCTACGCATCCGTTACCAGGATGCGCAAAAATAGGAACAGGGACTATCCCCAACGCCAATATAGAGAGCCAGGCTTCCAGCCACAATTTTTGGCACCCCGTGGAGGTTACAGACCTCCACACACCAACTATCAAAAACAAACAATGTACAGAAAACACAACATGAATACTTACTTCAACAAACGATATGTTTACCCAACCTCACATACAAACACAAACAAAAAAGGAGACAACAGACCTAAATCTGGAGATCCTGACTTCAGTTTGAAAGTCCGGGCCCTACATAGGATCATAAAATTGTCTCATCACCTCAAAAATGTTTCTGCTCCCCAACCTCCTATCACAATCCAGAGACTTTCTAAAGATCTGGCAACAACCATCAAACCCGCAACCCCCAATGACAAAACACGTGCCCTCATAGAGGGTAATGCAAAAAATTGGGAACACACAACCATGATGATCCTCCAGGATCATTACACAAACACACTAGAGGACGAATTGGACAAACTAACACAACTTCCACCTTTCGAATGGCGAGAACCTTTCCGAGTGGCTTCCAGTTGGGCGAGACGTGGCCTTGGACGCCTCAAAGAAGAAACACTGGAACAGACTGAAGCACTGATCATTGCCAGACTGGAATCAGAGGACAAAAACAACAATCCGAAAGAGACTCATGAACAGACACAAACCACAACAACTGACAAAACACCACCAACAACACTCGAACCTCCACCTAAATTAACAATCACAGCACAAGTACATACAAAACCAACACAAACGACAACCACTGCAACCATGACAGATGAATCAGGAGGTTGGTCACCTCTACTGGAGGAAAGATTGGTGGATACTTCACTTCCAACTCCTATTCCACCACCTCCCCCTTCTCTGAAACCTATACAACCCTCTCCTCCAAAACCACAAAGAACTCCACGCACAAGCACAATTAATAAACCCATCCCTCCCAATAACCCATGTGTAGTGCAAGACGATGACTCCATCTTGGACATGTCACTTCATGATTTCGACGACCTTTTCGAGACCACAACAAACAACACTCCCACACCGCAACAAACCAAACAAACAACACAAACAAAGACTACTTCTACACCAGTCAAAACCTACAAATTGAGAACAGCTATTCAAAGCCGCTTGAGCCTACGCCCTAGGACCCCGGTCGAAAAATCTAGCGAACCGGAACCCAAGGTCCGAAAACCCACTCGACACATTAACTCCAATGACAAAACAAGGGATTGGGGTTTAAGCATCACCAAAAAATGGGTCATCATGGGAGACTCAAATGTGTCCCGTTTTCCACCATTTAACATTGATGACCTACAAGTTGACTCCTACCCAGGAGCAACCTTTGCAAATGCGGAAGTCTTAATTAAGAAATCCATCATCTCCACCCCGGTGGAGAAGATAATCCTAGCGTTTGGCATTAATAACCGCATCCAAAAAACCAAATTAGCAATAGAGACACAACTTCTAGCCGCAGTCCGGGCAGCAGATAACAGATTCCCTGAAGCAGAAGTATGGGTCCCCCTGCTTAACTACTCCAAATCCCTCTCACTCAGAGAACAAAGCAATGTAATGTTCCTCAATCATCAGATCCTGAAAAACTGTCTCCACATTCCGGCTCTTCCACAAAAATTCTTTTTCACCCTACAAGACAATATCCATTGGACAAAACCCACAGCCCGCAAAATACTGGAACACTGGATTGAGCACGTAAAATAAATGGCCCCACAAGCCTGCCCTCACAGGAGGGGCCAAAAAATGTGATAAACCTCTCTCAAAAATTCAAACTAACCACCTCACAATACTCCCTACTCAGCAAGGGACTAACATTCATTCCCACTAGAGGCAGCAACAAAAACATTAATGAATCTACTAGATGGGAACTCCAACAGTACCATCGCAGGATCAGATTAATGGCTCATTTTCGGGACCGAGGGACTGCAGATCCCCCACCCTTTACCCCAAAAACGGAATGGATTCCACCACTTACTACATTACCACATGAAATAAAAGAACTAATACAAACAGATCTCCAATATTTTGACAATAATTTTCAAATTGGTGGAACTAAACCAAATCTCATCAAGAAAGAGGTAGCGGCCTTACAGGAGTTAAAAAACAATAAAAACATTGTCATTAAACCGGCGGATAAGGGAAGTTCGATTGTCATAATGGACAGGGAACAATATCTTTGGGAAGGACACAGACAATTGAGAGATAAAAACTATTATCGTAAACTACAAGAACCCATATATCCCGAGACAAAACAATTAGTGAAACCCATCCTCGCAAAATTAACCGAAAAAAAGTTTATAAACAAAAAACAACAAAAATACTTAATTGGAAGCACACAACCAAGAGCTAGACTCTTTTATCTCCTTCCCAAAATTCATAAGGACCCAAAAAAATGGAGCATACCATACGAAATCCCACCTGGCAGACCTATCGTGTCCGACTGCGACAGTGAGACTTACTATACAGCTGAATTCATCGATTTTTACCTCAACCCACTATCCAATAGACATAAAAGTTACATCAAGGATACGTACGACTTTGTCACTAAAATTAAACAATTACTTATCCCCCCGGAATCCCTTTTATTCACAATGGACGTTGACAGCCTATACACAAACATTGATATTAATGAAGGCATTCAAACAGTTAAAAACATCTTTACAAAATATCCAGACAAAAGAAGACCTGACAAAGAAATTCTACAACTATTAGACATTAATTTAAAGAGGAATGACTTCCAGTTTGACAATCAATTTTTCCTACAAATTAAGGGAACGGCCATGGGAAAGAAGTTCGCACCGGCCTACGCCAACATCTTCATGGCCGAGTGGGAAACTTCTGCGTTGGCCTCCTGTCAAAGGAAACCTCTATATTATTTCAGATATCTGGACGATATCTGGGGGATATGGCCTCACCCCAAGGATTCATTTGAACAATTTCTCACAACCTTAAATAATCACAACCCATCCATCAAACTGAAAGCCACTCTCCACCCGACAAAAATCAATTTTCTAGACACAACAACATACAAAGGAAAGGACTTTGACACAACTGGGAAATTGGATATAAAAGTTTACTTCAAAGAAACGGACACACACGCCCTACTTCATGCAAATAGTCATCATCCGAAACACACCTACGCAGGATTATTAAAATCTCAACTTCTAAGATTCCACAGAATATGTAGCAGACAAGAGGACTTTATGGAAGCCACTAAAACACTTTTTCGAGCCTTAGCCATGAGAGGCTACAACCGCTCATTTAGGCGTAAGATACTCAACAATTTTTTACAAATCCGACCTGCCTCGGTATCAAAGGCACTTCCCTTTGTAACAACTTTTTCTACGGCCACAGCAAATCTAGCTAAAGCCATTAAACACAATTTTTCATCCACGGTTGGTCACTTGCAGACCTTCAAGAACCACAGAGTGATAACGGCCTTTAAAAAGAACAAAAATCTACAAGACCACCTAGTTCAGGCAAAGGTCAAACCTCTAACGACCTTAAGACCCAAAGGACAAGGGGAATTTTTTAAGCACTTAACCTGGCTTCGCAGCAAAGCCAACGGCAATGTTTTCAAATCTATGGCGAAGGGAAACCCCCACACCAAAAATTGTATTTACTTAATTACCTGCACAAAATGCGGGATTCAATATGTTGGTGAAACCAAAAACACCATCCTCACAAGGTTCACCCAACACCGATATAATATTTTGCGACACAAGGAAATTAACACTCCTTTAGTTGCTCATTTTTTGGCTCATGGATGGCCTTCGGTACGGGCTACTGTCATCCAATGGAACCCGAACTGGACAGCCAGCCAACGAGTCCGGGCTGAACGAGGCTGGATACACAAATTGGACACTATAGTCCCCAAAGGTCTGAACCAAAAATAGGGATATCCACAACAAAACTACCACATCACAACAATTCACTACTTTAAGAAAAACCCTAACCCTAATCTTAACCTAATCAAAATTATAAACTAACTCTTTTTTGACTCTAAAACCTAACCCTAACCTCAGAACCGTTATACAAATTTAACCTTAACCCTAACCCTAATTCTAACCCTAACCTCAGAACTGTAATCTAAAATTAACCCTAATTTGGCCCGAATCCTAACCCTAACCTCAGAATTGGAATCTAAAATTAACCCTAATTTGGCCCGAATCCTAACCCTAACCTCAGAATTGGAATCTAAAATTAACCCTAATTTGGCCCGAATCCTAACCCTAACCTCAGAATTGGAATTTAAAACTAACCCTAATTTGGCCCTAATCCTAACCCTAACCCTCAAAATTGGAATCTAAAACTAACCCTAATTTGGCCCTAACCCTAACCCTAACATCAAAATTGATTAAATAAACCCTATTTGGGACGGGGGACCCGTCCTAACCAGGGCCTGTTGAGGGCCAGTGCACGGATCCCCGTGCCGCTCCGCGGCCGGGGATCCAAATAACCCAAACCCCTAACCCCCTAACCCATAACCCCAACCCCAACCCCAACCCCAACCCTAACCCTAACCCTAACCCTAACCCCCTAACCCTAACCCTTTCGGGGGCGGGCTCAAATTTCCATCCCTAACCCCTAACCCTAACCCCCTAACCCTAACCCTAACCCCCACAAATTGCCATTTTTTGCCTCAACACATCAACTTCACAACTAAATGTCCTCACCTGCTGCCTGATATATCCAATCTACTGACAAGTATCCATGGTAACCAGGTCTTTCATGTTAATAACTGGGATCCTAACTATAACCCTCTTGCAGGGAGAAACCATTGAGCTCAATATATCGTCCTTCCTTCCTTCTTACCCATCTTCTGCACAAATTGAATTCATCCTGTTTTACTGCCTTGTTCATGTTATTGGCTTTAGCACATAATTATTTTATTAAAATATTCTGGTTGTTGTGGATTTTTATGAATGTAATTGCCCTTCACTTTAATTTACACCTCCGCCAGGGATTAAGACTCAAACTATATTTGCTGCTAATTTGAATAAATTCAATGAGTAGTGAAACTCCATTCTGCAGTCAGGTGGGGAATAATAAATTTAATGGCAGTCCTAACAGTCTTTAATCTTAAGTATGAATCCAATAAATGTAGTCCTGGAACCTTGTTGGTCATTGTTCTGCTTTACTATGAATAGCTTCCTTTCTATAAACTGTTTTATAATCAAGGGTTAGGTTGGCTCCTTCATTTCAGGCTCATGTTTAAGGAATGACAGTTTCATTGATTATAAAGTGAAGTCATGTGTGTGTGTTTTTGATCAGTTCACATCTGTTCAAGGATCAACACCCTCACTGAGCTGGAAGGAGCTGTTTGAGCTGACAGAGGCAGCATTTACTGAGCTTAAATCAGTTTGTACCAGACAGAGAGAGAGAAACAGACAGAGGGGGGGAGAGATGGGGGGCAGATAGAGCGAAAGAAGCAGAGAAGGGGTTGACAATGAGACCAGAACAGGACTCCTCATTGACTCTGATATTTTTGTCCTTCAGGCGTCACATCATCTTTTGCTATCATGACACGATCTGTCTGATCCAACCTCTCTTTCCCCCGCCCCCATCTCTCTCTTTCTCTTTCTCTGTGTGTGTCTGTTTCTGTCTCTGCCTGTATATATATTATATATATATACATGCACACACACACACACACACACTCTCTCTCTCTCTCTCTCTCTCTCTCTCTCTCTCTCTCTCTGCCTGTCGGTATTTTCCTCACGTCATTTTTCTGGTCTCTGCTGTTGTTTTAACTTTGCACCCTTTCCACCGATGGGAGGATGATCTGTAGACCTCAGTGAAAAAGCTGGAGAACCAAGTCAACCATCAGGACGTAACCAAACCAAGGAGGTTTGTCAGTCCCTCCGATCTGAGGACTTGTTCCCAAGACAGAAGCTCTGCAGATCAGTAAGTGACACAAAAAGAATTTAAGCCATTATTCTTCATAAATAAAGCCTGTTAATAAACTGAGATCATCCACTGAGCGACAAATAGTGTAGGACAAAAGGAAGACCAATGCTGACGCTGTACTACGGGTAGATCAGTCAGTCTTAATAATCAGTACAGGTACTTCAGTAAAACTAACTTTCATCTGATAAATTTGCATTATTGATCTGAGAGAACCCTCATTATTAGTGGTAAGTATTGTTTTTACCAGTATAATTATTGACTGATTGAGTAAGTAAGTAGTTGAGTCTTGTGTGTATTTGTGGGTTAGGGTGGTGTAACTGACTGATTTTTATCATAAACATTGTGACTGAAACTCTCATCTGCTGAGTATTGTTTAAAAGCTTTTAATATTTCTTTCATTTGCTTTTCATTTTATTAATATGTTTTCTCTGATAAATAATGACTCCACAGGTTTTGTTTCTATTTGCTTGTAATATCAGTGTATTTCTCTTTCTTAAAGTTGTGGTTTTAATAAAAGCTCTGGAAATAATATAACATAAATTTAGCACAAAGACAAAACTAGAAGGAAGACTAGAATGTGAGATGGACTGTTGACTGTCAGAGCCAGATCAGCCTCAGAGGAAAATGTGTCAGATGTTTGGCCACACTTGTACTGTTTTACTTATATGGACAAGCCGGGACATTTTTTCCTTTACATTGTGTTTTCATCAAATCAAACTGTTGACTCCATGATGAACAGTCAAGGTCAAGGAAGCAAAATTGACCCTCACAATCTCTTCTGACTCAGCATACTCTTTGGAAACTAATCAACCATTGTGGACCCCGATAGACCTTTGTATGGACCCTGGTGGACTTTGGTGGATTCCAGCATAATCAGGAATGACAAAAATGTTGGTTTCATGAAAAACATCAGTTGGTTCTCTTGCTGAGTCATTCGCTGATATTTTCATGTTTTCTGTCTGAGCAAGTGTAGGATCTGCTTCTTTATCATAAAATATTTTCTAATTCATTTGTTCATTAGGGTTTATCACAGTGTTTATGTAGCAGTCCTGCAGTATAGATGGAGCATACGTAAAATGTTAATGAGTTACAAATGAAGTATTTATACCGTACCCTTAAGGTTTGCAACAAAGGCAGGAAAAAAGACAGTTTTTGTCTCATTTCCTGAGTCAATTATTTTCCTTCAGTTTTCTGCAGGTAAAGAACTACATCAACATTTTTCTTGCAGAAGGGATAAAATTACATTCCTTCTTACCTTAGCAGATAGGTTAGCTTTAAGAGTGACATGAAATGGGGGAAAGAGAAAGTGAGTGGGGAACAACATGCAGCAAATCATACCAGCTGGAACTGAACCTCTGTCCCTGACCTTATAGCCTCGTTTATGGGACACATGCTCTACCTGCAACGCCACCAGGGCCTCAGTAGTTGTGTTCCTTCTGATGAGTCAGCTCAATTTACTGCGTAAGACTGTATCTCTAATAGAATGTATTTATTAAATTCAAGGATCATCTAGTTCATCTTTGATCTTTTTATTTTTCTTCTTCTTCTTCCAGTTTTTTTTTTTTATTTAAAATAAATTTGAACGTCAGATTTTTCAATAGCCTGATCAATATTACACCTATCTATGATTCTTACTGCTGCTCTGTCCTGACTTGTCTGATAGGTAGTGATCTCATCATGATGCTGCCAGGCACCAGATTTAAGGGTCAGCCAGTTGGAATGGTAACCACCACCGTGCCCTGGATTTCTGTCACCAACAATCCCAGCCCCCACTGGCTGTGGTTGGCCAGCTGGTCTGCAGCCACATACCAAGCCACACCCCCTCTGATCTTCTGGCCCCCCACAGTGTGGATACCTGATTACAAACACTTGATAAAGGTAATATACCTGTCACAGGTGATACACTCATATCTGATATAAATACATACAGCTGATATTAAAACACACACATGGTGCTGGTAACACTATGTAATATGTGTTATAGATTATATTCAATGGTTTATTTGAATGTCAGGCTCTTGGTCTTCCCTCAGTTTGTTATAAAGTTTCTTTCAGTGAGTTCGTTTTCACTGGAGTCTGGAGATAAGACGAAACTTCCCTGAAGGCAAAGTGAATAATTGTCAGTTAATTATTGGTAGCTCATTAATTTTCTTATGCAACTGTACAATTCTTTCAGCATAAACTGCTGTGAGTCTGAAATCTTATCTCATGAAAGTTTATCTGTATGAGAACAAAGAGAACTGCCACAGTGTGACATTAAACTCCACAGAGCGCTGGACTGAACAGAGTTCCTCTGAACTCACCATGTTCAGTCTGAAGGCTTAATGAAGGTGACAACCTGTAGACTTCGTAGACTCTGCACAACCTGTTGAACCTGATCTTTTCATCACATATGATTAATATTAAATAAATATATATGCTAAAGGTCCATCAATACACACAGCTTTTATCAACCTCTTATTGGAACACACACAATAAACAAAACACACTTAGGAGCTACCAGCTGTATATGTTGTGCGTTTACAGTTGTGTCTGACTGTATGTGCTGTGTCTATTTTGTTTCGGTTATTTTAAGTGAGTTGGTGGTTGGGTTGTATGCATCGTATTCTAGTTGTGTGTGTTGTGTTTTGGTGTTCAGGTTGTTGTATTTGATGTGTGGTGGTGGTTGGAGTGTTTTAGTGGTTGTGTGTTTGTCAGGGTCACTTAGTGTCAATGTGTCTATTGTTAGGGTTTAGTTGAGTTTTCTGTTCTCGTTGTGTCACTTACTGTTTTATTTTGAAGTCCTCGTCTTACCCATGTCTTCCTGTCAAGTTTTCCGTCTGTGTGATTGCCTTCCCTGCCCTAATGTGTTTCAGCTGTGTCTTGTTGTCGCCCTCCTCCTTGTGTATTTAAGCTGTGCTTCCCTACCCTTCTGTGCAAGATCGTCTTCCTCTATGAGTCAGAGTTCCAGCATTGCATTTTCCTGAATACCTTCCTGTGAGTGACCCAGTTTGTTTGTCCCGACCATTGAGTTTATCCTGCCGGATATCTGTACCTTTGCCTCCCTGGTTTTGACCCCGCCTGCATTAAACGACTCCGATTAAGCCCGAGCATTCCGGTTCCATCATTGTGTCCTGATCCGTACCTTGATAGTGTTAGGGTTAGGGTTACTTGTCAGATTGTCTTTGTTGTTTTTGTGTGTTCGTGTTAGGGTTGTATGGTATTTTGATGGCTGTGTGTTGGAGGCTGTGTTGTGGTTGAGTGTGTGAATGTGAGTCCATCAATGCAATGCTGTTGTTTCAGTGGGAACGTCCAGCTGTTGAAATGGTTCCTCTCCTCCCTCCATTCTATCAGTCTTCACCTCTTCAACAACCTCATCATCTGCCCAAGGTAAACACACACACACACACACACACACACACCGACCGCATCATGCTGACATAGCAACCTATTTGCAGCTCATTGAAGGATGGATCTCACCTGAGGAACGAGGTGTTTTGCATAGAAGAGACAGACACCTGCTTAAGACCAATCAGATAATCCAACGACCAGAAGGACACGCCCCTGTGAAACATCTCCTGCTTTCTTCAGCTCAGGCCTCAGGTACGACATTAGCAACTGCAGGGGGAAGCGACAGAGGGAAAAAAATAGTCTGAGTGGTTTGTTTTATTGTTCTATGAGAGACGGCTGCCTTCGTTTTATCCTGTTGTTCAATTAAAAGAAGAAGCCCAACCTTAACTTAAAAGTTTATCTTTAAATTGTCTCTTCCTAATAGTTTTATGTTCAGCATTCAGACCTTCATAATGAGATGCACCACCTGATATGTGCTTAGGCTCAGATATTTGATTCTATATCCATGACATTTAAACTATTGTGTCACATGATGGTTCATAGACATCGCCAACACTCGAGCCCCACCACTGACATAGCACTGCTCGTCCAAAGTAATCACCCTCCACCTATAAAGGACACTTCAGCATAGCCCATGTAACACACCAACATGTGACCAGTGAGGAAGTGGAGCTTCAGACAGGGCAGAGCTGATGAAGAGTTTCTTGCGATTTTTATACATTTGGTTAGAAATGAATTCTCTACACAATGAGAAGTTAGAGAATTTTTTTTTCAATATTTTTTTGTATTTTGTTATGATGATTTCATTGGAGATGAAGATGCTGAGGTTCTCTTTGGGAGTGACCAGGTTGGATAGGGTCAGGAATGAGTACATCAGAGGGACAGCACATGTTAGAGGTTTTGGAGATAAAGTCAGAGAGGCCAGACTGCGATGGTTCGGACATGTCCAGAGGAGAGATAGTGAATATATTGGTAGAAGGATGCTGAGTTTTGAACTGCCAGGCAGGAGGCCTAGAGGAAGACCTAAGAGGAGGTTTATAGATGTAGTGAAAGAGGACATGAAGGTGGTTGGCGTGAGAGAAGAGGATGCAGAAGACAGGCTTAGATGGAGGCAACTGATTCGCTGTGGCGACCCCTGAAGGGAAAAGCCGAAAGGAGAAGAAGAAGAAGTTATGATGATTTCATTAACTGTAAATTCAGTCAGGTTGTTCATTTTCATGATTCTTTTGAATTATTATATTTATATATTTATTTGGGGGGGGGTGTATGTCTATTCTTTCACTGATAGGTGGCAGAGTGGCTGGTAGGAAACAGGGACAGAGAGAGGGGAATGATCTGCAGCAAAGGTCCCAGGCTGGAATTGAACCCTATTTAACATGCCATGTGTGTTAACCACTCAATCACCAGTGCTGTTGTTCTCTATGAATCTTCACTGAATTTACAGTGTTTGTTCAAAAAGAGGAATTTGGGGGGGGGGGGGGGGGTTAGGGTTATTTTGAATGACTTTACTTCCTGTCAATGATAATCAGCTCTCTTCATTTTGCTGAATCTCACCTGGAATTGACCAATCAACCTAAAGGTTGGGTGTGTTGTTAGGACATTTATATCTGCCAAGTTGCCATGACAACACAGTTCATTTCTGAGAGCTGATTGGCTGTGAGAGTTGCTGCTTGGAGACAATTCATTTTCTGCCAAGACAAATAAAGCTGTTATCAAATGTAATCTGAAACAGTTGGACCATTTGAAATCACTATGGAGAGCATGATGGGTAACATCTGATTGATATCGTTAGAACTGGAAAAACAGACATCGCTTAAATTGGAAAACAAAACGCTGGTCTGATCTGAGAGGTTGTACAACTATTTAGCTCCGAGGACTGACGGAGATTCTCTTAAACAGAAGTTCTGCAGGACTATACTTGACCTGGACTGTAGCTGTTGAACTGGATTGGACGGTTCTTCCTATGATCTGTTTAGGAAGATTAAATCTGGTTTTATTTTGGTGGGTGTGTGTTTATGTTGTAGATGTTTTCTGGCAGAAGCTCAGATTCTCTTCAGTTTGTTTACGTTTGTCAAGATTGATTTGTCTGAGATTTTCACTGCATCATTACAGATGGAAACTGTTAACATATGAAATTCAATTCTGCCATCAAAAACAGCAGGAAAAACAATATGGCAACAATGAGGCTGTGGTATAGAAACAGATATTATCTTTAAAATGAATCCTCCATCACACAGGGAGGAACAAAGTCAGTAAGATTAGCCTTATCTCTGTGTATACATGACGAGAGCCTATTTCATTTAATAATGTGTCCTCTAAATTGAATGATGCTCCACTCTACGTCAGACATGAGGCTAAAGGACAGATAATCTGGAGTAAATGGATCTAAAGACCAGTGTCAGTTACATACAGCAGCGTGTTCTCTTTACAGATTCTGTTAATCTCAGTATTATTTGTGAGAGACTGAAGATGAGCGAGTGTGTACCGGCGATGTTCTTGGCAGCAGCAGGGGACACACAAACACATGTGGGCGATAAGCAGCTGAGCTGCTTTGACTGGCAGCCTGTTTTCATTAATGTGTGTGTGTGTGTGTGTGTGTGTGTGTGTGTGTGTGTGTGTGCGCGTGTGTGCGCGCAGTTGGTGTTCATTAGTTAATCTTTGCCTTTATAATATGTAGACAAATAAGTATTCCATCAGAAGAGTGTTTTGTCAGACATGAACAAACCAGCTGATCATTTTAGTTGCTGTTTCAGTAATATAAGGCAGAACTCCAGTCGTCTGATAAGACTTACCACTCATCGGTCACACAGGAAACAGCCTCCATGCTTGTGCTTAAAGGATTAATTACCCTCCTGTGCTGACCCCACTCAGTGTTGTGGTGTATATCCCGAGGAGCCCAGATCTAGAGCATCGAGGTGCACTCCGCTTTCCCTCCAGCCGTCCTTTCTGCTTCTGTTTGACCTCTGTTTGAAATAGTTTTAGTGGTTTAGATACTGCATAGAGTTATAAATATGAAGTGTGTCGTGACCTGGGATAAGTGTATTTGACAAGCATCATGCTCCATTCACTGTCTTTACACAGATGTTGTATTGTCACTGTGATGCTGCTGCTGTCTTCAGATTTAGGTCAGCATTTCCTAAAAGAAACAGTAATGTGTGGAGGTGGATGGACACAAAGACACACACACACAACACTTGGTCACAACACAGTGAGAACACTTCTATAGTCAGGCAGGGTTAGTATGTGGTTGGTTGGTTGGTTGGTTGGTTTCAGAGAGGTTTGTAAACATCTATGAATCCATGACAATGATTCAGACCATGTTTCTGTGTTCAGGTTGTGTAAGACGAGAAACAACAAAGACCAGAGCAACCAAGACAGAAGTTCCCTCCTCTTCATCGTCTTCTCGGCACCCACTGCAACTATTCTCTCTGTCTCCTCTCCACCTGCTTTCCCAAACTCCTTCTTCTCCTGCAGGTGAGTCATGTCCGTTGCTATAACACATTACAATTTCAGTTCTGGATCGAGGATAAGTCCTACACATGTTTCTGGATATCTTATATGTTCTGGTTTAAATGCACCAATTTTTTTTATGCTGCTGCAGCTTTAAACATAACTTCTTTATTTGTATCTGGATCAGTAACTGTTGTATTAGATTGTGTGTTACTGCACGTGTGTCCAGTTTTAATCTGGTGGAAGTTTATGTGTTTAAGGCAGGTTGACAGGTATTGATGATAAATACATGTAACTCCAAAACAATTAACTCAGTACGACGACCTTCACCACCCCATATCACAATGTGATATGAAGCAGGTGGCCAGTCTGTCTCGTTAAAGTGGCATTATCAAATTCTTTCTTTCTACAGACTTTATCTCATCCTCAGGCCTTTTTCCTCATTGTTCAGCTGTTCATTTCTGTTGTTTATTTTTGATCTTTGTCAATTACAATCCAGTTTGACTTGATTTCATGCTGCTTCAGTTTCCTGCAGCAGCAGTGAGACAAATCTTCAGCTCAGTGTGTCATTACTGAAAATAAACCAACACACAGCAACAACAGAAGCAGGCACATGCAAAACAACAGCAGGGAGTCCAACAGCCGGGGAGGAGGAAGATTTTGAGAGTAGGGTAGAGTAAATCTATAATGTCCCAGCTAGACAATTTGCAGACAGTGTGTGTGTGTGTGTGTGTGTGTGTGTGTGTGTGTGTGTGTGTTTATTTATTTATAAATAAATAAAACACATCACAGCATCTTTGTCACACTGTCACCACTTATCACAGGGGTCAAAGTTTCCTTAAAAGACTAAAAGCAGAGGTAGAAGGATAAAAGACAGTCTATATCTATTTGTGCTGCCCTCGGGGAGAGTAAACCTCTGTACTGATGGAAACAGTTAAAACTTGGGACATAACGGTTGCCGAGTATCCAAAACAATAGTCCTTGCTGTAGACATAGTTTCACTTCCTTCAGGTGTTGAAGGTCATAAAGAGACACGCCACTGATCTTGCTACACTGCCGAAGATTTTTATCCATTCATTTTTGTTTTTAAAAATGAGACTGCCAAACCAGCAGATTATGGAAAAACAAAGAATAGATTCAGTGAAGGCAGAATAAGACATTTTGATCAGTGTGGTATCCACAGTAAAACTTGGCAGCTTCCTTAAAAAGAACCAACTCTGGTTTGCCTTTTTACAAATAGCATCAGTGTATCCATTACAGTTGAGCTTTGCATTAAGGACAGAGTCCAAATACTTCTATTGACTCACTTCTGCCCCTGACACACACCCACTCACAATTGGTGAAAGGGCTGACCAACCCTAACCCTGAGAATGGGTCTGGGGGAAGAGGAAGACTGATTGGTTCCTTTGTGCAGTGATTTCATGTAGTTATTTCAGGTCCTGTTGACACTTCTGTCAGTTCAAACTGTTAATAACTTAGTTTCTCTCGACATATTTTATTTTACCATGCTCATTAAATTACAATCATTGTTGAAACTCTGCAGAACCTAAATTGTGACACTAATTGTCAAGCGCTGGTGGATGTATCACGCTGTTATATGATTGTACAGCACTCACCCCAGAAGTGGTTCCTCAAAGTCACTTCTACTTTAACACACGTTAGGTTGGAAGAAAAATAAATGAATTCATGGACCTCACGTATCACTATAAACCTCAAGTCCTCAAAAGGCTGTTCCCCCAGCTTGGACTTTGTCTGAAAACGTCTCAACTAACCATGAAACAGAGTTAACCCCAGAAGGATCCGATCAGGTGTCCTTACAATACTGAAAACGAAAAAAACAACAAAAAAAAAAAACGTTGCGTGTGTGTTCGTGTGACAATGTGCATGCTTGTTGTGCAGCTTTGTGAACAACCACTGATTCATCGGCTTTTACAAAATGTAAAATACTAAATCATACTGTGTGTATGTCTGTGTTTTTTCAGAGACATTATTTATTGTCTTTCCCATAATACCTTGCTCCACTCTCATCAAGACATTTGTCTAATTGATGAGATAAGTTCTGAAAGAAGCTGATAAAGTCACACATGCTCAAACACACACACACACACACACACACACACACACACACTGGTAATGATCAGGTTAATGATTTGGATGAACTGGGATAATGATAACCAGACTAAGCCCTGAATTTGGCCTGACAGGAGAAACCTGCATATTCACCTCCCAGCACCCATTTGATACTCCACCTGTCCTCAGTCAGGTCCACAATCAGTCCTCCATAAGGCCCTCCATCAGGTTCTCCACCTCTCCTCCACCTGTCCTCCATCAGGTCCTCCACCAGGTCCTTACCTCACCTAACTCCAAACACGTCAAGTCCCCAATTATCTGATGTTAGGTCGACCACCTGACACCAGTAGGTCACCAGATAATAGTCCATAAACACTGAACAGAGATTATAACTGAGAAAGAGAGTTGCATATTTAACAGGAATTATTGTGACATGATGATGTCATAATGCAGGCGGTACTCATGGGGAGTGGGCAGGTCTTCACACACCAAGCGACAAGGAAGTGTGGCCTCTTACTCTGCCAAATAAGCCATATGGAGGAACATGGCTACGACCGATCATCAGCCTGGAGAGAAAACTCTCACCACCCATACAGGTACGATTAAAAAAAAAACAGGCCTTTGCGTTCACACCAGATCCCCTCAGGCCAGATCGCCACAGGTTTTCTGTTCATTAGGTGTCTTATCCTGCAGTAGAAAACAGCTACCTGATTTCACTTAAGTCTTCAGCCATCAATCCAGAGCAGAGTCTGAACCAGACCAACACCCAGATCAGATTCCACAGTCTCTGCTCAGGACCAGTGACAGGGCCCTCATCTGTGGGGCGTCCTCCCTGGAGCTCTAGAGAATCTTCCAGGGCCATGTTGTTTAGAAGAAGGCTGTCAAGACCAGCTCTCCTGTTGTCTGAAAATCTGTCCTAAAGTTACTCTACTTTTTCTTTTCTTTCTTATTTATTGATTTGATCATTTATAAGAGAGGTAGACAGATGGACCAGTAAAAAGACAGACGTGTTCATTTAGACACAATCATTTGAAAGCTGCCTCTCTCTCTCCTGTCTGTCTGTCCTTTGAACTTACTTTAATTCCTGTTTTTTCAGGTGATGAGAGAAATACATCCCTCCATCTTCACTACGCTTTCTTCTAGATTCTCTCTAGTGACTGACTACGGACCCAGTAAGACCTATCTGTCTGTCTGTCTGATTCTCTTACACAGAATCTTTGTTGCATTTAATAAATTTACCAAGAGAAATATTGTTTTTCTACGCATTGATGATGTTTTTGTCTCTCTGTCAGAGAAGCAAGAAATAGAAGGAGGGAAACTGTCTTATGGAGGAACGTTGTTGTTGAGGACGAAGGGAATGACAGACAGCAGCAAGCAGGTAAATCCTCACAAGTCTGTGTCTCTGCGGTGACATAATCATCATCATGAACACATCCTGTACTTCTGCAAATACATGAACTCGTCATTAGAAACATAGAAAAATACTCCATCAGAAAGACCCACATTCAGACTTCAAACTATGTAACTCCTGATTCTCTCCATTTACTTTTATATGCCGTGAGATAGTTTAGACCAGTTGTTCAAACCCTGGGGTTGGGCCCCTCCAAAGGCTCAGTAGATAAATCTGAGGGGTCTGATGATTCATTGAGGAAGGGACATGTAATTCTATACCAGAAATACAGCAAACACAGTTCAGGTTTTATTTTGTGCAGTTAAACTTGTTGAAATATCTTCAATAATTTATGAAAATATGATTTAGATAAAATGGGCTGTTATTTTTGTGGTCTCTGGATTGTAGGACAGGAATATGAAGAAAAATAGCTTGTATGGATTAGATTTGATTGTCAGATAATCAATGTTAAAATGCTCTGATAGTCATCAGTTTACTTCAAATCAAATCAAATCAAATGTATAAATACATCACCAAATTATAACAGACTTACATAGATCCAACGACAAATGTTAAGAACCACATTCCAACCTGAGTCTGTGATCCTGTTTATTGTTCTGTGTGTGTGTGCATACGTGCGTGCGTGCACGCGCGTGTATGTGTGCATGTGTGTCTGTGTTGCAGTTTGACTGTGTTGATAGAGGAGATGAAGATGAGGAAGACGGAGGGAGTAAAGAAGGAAGGAAAGACAAACATCCTGTTGCCTCGACTCCTGTCCCAGGGTCGCCATGGTAACTGCTGCACAGGCAGACACATGCAGTTATTGGTATTGATGAGCACTGATGAAATTTTACATGTAAGACTTGACCGTCACGCAGCCGGTGTGTTTGTTTCTACACAATCTCACTGCCTGAACTGACCCGTGTCGGGCTCTGAGGTTTAATCACATTCTCATAAAGTGTTACTATGACAACCATGACCAGCTGCAGACTGACATAATTTCAGTGTGTTTGTGTCTTAATGTGTTCGACGGAAAACAGAAACTGGGGAGATGGATTTTACTTTATTCAGAGTCTACAGACTGTCCATCTAAGTGTCTCAGATTCTCCAGAGCTAATGAAGGCTGTGGACAGACAGTCTGACTGTCACTCAGTCTGAGGTTCAGCTCCATGGGAAACCTATTTCAGGCTGCTGGAAGGAGACTCTGATTGTTCATCTTGAAATTCATCAGCATCATTGTGGTTTTTTATCCTGGTTCTGGATCAGTGGACTCGCTTTTCATACCTGAAAGGGATCTTGAAATGTTCACCTGAATTTGTCCTCCAGTCTCCATTTGTTAAGTGGTTTGTGATCATGTGGGCGTCTGGAGGACTGGAGCCATTAATGTGTGTGTGTTCAGGTGTGTGGTGTGGACCGGAGACGACCGGATCTTCTTTTTCAATCCCACAATTCACCTGTCTGTTTGGGAGACACCGGGGGAGCTGATTGGCCGTGACATCAGCCATATCACTGAGGACCCACCCCACAAGAGGAAGAAGACACCTGTTGGTCTGTCTCCTCACCTGCCTGTTAACTTTTCTGTGCATTCACCTGTCCGTCACTTTACCTGTCTGTCATAGCCAAGCTTCATCATCACCAGGGAAAAGATGAACAATAACAGTAATCCTCTTCTCTGTCTGACAGACAGGAGCACCATCTGTCAGTCACCTGGTCTCCATGGTACTGATGAAAATAATGAGGATGAACATGAACACAACTCCAAGAGGAACAGGTGAGTCTGACTGAGCCAATCCGAGGGAATCTGATCAGTTAAGTCATCATCAACGTGTTATCTCTCTCTATCTCCAGAAGAGAGGAGTCTATGTCTCTCGTTCCCCGCCCAGGAGAAGTTCAGCTCCTCCCACTGGAGCTGCGAATGGATCACTTCAGAAAAATGATGCTGGAAAGAGGGGTGACAACCCCCCCCCACACACACACACACACACACACACACATCTGTGTACGCACAGACACATACTCAGAGAAATACACACCCACAAACATACTTATGTACACAAAAACTTATATATCCGCCCCAACAGGTATCAGCATTCTCCACCTGGGAGAAGGAACTCCATAAGATGGTGTTTGACCCTCGATACCTGCTGCTGACCCCAGATCAGAGGAAGCAGGTCTACTGTCATCTCCCAGCAAAATGCAGGAGATGTTTTTAGTTTTTTAATCGGATGATGACAGTGTGCTTTCATGATGTCATGATTACATTACTAATCCGTGTGTCCAGGTGTTCGATCAGTTTGTCAAGAGCAGGATGAAAGATGAATACAAAGAGAAGAAGAGTAAACTCCAGAAAGCCAGAGACGAGTTCAAACAACTGCTGGAGGAGGCAAAGGTCTCCAACAGGTATTCATGTATCTGAGGGATCATCATCATCATCACCATCATCATTGCTATCATCAGACAATGAGCTCCTCCCCTTCCTCTCATCAATATTGATGATCCTTTTTCCTGCAGGATGACCTTTAAGGAGTTTTGCATTCGTTACCAGGGTGACCAGCGGTTCAGTGCAATTAAAGGGAAGAAGGAACAGGAAGTCTTATTCTATAATTACACCATATCCTTAAAGAAACAAGACAAGGAGAACAGAATTCGGCCGAGGAAAATGAGATGAGACAACGCTGTTGTTCTGAACCATAAAGAACCTTCCAGAACTTCTGTAGGACTCTTACTAACCCTTCCAAAACCTTCCAGGACCCTAAGCCCTGGTTTCACACCACAGCTCTGATTGGGACCAAACATGAGACTGGACCAGCCGCACTGATCTGGTCTCTGTGGTGAACTGAACTGATCCAGAGGAAGAACTGAACCAAGTTAAACTGTTGGAGACAGGAGCACAAAAAAGACATGTCTCTGTCTGTCTCTCTGCCTTCCTTTCTGTCTCGCTCTTTTTGTCTCTCTAAGTCTTTGTCTCTCTCTGTGTATTTGTCTGCCTGTCTGTCTCTGTCTCTTTGTCTATATCTGTGTCTGTTTCTGGCTCTCTCTTTCTTTCTGTCTGTCTCTATCTCAGACCTGGTGCTGTCTTTCACCTTTATTGAATCTGAAAACTTGTACCTTAACTCAATTAAGGTCAAGCTCTAATTTGACCTCACGTGACTCCGTCCTGTTTCTGTGTGTAGTGTCTTCAGATTGTGTCTCCAGGACGTATGTCTTCATATGTTTCTTCTGGCTGAGTGTGGTGAGCAGTGTTTGGTCCGACCAGTCAGATAGGGAATAGTTCTGGTTCTCCACAGTCTCAGTAGTTCAATGTCCTTATTTCCAGTCATCTATCAATAGACCAATGTGTGATCAGGTTGATGATGCCACCTGCTGGAGCACAGGGGAAATTCTGTTGATCCTGGAACAGAAAATCACAACTGTACAGAGTCCACAGGACCAAGTCCACCAGGAACCTAACACCATGATCCTTCAACAGTCCAGACTACTTAATCATGTTTAGTAGAGGAGGGATTCTATAAAGAGAGAGACAATTCAGCTCTGAAAGACCTCGTTGAATAAAGATTGTTAAAGACACCTGAGTGTCATTAAGATTTGTTAAGGTCAGCTGAGTTTCGTTAAAATACATTCAGCTCAGCCGAGTCACCTCCAGGATGTCTTTCCTCTCAGGATCCTGCACACAACCGAAAAAAAGTTTCTGACATCATAGTCATCATCAGCCCTTTGGTGAGCTGTGATTGGACACACCTTGTGTGCTTATGTTCTGTTTGGATGTTCTTCAGTGTCTTGACATCTTATTGGATGGTGTTTGTGTGTTGAAATAATTTTTTGTGTTATTTGTTGGCTGTAGTTTATGATGTGTTTTCAAATAAACTATCAATCAAACACAAGTGTTACTGTTTTTTTCTGTGACAGCTGCACTTCCTGCGTAATCCTAACCCTCCAATGAGACATGCAACAGCTAGATACACTTGTTACCATCCAACTGGTGCCTTTGTCTGTTGCCATGGCAATGTGGGATCATGAAAGGGGAAAACAAATATGGTTTATTAGTACACACAAACAGACACCGTCTTCTGATGTTTGCAGTGTTTATGAGGACATGTTTGGATGAGTTTCTCGCTCTGTGTCTGTGTCTTAAACAAATTAACACAATTGAATTAACTGCAGACAGATACCCATTCCATAATATAATATCATGCAATCTAATATAATCCCACAGTCCTGCAGCACTTTAAAAGATTTCTTCTCAGTGTCTTTAAATTGCCTTTGGGTTTTAGAGAAATTGTACTGTTGTGTCTTTAGTCAGGTCTGTCAGTGTGGAGTCCTCCCATGAACATGATGTCATATTTCAGATTTTTGAGGATATAACTTAATGAGGCGTTGGTGATATCATCTGTTTGTCACCAACAGTTAGCAAGAGGGCAAGTGAAGACCACTCATGTGCACTGTCAAAAACCCTAACAGATATCCCACAACGCACTGAGGTTGGGTTCAAAAGAACCTGCAGTCTTAGTTTTAGAGCCACAGTTTTCAAATATAGCTCCACCTTTCAAACTGGACCCGGACCAGAGGTCAGAGGCCGTGAGAGAAATGCTTCTGATATCAGGACCAGACTTATGGTTAACTGTCCAGCAGAGGGAGACAGAGCTCTGCTGGTTCAGCGCTTCATCACACTGAGGGATGCTGGGAGGAAGAGGAGGAGGTGGAGGAGGTGACGGCAGCAAAGGCTGCAGAGATGCTAACAGCACCGACTCACAAACACACACTGGAATGAGCTAACTGCTGTCAGACAGGTACACTTTTACAGACAGCTAGAGGACGCAGATGATGGCATTACACACACAAACACATGCAGCACAGTCACATGTAGTAATCAGTGAGACTCACAGGATGCTACAGTGAGACTAGCTGCTCCTAGCATGGTGTTGAGAGGAGGCTAACCTTCTATCTCACACACACACACACACACACACACACACACACACACACACACACACACACACACACACACACACACACACACACACACAGCAATGCAGTTTGGGAGGGTTCCTATTGGACGGTGAGTGATTTATCTTTTTGTGTGTGTATGTAAGTTCAGTTAGGTTTATGTGTGTGTAAATGTGTCTGCAGTGGTGATGGCAGAGGGATTGAAGGTGTTACCATAGTAACAGTCATGTTACAACATTCATGCTGTGCAGTGTGTCGGTTAACCTGTCCTGCATCAAACACATGTACAAGTGTAAGTATTAGTAACACTGATACTACAGGCACTAGTGGTACGATAGTTGGGCTGCTGTAGGACGACTGTACTGCAACCTCTGCTGTGAAAATTTTTTATTTTAAACAAAAACTGGACTAAGCAGTTTTTAGCGCCCATGTCCAATTGTAGTGCAACGTACAGTACTAACAACAGGAGAAACAAAACTCTTCACTAGTTTATGCACTTTAAATTTCACCACAGAAATCAATCACTGCACGTGTGTGTTTCTGTGTGTGCGTCGATGTTGTTGCAGATGTAGTCACTTTTCAGATTGACAGGTAGTTTGTTTGGTGGGGCGGAGCCTTCAAGGGAACGTGGCGATGTCAAAGCGAGGTGCTGGGGGGCGGGGGAAAGGGGAACGACCCGATGCCATGGCAACCCTTCAAGCAGCTAATGAGGAGCTGAGAGCTAAACTGACAGATATCCAGATAGAACTACAACAGGAGAAGAACAAGGTAAGGAGGACTACAGGTCCCAGAGTACAACAGCAGAGTCTAATGTGTTCAGCTCTGATCACTATGTGTCCTCAGGTGAGTCGTCTGGAGAGAGAGAAGAGTCAGGAGCTGAGGGCAGAGCATCACCGGGCGACTGTTGCGGTGACAGAACTGAAAACCAAACTCCATGAGGAAAAGCAGAAAGAGCTGTCTGTTACCAGAGAGACGTTACTAAGACAACATGAAATGGAGCTGATGAGGGTCATCAAGATCAAAGATGGAGAGATTCAGCGTCTGAACGGCCTGGTGCTGACACTGAGGGATGGATCCACAGACAAGGTGATCTACCTGATTCACACCTAGTCACCTGTCTCCCCGTCCCTCTTTGGTCCTCCTCACCCACTCTGATCTATCCTATGATGTTCTGGAATCCATCCATGTCCAACTAAAGTAGCAGTGTGTTGCTCCTCCTGGATCTCCAAGAGTCCAGACCTTCTATTGAGTAATCTCATTCTTTCGATGCCTACCCAGAGGCCAAGACCACAACCAAGATTAGACCAAAGATTCACAGATAAATTCAGTACTGCTAATTCAAGACCAGCTTCTTCTGAAACACAACAGTCCAGATTACCACTGAGAGTGAATTAGTCCACTTGGTGATCTCACTTCCCCTTGAGACACACAACACAGGGTTAGGGTTGGACAGGAACACGTCCTGGAGTCCATCACATGGTGACAATCTGTTTATCTCCCTGTTGACGACAGACAACAGCTCTCTCTGATTATATATGGAGTGCAGGCTCTTCAGTATGGCCCTGGGTCCCTAATTCCCTAATTCTGTGAGCTCCACAGAATAATAAACTTTTTCCTATGTTTGTCCTGTGAACCCTGAGTGCCGACAGATGACTCCTGCTCAGCTCATCGGCCTAAAAGTGTGTCCGTTCTTCAGGTGAGGAGCACTCTGCTGGCAGAGGTGGAAGACGCCAGAAGGAGCTGGGAGGCTGAGCGATGTCGCCTCCAGCAGGAGGTTCAGGAGCAAAGAGGAGCAAAGAGGTTCACTGAGGAGGCGCTGACATCAGCACAGCAGGCCTGCCAGGCCCGAGCAGCCGAACTGCGATCAGCTCATCACCAACACCAGGAGGAACTGAACAGGACCAAAAGAGATTGTGAGAGGGAGATCCGCCGACTGGTACGAGGCCTCGTCACACAAACATAACAAAACTTTCACAACCGCTAAGACATCTGGTTTTACCGAGGGTTACCTTTACCTGAACCCTAACACTACTCTGCTCTGTCAGTCAGCTACAGTCCAACAGTGATGTTAACAACTACATTCACTTAGAGTAACACCAACGTTATAACATGGGCATTATTAACCATCACCGCACCAATGTGGTTGTTACATCATAACAGAAATGCCATTACGCAAATCAAATTCAAATCCAATTTATTGATTTGAAGTTCGGTCCACCACATTTATTTATATAGCGCCAAATATTAACAGAGTTACATCAAGGCTCTTTACATAGAGCAGATCCAGACCAAACTCTTCTAGAATTATTTAGAGACCCAAAAGATCCCTCCATGAGTCTCAGCCTATAGCAGCATAACTGAAAAGTAATTAAACTCTACCTACAGACTTTGTTTTAGAGGAAAGTGTTAAGCCTGATCTTGAAAGCAGAGAGAAACAATAACAACTAGAATAATAGATACATTATTAACTACAATAACTCAGATAATATTAGTTATTGACTACGATAACTACATTTTGTGTTTTATATTGTCTTTTTTATTAGACACTTCACAGCTTTGTGTAACGTTGTGTTTTTAAGCTCACTGGTCAGGCAGAAGACATTTCTTTAGGTCAAGTCCACTCATTCTTATCTGGAGACCCCGCTCATCCATATTTTCAGTGTCTTTGTCCAGCGGACACACTGAGATTGAAGCTGTTCAGATGAAACAGGCACTGGTTTCTGAGGTCACTGATCAGTGGATACATTATCATTAACAAAGAAGCTCTAACCCTGACAGTAACAACACAAGGAGAAGATACTGTGTGAAACACAGACTGGTACAAACAGACACAACACACTGTGTGTTCATCCTGAACAAAGACTGACTTCAACACGTTAGAAAAAAAAACACAACGGCTGCTGCTGGTCATCGACTCAAGTACAGAAATTAAACCAGATTTTTCTGTGTTTGACCGCGGACACATTTCAGTGTCCACAACTGAAGACACGTTTCAGTGTATGTTTGACACATTTCATTGTCCCTGCCCAGATCTTCCTGTCTGAGAACAGTCTGATTCTCGTCTCAGAAGGATCTTGTGGACCCCCCTCTGGTCTGGGTGTGGTTTGTTTACAAGTTGAACCTGTGATTCGTGAGCAGAGACATATTTTTCTTACCAACCTCTGAGTTAGTATGAATCCTTGTTTTTGGTTGTGAGGTCATTACCAGGCTGCTGCTCAGTTTCATCTGGGAACAGGTCTCTGTTTGAAAACACGGGTAGGTCCATGTTCACCTCAATTACTTTATTTCTCATCCTGTCTTACAAACTAACCCAGCTCCCTGCATTCGTATCTTCAGGCGTCTACATATTTAACCCCATCTCTAACCTCTTTGTCTCCCTGTCTGTCTCTCACCTGTCTGTGCGCAGATGGATGAGATAAAACTGAAGGACAGAGCTGTCAGTGTTTTGGATAAAGCCCTGGGGCTGCAGGCTGGGCATGCTCACCGCCTCCAGCTGCAGACTCAGGCAGCCGAGCAGCAAATCGCAGCCTTGAGAGACGCACAGAGGGCGGGACTTAACCACCCAGGCCATGCATCTAGCTCCACCCCTAATACTACTCCTCATATTGTAAGCCCCACCTCTTTATGCTCGTGCTGCATGATATAAAAACTTAATGTCACAGGTTAATGACATGTGACCTGGAACTCATCAAGGCCCCACCTTCAGTCATCATGACATCATCAATCACATCCATCAAACAGGTGGACCCCAAGTCCACAGTTTCCCACAAGTCATTGTTTAAAGCTCAATGATCTTCATGACCCAGGTCGTGTGACAAACTGGTAAGTGTGTTAAATTGGTCCTCTGATATGGTCCAATGAAAAGCATCATGCAGTGTCAAGTTATTTACTCTTAGTTTATTACACTAAATCATGCAATTCCCATGAATCTCAGCTGCATTTTCATGGAAAGGCAGAGTGAGAAAGCAAATGATTACACTGTCAAATGTAGCTTCAGCTCATCTGTGACTAGAAGATTGTGTGTGTGTGTGTGTGTGTGTGTGTGTGTGCGTGTGCGTGCGTGCGTGCGTGTGTCTGTGTGTGCGTGCGTGTGTGTGTGTGTGTGTGTGTGAGCAGTCCCAGGAGGATCGGGACACTCGAAGGTTTCAATTAAAAATTGCTGAGCTCAGCGCTGTTGTCAGGAAGCTGGAAGATCGAAACGCTCTCCTATCTGAAGAACGCAACGAACTGGTAATTCACACAATACACATGAATACAAAACACACACAGAATACATACACTTATGCTTCCATTTTTGTAGTGGTGAGAACCCTGTCTGACAGAATGTCCTCCACACCACAGACATCTTCATAATGATGACACATCCTGATACAGTAGATATGTTCTTATTACAGTCTACAGACTCCAAGTAGCTCATAACATCGATGGATGACACACACACACACACACACACACACACACACATCAGCATCCATGCTTTAAATGGTATACTTTCTGTTTATCTATCTGTTTGTTTATTATTTTCTTTCCCATTTTTTAAATCATTTTTTATCTTCTCGCTTCCCTTTGTGCAGCTGAAGCGTCTACGAGAAGCAGAAAGTCAGTTTCTGCCTCTACTGGACAAAAACAAACGTCTGAGCAGGAAAAACGAAGAACTTGCTCTTGGTCTGCGTCGTCTTGACAACAAGCTTCGCTTTGTCACCCAGGAGAACCTGGAGATGGTAACTATGGTAACCCCTGATCCTACATCAATAAACATAGTCTGAGCGCTAGTTTTGTCTTAGCCAAACCAGGCTCCAGTGTGGGACCAGTTGGTTCAGTTGCTCTGAAGCAGAGCAGTTGTGAGTTTTAGGATGTAAAACCTGAATGTAGATGTACTGTGCTCTGACAACCCAAAAGAGGACCCTGAAGTAACTCAAGCAGGAGATACACATGTCAGCTAAGCTAAGAGTGCAGCAGTCTCTTCTTCCTCTGACACCAGACAATTACAACTAGAAGTGTGTACCTTATTCAGATGTTCACCATTAGTTACCAGCATTGCCATGGTAACAGGTATGTGGTTGTGATCTACAGAGGAGACCGAGCTCATTAAATGACCTGGACCGCAGTCACTCCACCAGTTACCATGGTTACAGCCAGGAGGAGAGAGAGATTGAGTTTCTACGGCTACAGGTCCTGGAGCAACAGCATATCATTGACGACCTATCAAAGGTATGAATACCACGACAACTACTGCACCACTGTTACATGACTGTAGTGTTGTCAAATGTTTAGGGCTAAATAAAAAACTCAATGTTTCAGGCTCTGGAGACGGCCGGATATGTAAAGACTGTGATAGTAAGTACAGTAACTGATGTCAGTAATAAAGTAACTGTTGTTAGATTTAGGGGTGTGATCATATTTTGTTGTTCATGTTGTTGTGTTTTTTATAATGTTGCATTTTCTAAGATGATTTTGTGTTGTTGGTCATGTTGTGTTACTCCTGCAGGAGAGAGACATGTTAATGAGATACAGACGTCAGGAGTCAGTGAGGAGGAAACGAACCTTCAGAGCTTGCAGGGTGAGAACAGACACACACTGTCATCTGAACACACACTTTATCACTGTATATCATTACCACCACTACTACTAACACTAGGTCATCTGAGGTTATTAAAGTTGTTCACTTGATGTCAGTACAAACTTGTCTCCTGTGATAGGAAAAACTGAGATTGAACCTTTAATTTGAATAATGTGTGTATGTGTGTGTGTCCAGGTTATAGAAACCTTCTTTGGTTATGATGAAGAAGCGTCAGTCGACTCTGATGGATCATCTTTGTCTTTTCACACAGACAGAACTCCAGATACTGAGGAGGAGGTAAGACTGGTCCGACTGGTTTTTTGGTCTGACTGATTTTTTGGTCTGACTGGTTTTTCTGACTGTGCATGTGTTCCAGGTGTGTGTGCGTGAGGAGGCGGAGCTTCGTTACCGGCAGCTGACTCAGGAGTACCAGGCGCTGCAGCGAGCTTATGCTCTGCTGACAGAGACAAGTGGAGGAAACTTCGACGCAGAGAAGGAGATCAAGGTGACTCAACTGCTGTGAAAGGCAGCAACAGAGAAGCTGCTGTTTCCTCTCAGAGAGCAAAGCAGCAATGGTTGATGGTTCAATTCCCTGCTTTACAGACCAGAGAGCAGCTGCTGATGGAGATCAGTCGATACGAGACCAGAGTCTCTGACCTGGAGTCAGCTTTGAGGCAGCAGGGACTGGTAACACAAACACACACAGATACACACGCAAAAAGATAAACTCACTCTTCATACATCACGTGAGAATAAGATCTGTACTCTGATTAGTTGCAGGAGAAATGGGCTCTCACTGAGTAGAGAACCAGTCAGTGAAAAACAAACAGAACCCAGAACAGGAAGAACATTCACTTTCCTTCAACACCAGCCGTTCAGACTGTCTGTCTTTCTCTCTCACCTTCTCTCTCTTTGCCCCCCCAGGACGTGAAATGGGTGGAGGAGAAACAGACTTTGTGTCGGAGGAACCAGGAACTTTTGGAGAAGGTGAACTTGTTGGTTGTGTTCAGCTCACAGTAGGTTCAAACTCAGAGTCCAAACAGTCTCTTGTTCTTCAGCTCAGGCAGATGGAGGGAGAAGAGCTGCGACTGAAAAATGATATCCAGGATGTTAAAGATCAGAACGAGCTGCTGGAGTTCAGGATCTTAGAGCTCGAGGTAAACAAACAAACAGTCAGCCACAGCAACAAGTTAAAACAGGTGGACACACAGAAGACTCAGAGGAATAAGACATACATAAACAACAACGATCAATCAGAACAATTAGTCAGATCAGACCAAAAAAAAATCTACCTAACATAAATAATGACTGCAAATTAAAATAAGCAATCAGATATAAACAACAATAGTATATTAAAACAACAACATCAGAACACAGAAGAACAATTTAAAGACCTCAGTCATAAACAGCAACAAAATGAAAACTATCCAAATATTGACTGACAAAAACTTTATTTACTGATCAGGAGAGGGAACGTCGCTCACCTGCCATTAACTTCCAACAACTCCATTTCCCAGAAGGCCTCAGTCCTCTTCAGATCTACTGTGAAGCAGAGGGGGTCACTGTGAGTAATGGCTGATTACAATTATGCACATGTGTCAAAAAAACTGTGAAAATTTGTTAACAACTGGGGCCTGTACCACGAGAACACAGCATTTTTTTGTAGTTTTTGTGGCATTTTCTAGCTATTGATGTTGTCATCATTACCGGACCCTTAAACACAACAGGCTGTTCTTAGTAGATGAGCGTGTCACTTTGTTTGACAACACCTTCGCTGCTCTCAAACCTAAAATGATTTATTAAATTGCTGTATATCATTTTGGAACAAACCCCTGACTACACCTGAATAAACAGATGTAGACTTTTTTGTGATTATTTTAAGTATTCTATTATAATGTGTGAATTATTTACAGTTTGACTGATTGTGTTCCTCAGGACATTGTGATCAATGAGTTGATGAAGAAACTGGACATTCTGGGAGATAACGCCGTAAGTGTATGTTGAATTTATTCTGTACATGTATGTTTTTTTGAGATTTCAACCAATTTGTGAAAACTGAGGTCAGCTGGTCAGATATATGTCAATATGTAGACAACATCAGAGATAAAGGCAGGAAATCCATCTGTCATGAATCTGTCTGAAGCAAACTGTGGCTCCATGTAGCTGCCTGATGTTATGTTCTTAACATCTTATTGACGTGTTGGTGATGTGTTGTTAATGTGTTATTGATGTGTTGTTAACATGTTGTTGATGTTACAATTTGTTTTACGGGACCCAAAAGAAGACACAGAATCTGTAGGAAAGCTTGAAGTCTCAGTGGTAGAGGACAGCTTTGGGGTAGGATAAAATGCACCACTTGGCGTCTTAATCTGTCCACAATAGACAGTATGGTGGTATTAAAGTTAGAGATGGGCAGCCCAGTAATAAAGTCCACCAAGAGTGACAGCAGGAGACCAGCTGTTTGCTGATGAGAAGCCTGTGGGAGCAGATGGTGCAGGGATCCACAAAACCATTTGATGAAGTCCAAGCCTGCTGGTTCCCTGGATGGCATGTGAGTTTTGATGAGTGCACCCGGTGGAGAACATGGGACCTAACAGCTTCAGGGACAAACAAAACAGGAAGCTGGACTAGTTTTTTGACTTCCCAGGTTAAGGCTGCTACCACACAGGAGGCAGAAAGCATGGTTTCAGGAGGAGAGTCTGGCTTTTCAGAGTCCCCTTAGTGTGAGAGGGCATCATGTTTTTAACTGCGAGAGCCTGGGTGATACATGAAGGAGAAACTGAACCAGCCAAGAAACAAGGCCCATCAGGCCTGGCAGCTGGTGGTTGAGCTGCTCCGTCCAGCCAGTGTCACCATTCTCCAAGAGCCAGAACATCTACCAAAAGTTCCCTGTTGTCCAAATCATATTTTTCTCTGCAGATAACAGACTACATGAGAAAAAAAAGCACTTGGACACAACTTCTGGTCTCCAAGCAAACCCTAACACTTGACAGAAGTGTCCACTTCAACAATGAATTGTAGAGTAGTATCAGAGTGTGCCAGAACTGGGGTGTGGTGCACAGTATTTTTGGCTTCAGGGGACCAGGAGAATGCGACCTTGATGGGGTGAGACGAGAGTCACCACTTGAATGTGTGCAGGTGGTGGGTTTGGGCCAGTCAGCGACCACCTGATGTTTAGCTCAATGGATGTCATTACACATTCACAAAACTTGTTCAATATGTCCCTCAAAACATCATTAACTATACTAGGTTGTGAAAGACAGCAGATAATTCCAAATGCCATCACCCTAACCAGGTGGTCAATGATGTGGAGATCTACCTTGGAGAAGACCTGAGCCTGGTGAAACGTCTCAAAGGCTGTATTGATTAAGGAGAGGCAGTATCTATTTTTCACAATGTTGTCATCGAGCCAGAGAACCATGAAGAAGCTTTACGGTGCTGTTGTAGTGCCTATGAGGAGTAGTGAGAGTGGTTTGGGGACTGAGGCCATGCTGAAGGAGGGTGAACTAAAGCTGACTTTAGACAGTGTTAGTGACAAAAAAATGCTCCACAGAATTAGAGGACCAGTTAAAATGATGATTGTGTCTTGAAACAAGAGCAAGTTAACCTGGAGCTAGGGTTGTCTGTGGGGAAGGAATAACCAAAAAACCAAGATTGTGCATTTATTGTCTGGGTTTCATTGAGAGGTTCACTGGGGATGCTAGCTGAGCTCCCAAATTAGCATTTATAAAACTGTCATCTCCTCCAGAATGAACTGCAGCCATGAGGGGAAGAGAGCTAGAATGCCACAGCAGCCGCCTCTAACTGCATGTGAGTAGATGAGGGTGATGTGAGGGGGATTCGTTGGTGTCCTGCAGGGATGAGGCATGTCCTTCCCAGTTGCATGAGCTCTTTTGCAGGGACTGTTGCCAGGTGGTTTGCAGACTATTGGGAGGCCCTGGATTTAGGGGTCCCAGCAGGCTTAATCCAGGGTAAACAGGGGGGACAGAGGATTTGCCAGATGACAGAGGCCTGATTTCTCCCTATAATGCTCTTTTAAGTGGTTATTTAACTTAGTGGCTGGGAAAGGGGAAGTTGTCAAGGTACTAATCTTTTCTCGAGCAGCTAGTTCATCCTTTACACTATCTACAAGCCTCAGGTCAAAAGCAGGCTGTGAACCTCTGCCATCCTAACATCCTAACCACTTTCAGCTGTGAGTGAGAGTAAACCAACTGGCAGCTTCTCTTCCCTGAAGAGGATGGTCAAAAACTTTCTATCAGGCATCTTTGATACAAACATCTGAAAGCAACAAAAAGGTGACTCTTTTCCGATAAAATGAGTTGACTGAGCCCGGATGGCTGGAGCAGTTGAAGCTTCCAAGCCAGCAGCAGGAGGGAAACAAGGTGAGTGGGGACCTGGTTTAGTGGGTCCATAGTGGCCAGATTGTTGTGCTACAGTTGGTTTTACTGCACTCAAAAGCAGACACAGAAGTCCAAGGAATGTTTTAGATTTAAAGAAACACCAAAGTAAAAATGTTGGAGGAGAGGCAGGCAGGTGAGGCAGTGACCCAGTGTTTAATAAACTGGTGGTTCGAAGTTGAGCTGGCTCTGGAGAAGTCTATGAAAAGGACAGAGGAGAAACAGGAATCAGTCGCAAGTGTTCACAAAAGGGATCAAAAACAGAAGAGCACAGTCACATTAGGACTGTGACAGATGTGTTGTTGACACGTTGACACATTGTGTATGTGGTTGTGATTTGTTGACATCATGTTATTTAACTCTTAACATGTTTGTGTGCCTCCTGTAGAATCTGTCCAATGAGGAACAGGTGGTGGTGATTCATGCCAGGACAGTTCTCACCCTTGCAGAGAAGGTAACAATTTTTTTTAGAAATTTCAGTGCTGATCCCACTTAAGTTCAGACCCTGTCTGAGTTTTCTGTGTAAACACTTGTTGTTTCTCTTTTTCTGTCTCTCTCACTTGACTTGTCTGTCTGATCAGTGGTTGGAGTCCATTGAAGTGACAAAGTCAGTTCTGCAGCAGAAGATGCTGGACATTGAAAGTGAAAAGGTAAAAGCTGAAGTTCAGGACACACACTGAGCTTCCTGTCTGTTGATTCAAAGGTCACGGTTAAGCCCACAGATAGACCATCTTCTGAGCCTGAACATGTCTGGACTCACACCTTCTATCATGGCTGCTGAACATCTGGTTGCTACCTGCAGTTTCATCCCTTGATTGAATAAGAATATTCTAATGTTATGTGTTTGGTTAATTTAGCTCATGTCTCGGAGAAGAGTGACATCCAGTCAGCTCACCTTGGTAAAAATGTTGTATTATTTATTATTCTTGTGATCTGGAGACCATGGGACGTCCCGGCTAAAGACAAGGATACCATCATGTCCACCAGCTAAGATTTTGTCATTTTTCACAGATCAATGACAGAGACAGCTTTAGCTTGCACAGGTCACATGGACATCGTGTCGGAAACAGCCACCATCATGTTCTCCGTGTTCTTTAAAATGTAACATAAAGTTGAATAAACCAATAAATGAATGAGCAGAAACCTTCAGGTCCCACCATGAACACTGACCTCTGATGCTGCTCTTCTGTAGGAGCTGTTCATTAAGCAGAAAGGTTACCTGGATGAAGAGCTGGACTACAGGAAGCAGTCCATGGATCAGGCTCATAAGGTCAGTGAACACAACAAATACACCGCTACAGAAAAAAAATCTAAACTGGATTATTGTGCACAGTAGCTTCTGTTTTTCATAGACATACATGAAGTCACAGTTACTGCTATGACTCCTGACTCAACATCATTCAAACAAACAATACTGCAAAACATTCATGAGCTAAGCAACAAACATTTCAAAGGTGGTAGAGATTAAATGTTCCACTTCTACAGGAGAACCTGCTCTGAGACCTCAGAGCAAAGCACAGCTGTCCAGCCTGTCTTACATTTATCTTCACATCCCTACTGCTACGTCTTCCACACTCACTTTTTTCTGGTATAAAGAGAGATTGTCTGTAAGAAACTGTGTGGACTTGTAGAAGGTCTCCAACCTGGTTCCTGGGTCTGTGCTTGCAGGGGTCTGGGGTGATCTTCAACCCTCTGTGATTTGAAGGTGCAGTCAGGGCGTGTTCAATTTAGTTGATGGTTTCCTCCAATACTAGTGTCAGCTTTGTAAGGTCGGAGTGCTGAGTGGAGGTGGTGGAGTTGAGGTTACGATGCCTCCCTCATCCTTCCATCATCTGGAGCTTTTCCTGGGATGTTCATCTGGTACAAGGTCTTTGTGTACACTTTGTGCACCTACTGCCACCGTGAAGGGAAGAAAATGGATGGAATCAATAGATTTCAGATTTGAAGACTACATAGTTTGTTACAGTGCAGCAAGATTAGTATTAGCAAGAGGCTGGATGATTTCTTTACTTCTGAGTTTACAGAGTTTATCGACTTTCATGATACATAAAATGTTTTTATCTAAAATGTTTCTGATACAGAGGATCTTAGAGCTGGAAGCCATGTTGTTTGAGGCTCTGCAGCAGGAGCAGGAATCCAGGATGGAGGGACTGAAGATGGAGGAAGGTCGTCTCTCTGAAACTCTGAGTGATGAAGAGAGGGAGGGGCTTAGGAGAGCCATGGACCAATGGAAACGAAGTGTCATGTGTGAGCTGAGAGAGAGAGACGCCCAGATCCTGAGAGAGAGGATGGAGATACTGCAGCTCACACAACAGGTAAACAACAAGTAAATGATTGATAAACATGTAAACAACAGGTGTTCACGAATGTGCCATTAATTGGTAGCCATGTTCTTCCGGCCCAACCTGCCTGGTTGGACAGAGGCTAACCCTACTGCCAAAGCCCAGCCCAAAAAATCTGTTTAACTCAATTAGATATTTAATTTCTTGCAGTCAGTCAACATCGTTAAGGACTGACATATACATGATCCAAGCCGCCGTGGCCACATCTGTGAGGCTGTGGCTCAGAATCAGGGGGAGAATAAGTGACATGTTAGAAAAGGAGACAAGTGAATAAAACTGAATAGATCAAACGGTGATGCAGTGTTTGTTTTTGGCTGTGACACACACCACTGAAGTGACATTGTGTAAGCTGTGATTGTAGTTTTAATGTAGTGTGTTTAGTCAGCACAATGACAAAGTGGAATCTGAGTAATTCTCTGTTGGTCAGTGTCATCTTTACCATGTGCCTTTATCATAATAGATCAACATGTCAACAATCGGTAAACAAAAGGTAAAAATGGAAACAAAATGGAAATCGATAACTCACAGGTAAACCTTTAACCTTTGATGGACAGGTAACTATTTGACCTTTGACTGACAGTTAAACAATTGACATTTGACGGAGAGGTAAACCGTTGACCTTTGACCTTTGACTGACAGGTCATACTTCATCTGGCTGTGTGTGTTTGGCAGAGGAACAAGGAGCTGGAGGAGTTCATTGAAGCCCAGAAGCGACAGATCAAAGAGCTGGAGGAGAAGGTATGGATGAGAGGAAGAAGCCTTGTTTTGGTTTGGTACAGTATCTACAGTTAATCCATCTTCAACTGCTCAATATATCACATGGCCACATCTGGACACTGGAAACCTTCAGTTCACCTTCAGTTGACTTTCTGCTGACTCTCCACTGTTTCCTGTTTTCTTTCAGTTTCTTTTTCTGTTTCTATTCTTCTCTCTGGCCTTCATCCTCTGGTCCTAGCAGCAGCTGGTGAGTTGCAGGGCAACAGGTTTCTCCTCAGATTTACGGGATACACTGCAGCTTTTACTGCAGGGTGTACGCCATATATACCACCCCTCTGTGAAGGGCATTGTAGTCCTGCATTGTATTTGCAGAATTGTAAGACACTTATTCATTATAAATTATTTTTCAGTTTGTGCAGGCCTCCAAAATCCAGGAGCCGAACATTCAGCGGATTGTGTCGGTAGGGAAGATTCAGATGGATTCAGGATTTGGAACCAGCAGCTGACTAAGGCACATTGGCTTCACTGCCTTACTCACCAGCCTCTGACTGCTGGCAGCCAATCAGAGCAGAGCTCAGCTGTCAGCTGACTCCACACCATCACAGTCCCGTGACGCCACTATGCTGCCTAAAAGATAGCAGGATGGTGACCAATGGACATTGTGATTCACTGTTAACAGAATAACTCCTGGTTAGCTGTTGTCCACCATGTTCTGGGTTAGCGCATATGCAGCTGATAAACATCCTGGCTTCATCAGGCCAGCTGGACCAAAGAGGTGCTCGATTTATAAGACTTTTAGCTGGACTTCTGTCAGACCTGGCTCAACTTGCTGCTGTTTTCTCAGCCACCTGATTTTAAACATTACTAGCTTAGTTAGCTGAATTCATGCAGTTAACTGAGCTGGATGAAGTTGAGTTTGGACCAGTGACAGAGGCAGCGCTCCATGAACCACAGCGGAGGCTCAGTCAAGTTGGACAGTTCCTTTGATGAGTTCACACAGTTGAATCAAAGTCAAAACATGATGGAAAACAGTAGGAAAGGACTTAATTGGAGTATCTTGTCTGTTCTGATTGGCTGTTCTATCTGCAGACTCGGTGTAGCCTCTCCGCTCCACATATGGACCTGAGGTTACAGCGTCAGCCCGTCTGGATCATCTTGGGACCAAAAACTGACCAAAGGAAGAGCAACATTATGCCGGAGGTCAGAGGTCGGGGAAACAACCTGAGTAATGTTCTAATTCGAAGAAATTCAGCATGAGGTTTTACAACTGGTCAGAAACCTTCAATTCAAAAATAAACCTGCTAAGGGTCACTGTCACTGACTGCAGTTTACATAATGAAAGGCAAACTAGGTTCAGGTGATCCAGTCTGGTTATCAGGCCAGTTCAAACTGATGGAACAAAGTACAACAAAGTGCTTCTCAGACACACACAATAGAGGATAAAATCATAGAGCTAAAAATATACATATATATTGTGTATCTTTTTAATCTCCTACTGGGATAATCAGTTGATTCTGACACATTTAAGGAAGCTATTTGTATGTTTTTTCTATTGTTACATGGCTAAAGTTACCAGCTGTTTCCTGATAAGTGTGAGTTCAGCATCAAATTTCATCCTTCCCTCACCAACATCTGTCTCCAGCGGTTGAAATCAACACCAATGTTAACTTTGGTCTCTATCGTGTCTTTTCTTCTACTGATATAAGCATGCTAACCAGCTAGCTCTTCACTGTTATAACTTGAGGTATAACAAACACAAAGATAGCTGAAGCTCCTCCTCAGACTGGTAAGCAGCTGTCAGTTCTATTGTTAGCTATGTAGCAATAGCAAAATGTACAAATTGTTCTTTGAAAAATGCTTTATACTGCTTGTGCTTCTACTTCAAATCAAATTGGTTTTTATAGTTTTTCGTTCATCCCCATGTAATGACTTTTACTTCCCATGTTCATGCAGTCATATTTTAATTTTAATATTAAATTGTTTGTTTGAATTTGAACTGATTTTCTTGCAGAAGAGTAAAAAGACGATAAGGAACCAGTGAATCGTTTCCTCTCTTTGTCCTGCAGTGAAAACACCAGTCCAGCGGTTGTACTTTTATTATTCCAGATGATATTTTTTTATCCCTGCTGTGAGTCTGAACTCAGTGAATGGCTGAAGAGTCGGCAGTTTGATGTAATTACAGATTAAAGACAGTGGAGATGAGACTGAACAAAACTGTGGTTGTGTTTTGTTGTTGAATATTCAAGTTTCTCATACACTGTCCGTTGGATCAGAGGTGAATGACTTCTTAGATCAAACTGAGTCCAGACGGACTTCAGGTAATGGTTTGCCACCTGCTGGACTTAAACCTGAACCATACAGTTACTCTACAGGCCACTACAGTCCAGCAGTGAGTCTATGTTTAATGTCCAACAGCAGAAATCAACCTCTTTCCAGTTTGATCAAAAAATTCTTGTCTGTCACGATAATTTCCTCCTTCAGGAGGACTGAGGGGAGAGACGCACCTGTTTCCTGTTTATTCAGGATCAAAGTTATGAAGGATTGGGGGCGTGGCCTCCTTAACTGACAGCTGAGTGAGTGTCTATGTCTTCTGACGCATTTTTGACATGATGGAACTGAAATGTAAAAATAAAGATAAACCTGTTTACTTGTTATTGTCTTTATGAAGTTGTTTACTTTCACCCCCCTTTATAGAACCGAAATGTTGGCAGGAAAAAACCTGGTCTTGGTCTTGGTGAGGAGGAAGATCGTAAACCTAGTGTTTATTGTCTTGAAGAATCCGTACATCTGTTGGCTGTGTTGCTCTCCTCTGTCCACATCAGTCAGGCTCCAAGAGAGTATTCAGGCAGTAGTCCAGAAAACCTTGACTGAAGCTTAGAATTCAGATCCTCCTCAATCCAGCCTATAAAGTGGACCCTCGTGGTCCCAGGTTCCTTCAGGTCTCTTCCAGGTCATTTTAGGATTTTTTCGAAGCAGCTCTCACCTGAACCAGTCCAGACCTCTGCCCAAACACAAAGCAGTTCTGATCAGCAGCAGAAGATCTGGTCTCTTGGTCTGAGAACCAGTTATCAGGTCAAAGTTCATGGATCATTGAACACAGTCATTAGAGGTCTACAGTGAAGATCAGACCAACTTCAGTGAGAGACAGACTTTGTTAAAGCTCACTGAATGTGTGTGTGTTACTTTGTGTGTGTGTCTTAGCAGGACTCGTGTTCAATGAAGCTGAAACATCTGGGTCACTCACTGTCATGTCCGACATCACTGTGACATCACCGGACCATCTGAACATACCATCATTATGTTGGTAGGCTGTTTGAACTGACCACGTGCAACCAGGAGTCACCTGGAGAGGGACCCGGTCCAGGTGAGATGGGACATATGACTGTAATCAGGCTATCTTCTTCCTGATGCCTTATTGCTTCTGATTGTCTCCTCTTAGTTCCTCCCTGACCTCCTCCTCCTCCTCCTCCTTGGCTCATCTTCTCTAATTGTCTCAGATCAGATCTGTCAGGATGTCTGAGAGGAGCTACTCGCAGGAGGACGACTGCTCCTCTCTCTTGTCCCGGCTTGGCTCTGACTCTCCTCGTCCTCGGATGAAATATGGAGGGATGTTCTGCAGTGTTGAAGGAGCCTTTGAGAACAAAACACTCAACTTTGAATCTTTCAGTCCACAGACACAACGACGCCGCGGCGCCCGGGTCCTGAGCGATGGCCATGATGGAGGAGGACAGACAATAGTGCCTTCCTCTGGACACACCCGCGAAAACTTTGGCAAAAGAGAGGTGAGATGACTTCATTCTTTGATCTTTAACCTAGAACACATCACATTGAGGCTGAGATCATTTGATCTGTTGATAAAACATCAATAATTAAATCTGTTTTTAGTCACTACAGAGTTCTAGCAAAGTAACATCAGATGATCAATCAATCAAGAATGCCAATCAATCAACCAATCTGTCAACCAAGAATCATTTTTAGTTGCAATGATCAAATCAAGCTGCTGTGACCTGGTTTAACACGGACAAGTTGAGCCAAGCATTGGTCTCTGCAGGTCTCTGTTGATCTGCAGGTCTCTGTTGGTCTCTGTTGATCTGCAGGTCTCTGTTGGTCTCTGTTGATCTGCAGGTCTCTGCAGGTCTCTGTTGGTCTCTGCAGGTCTCTGTTGATCTGCAGGTCTCTGCAGGTCTCTGTTGGTCTCTGCAGGTCTCTGTTGGTCTCTGTTGATCTGCAGGTCTCTGCAGGTCTCTGTTGGTCTCTGTTGATCTGCAGGTCTCTGCAGGTCTCTGTTGGTCTCTGCAGGTCTCTGTTGGTCTCTATTGGATTCCGGTCTTCATCAGCTTCAGTAACATAAAATCAAAGGGGTCGAATGGTGATGCATTTTATTTTGAAGCTCCACAACGGAATTCAAGTGTGTGTGCATTATCGGGAGCGTGACGTCAGAAAAAAAACAATAGCGGACAGTGTGTGCATGTGTGTGTGCTCCCGAGCGGATCAGCCGATCACGGATCGATCAGGATGTCATTCCAGAACAAAAAGAGCAGCGCGAGGCCCGCAGTATGTGCAAACCGAGCCGAGCCGGACTGAGCCGGACCGGCGTGGGGCCTGAATACCGGGATAACCGGGGAAAGTGGGGCGGAGCGCCATGATGCTGCGGCCCGGAGCAGACCGACCGGACTGGACCGGAGACCGGACTGAGCCCAGTGAGCCCAGCAGCTGGTCTTCCCGGTCCGGTCTGATCCGGTTCGACTCGAAATATTTAAACAGTAAAACCGGATTTCAATAATGAAAACACGTTGCATTCAAGTAAAGTGGGACATTTCAGCTTTGTCTAAATCCTCATCAGTCCTGCAGCAGGTCCTTAAATGTTTAATTGGTACTTGATTGCATTTGATCCGTTTAATTATCAAATGGAACTAACGGTGACTCAATAACAGTAACTCCATAACAGTAACTCGATAACGGTAACTCGATAACGGTGACTCGATAACGGTGACTCGATAACGGTAACTCGATAACGGTAACTTGATAACGGTGACTTAATAACGGTGACTCAATAACAGTAACTCGATAACAGTAACTCGATAACGGTAACTCGATAACGGTGACTCCATAACAGTAACTTGATAACGGTAACTCGATAACGGTGACTCGATAACGGTGACTCGATAACGGTAACTCGATAACGGTGACTCGATAACGGTAACTCGATAACGGTGACTCGATAACGGTGACTCGATAACGGTGACAGTGACATAACAGGCAGTATTTTTTACTCAGGATCTTTTATGTTTTCAGAGCAGCCGACTGCTCATTAAAGGGGGGAAGGTCGTCAACGATGACCAGTCGTTCTTCGCTGATGTCTACGTCGAGGACGGAATCATCAGGTAGAGCAGCTGCCGACGTGAAGGCCTGACCTCAGGTGTGCTGTGTTTGATACCGATTATTGATCCCCCTGTGTGCTGACCAGACAGATTGGAGAAAACCTGATCATCCCGTCTGGGGTGAGGACACTGGACGCGTACGGACAGCTGGTCATCCCCGGAGGCATCGACGCCAATACCAACCTGCACGCCCCACAGAAAGGCCTCAGCCCAGCTGATGACTTCTACCAGGGGACCCGGGCTGCCCTGTGTGGGGGAACTACCACCATCAGTCAGTATTGACCACACACGGACAGAGCGGGCGGCTTCGCCAAACAGCCTCAGTAACACAGATATTTGTGTTTCCAGTGGACCACGTGCTGGTGGAGCCAGGGACTAGTTTACTGTCTGCTTTTGATCAGTGGAAGGAGACAGCGGAGAAGATGGCGTGCTGTGACTTCTCTCTTCATCTGGACATCACTCGCTGGCACGAAGGACTGTACGAGGAGCTGGAGACGCTCGTCAAGGACAAAGGTCAGACATATTCAGGGACAAGTACTCAATCAGACTCACGAACTAGACAAAGAGTCATAGACTACATGAGCACATGGTCCAGACCGATGTTCTTCAAAATCTGAGGTTTCTTCTCTGTGTTCTTGTGTTCCAGGTGTGAACTCCTTCCTGTTCTTCATGGCCTATAAAGATAAATACCAGAGCTCCGACTCTCAGGTATAAACACGTTAATTGGCATTGTTTCAGGTTGGTCCTCTTACTCCTGTAACTGGAGTCCTGTTTCCATGGTTTCAGCTCTATGAGGCCTTCAGTGTTTTACGGGATCTTGGAGCCATTGCCCAGGTCCACGCTGAAAATGGAGACATTATTGATGAGGTAACACATGCGGTTCAGTGAGACGTATCAAAGAGAGAAATGTCGAATGGTGAATTTCAAATTGGTTTGAACTTTTGGGCTTCAGGAAGAGAAAAAGCTTCTTTCGCTTGGCATCTTCGGACCTGAGGGACACGTTTTATCCCACCCCGAGGAGGTAAAAACACCTGAAGCACACCTGTAATACATCTGTGATTTAACTGAGGCACCCCTGTAATACCCCTGAGATACACCTGAGACACAATGGTAAAAAAATTGTCATGTTATATTGTGTATTTCTGTTTGTTGTGTTTCAGGTAGAGACCGAGGCGGTGTATCGGGCTGTCACCATTGCTAAACAGGCTAATTGTCCACTGTATGTCACCAAGGTGATGAGTAAATCTGCTGCTGATGTCGTTGCCAGGTCCAGGAAGAAAGGTGACATCATCATCCTCATTAAATCAAATTTATTTATAAAGTGCAAAATCATAACAGAGTTACATCAAAGCACTTTACGCAGAGCAGACCAAAGCCATCCTCTCATCTTCATCATTTTCATGGTCTTGTCTTTATCAGGTTCTGATTGGGTTCAGATTTCATTTCGATTCCCCTGTGGACTGTCCCCTTCCTCCACAAAGACTGTCTGACAGACAGAGGTAGCTTCAGTGTATTCCTGTTCGTGTCCTCAGGTGTGGTGGTGTATGGTGAACCAATAACAGCCAGCCTGGCCACGGATGGCTCTCACTATTGGTCTAAAGACTGGGCCACAGCTGCCGCATTCGTCATGAGCCCGCCCCTAAACCCTGATCCTACCACCCCTCAATACCTGACCTCCCTGTTGGCGTGGTGAGTTTGACATCACCTTCGTTTGTGTGGTTGGTCAGCATGCAGACTCACCTTCCTCCTTGACCCTTCCAGCGGAGACCTCCAGGTGACATCCAGCGCCCATGCCAGCTTCTCCACGGCCCAGAGGGCCGTTGGAAAAGACGACTTCACTTTGATCCCAGAGGGAACCAGTGGGATTGAGGAAAGGATGTCCGTGGTCTGGGACAGAGCCGTGGTAAGATGAATAGACCTTTAACCCTGGGCTGACCAACACCCAGACAGAGTCCAAAGGTTCAGGTCACTGGACCAAGGAAGGCCCTGTGTGTCCACACACTGACTGCAGCATCAACCCCCCATAGGGGGCATTCAAACATTTTTAACCAGTCTCTCGTTGAGGACGGTAACAGTGTTGTCTCTTTTCTGTCCCACAGTGTACAGGAAAGATGGATGAAAACGAATTTGTTGCAGTAACAAGCACCAATGCTGCAAAACTCTTCAACATCTACCCACGAAAAGGTATCGAGTCTGTGTAGAGGGCAGCGCTGCTTGTTGATTGGTTAGAGTTCATGCTATGTGATCACGGCGCCCCAGGTTCGGTTCCAGCTCGGGGCCTATGCTGCAGATCGTCCCCCTTCTGTCTCTCTCTCTCTCCCTGTTTCCTGTCGACCTCTCTGCCAATTAGTGATTAAAATAAAGGCACAAAAGGCCACAAGGACACATGTCCAAGGATGACATGACACCATAAGTAAAAAATACTTCAATAGACGAAAGTTTGTTTTGTCAGGGAGTTCACTGCTGAGTAAAACTCAGTTCTTGGTGAAATGTGTGATGGCACATTGATAGATGTTTCTGTTTTGTGTTCTCAGGACGTGTTGCCGTAGGATCTGATGCTGATATTGTCATTTGGAACCCAAAGGAGACACACACTGTTTCAGCAAAGACTCACAACCTGGTAACAAACTGTCCTCCTTACTGTCACTGTCACTGATGATCTGAATCAGCCTGAACTGACCCCTCCTTTTCCAGACAGTGGAGCTCAACATCCTAGAGGGTTTGGAGCTTCGTGGCGTGGCGTCGGTGGTGATCAGTGGAGGCTGCATCGCTGTGGAAGATGGTAAACTCAACGCGACTGAAGGTTCAGGGCGCTACATTCCAAGGAAGTCGTTCCCTGACACCGTCTACAAGAGGATCAGAGCCCGCAGCAAGGTGAACTCCTCCATACAAGGTTCCACTGAACCGCCGTTTCACTGACCCATCTGTTCAGACGTCCACCAGCTACTCAGCTGGTTTTTCATTTCTCCTCACGCCTTTGTCTTCGTCTCAGATGGCTGAGGCTCGTGGTGTCCCCCGTGGAAACTACGATGGTCCGGTGCACGACGTTATCAGCGTGACTAAATCTGTTCCGTCAACTCCGACCAGTAGAGGGCCCCCCTGTCCGAAAACTCAGAGCGGCCCTCGAAACCTCCATCAGTCAGGATTCACCCTGGCAGGTATAAGCTGTCATGAAGTCCTAATCAACTATTTCAGGTGCCTTCTGGATAAACACGTTTGATTGAACAGACACAATATTTGTGAAAACTACAGGAGAACAATTACAGGGAGACTGTTGTTGTTGTCGTTGTTTACTGATGAGTGATTTCTTCTCTTCCAGGAGCTCAGATCGACGACCACATCCCTCGCCGCTCTGCTCAGAGGATTGTGGCGCCTCCTGGTGGACGGTCCAACATCACATCTTTATCTTAAAACAGGAAGCATGACACACTGACACTCCAGTGTCACACAACTGAAACTGACTACAAGCTACAAATCCTACACTTATACAACTACATCAGAAGTACAAGGCCCCGTCACAGTCATACTGTTGTATTTTTCCCGACCCACAAACATGATGCTAAACACTGTTGTGACCCAAATTGCACAAAGTAACTACAACAGTAACAATAACATTGGTACAGACCCACAACTGGTATTAACTACACAGCAGCTACACTAGCTGTTCAACAACTATGCTAGCTAAACAAACAGCTATACTAATTACACAATGATAACTCTTACTAATATGACTAGTACTATGACTACATTATCCACATCACTCTGACCCACATCAGAACCACATTAGTCTAATCAACATCAGTCTAATGAACTTGTTCAGGTCTAAGTTCAGGTCAGTTTCAGGTAATAAACCTTTTGACCCTTTTTAGTTTCAGGATCATTTGAGTTCTCAGATCTCACGACCTGAACTTTATTAATATAAATGGTGCTAATGAACCCAGTAGTAGCCTGCAAGTAGTCATCTTCTCTAAACCACGACCCCACGTCATAAACCATGCACACTGAACAGAAACCACACCCATAGAATTCAACCACCTTTTACATGATTTTAAACCCTAACCCATAAAATATAAACCACACCCCTTAAGATATCAACTATACCCATTTGATATAAACAACACTCCCACTGATGGTACACCACATTCATTGGATATAAACCCTAACATGATTTAGACCACACCCACATGATATAAAACACACCTAACCAGGATGTAAACAAACTGCCCCCCCCCCAGAAACAGTCCGTGTGAAGCTTCATGTTCTCATGCCTCTTTATTCCTGTTGACCCAGACCACCTCCCTAAGCCCCTTAGACCCCGAGCCCCTGTAGACCTAGACCCTCCCTGATCCTCTGTGGACCCGCAACCACAGGTTGTATTTTTTACGGTTTTTGTATCCTGTTCGCATGTTAGCATCAGTAATAGTTGTACTCTCACACAGCTCAGATACGTGCTGCCTGTTGCTGTCATGTTGTTGTCCAAAGTTGCTATAGTAATAACGTGTTGTCATGACATATAGCTCCGGCCCATCTATGTTCGGGTTGATGCCACTCATGTCTGTGCAGTCAACGTGGAGTGCCATCTTATCTTTGGATAAAGACTGAATTACAGATATGGCTTCAGCACGGCAGGAGGCCGAACGGTGTCTGTCGTAGTGTTGCCAGGTATCTGAGCAGTTTCATTGGATCCACATCGGTGTCAGAGAGCCAATCAGATTGTGAATTTAGTGATGAAAACATTGTGTCAGAGCACAATAGGAGACGTGTGATCGATACCTGGCTGTTACTCTTTCCTCAGAAGCACTGCAGCCAACTGGAGGACTAAACTCTGCACACACATGGATGGTGTGTGTCCTTCAGGACTGGTTACCATGGTGATGTTGTTGTTGTAGTAGATATAGAACTTTTTTTGTAGAATTGTGATGAGCTGCATGAATAAAATGTGAAGGAAATACACAACAGAGTGAGAAGTCTGTTTTTAACGGAGCTCTGTTGTCCTGCAAACACACACGCACACGACAGACCGCTGACATCACAGACTTCAGGTGTGTTTGGATTTATATAGATCCGGACCTGATCACAGACATATCCATCCGCACACTGAGTTCACCAACATGCACGCGGAGCGCAGTTAATTAATAACCACGTGACGAAGCACCTGCGCCGTGAAGTCTTCATCTTTCCCAAAGTGACATCACGTGGTTCCATGCTCTAGTGATTGGGCGGAACCACGTGACTGTCAGCGGGAACTGCTTCGTTTGAAAGCCAAGAACCGGGACTCTAAAAGACCGGGACTCTAACAGACCGGGACTCTAAAAGACCGGGACTCTAACAGACCGGGACTCTAAAAGACCAGGACTCTAAAAGACCGGGACTCTGTGGACCAGAACCTTCTAGAGACCTGTGAAAAGGGAACTAGGTAGGCCGATCCCTGACCTGTGTGTGTGCGCGCGCGTGTGTACTGACTCTGTGTGTGTGTGTGCGTGCGTGTGTGTACTGACTGTGTGTGTATACTGACCCTCTGTGTGTGTGCGTGTGCGCGCGTGTGTGTACTGACTGTGTGTGTATACTGACCCTCTGTGTGTGTGTGTGTGTGTGTGTGTGTGTACTGACTGTGTGTGTATACTGACCCTCTGTGTGTGTGTGTGTGTGTGTGTGTGTACTGACTGTGTGTGTATACTGACCCTCTGTGTGTGTGTGTGTGCGCGCGCGCGCGCGCGCGTACTGACTGTGTGTATACTGACCCTCTGTGTGTGTGTGTGTGTGTGTGTGTGTGCGCGTGCGCGTGTACTGACTGTGTGTATACTGACCCTCTGTGTGTGTGTGTGTGTGTGTGTGCGCGCGCGTGCGCGTGTACTGACTGTGTGTGTATACTGACCCTCTGTGTGTGTGTGTGTGTGTGTACTGACTGTGTGTATACTGACCCTCTGTGTGTGTGTGTGTGTGTACTGACTGTGTGTGTATACTGACCCTCTGTGTGTGTGTGTGTGTGTGTGTGCGCGCGTGCGCGTGTACTGACTGTGTGTGTATACTGACCCTCTGTGTGTGTGTGTGTGTGTGTGTGTGTGTGTGTGTGTACTGACTGTGTGTGTATACTGACCGTGTGTGTATACTGACCCTCTGTGTGTGTGTGTGTGTGTGTGTGTGTGTGTGTGTGTACTGACTGTGTGTGTATACTGACCCTCTGTGTGTGTGTGTGTACTGACTCTGTGTGTATACTGACCCTCTGTGTGTGTTTGTGTGTGTGTGTGTGTGTGTGTGTGTGTGTGTGTGTGTTGTGGTCCTGTAGCAGTCATGGGGGAAGCGCAGATCATCGTGGAGGAGCTGCTGGCTCTTTGTCTCCAGAGGATCAATATGGAGGAAAACACTCTGAACACTGAGCTGGGTCAGTCTGGTCTATGACACACATCAGGTGCAGGTTCACAGAGGATCCAGATCCACCCACTGATCCCGGTGTATCTGTCTCTTCAGAGTTGGCGGGCATGGCAAAGAGTTTTGAGTCGGCGCGGCGGCGGTGGCTTCATGCTGAGCTGGAGCTGAAGAAGTACAAAGAGCTGCTGGTGAAGTCGGACGTGGCCAAAGCTGCTCTGGAAGTCAAACTAAAGCATGCCCGCAATCAGCTGGACCTTGAGATGAAGAAACGCCACAAGATCGAGGCTGACTACCAATACCTGGTGAGGAGGGCGGGGGGGGACTAACACTATGCCTTGTGAGGGGGGGGTGGCAGCACCCTAACACTGTCCCCACCCGTCTCCAGCAGCGGCAGATGCAGTTGATGTGTGACATCCTGGTCCACGACAGTAAATCCAGCGCCTGTCTGAACGACGAGCAGAAGTCCCTCTTAGCTACGTTTGAGCACAGGGCCGGAAACGTGACCCTGCAACGGAACAGCAAACGGAAAGTTTCAGCAGGGAGATGGCGAGATGTTCAGAGAAGGGCAACTGCACCTTAAATTTATCAGACCATTTCCTATTAAATCTTTTTCTCAGAACCGAGGCACAGGGAGGCACTCTTTAGGAAACATCACTGTAGTTCACCTGTTTGAGTTTCAGTTTCTGGGGTTGGTGGTCCGAGGTAGTTCACAGTCTGGGGGTTAGGGGCTGGTGGTCTGGGGTCTGTCAGTAATGAAATGTGTGTGTGTGTGTGTGTGTGTGTGTGTCTTCAGGCTGTCTGTGATCGACGAGTCGTCCTTCCTCTCTCACTCTGACATCAGCTATGACCGGACAGATGACGACATGGTACCAACCGGACCAGATTTATCAGAGGACACAGAGCTAGATTCTGTGTCTGTATGAAGGATCTGTCAGACCAGCAGAACATTAAAAACAGTCCTGTGGAGTACACGCTCCTAACAAGTTCTCCTTCCTTTAAAGGAAGCTTTTCCGGCCTGTTGGTCAAAGATGATGATGATGATTATGGTGATGACGTTTTTCTTTAGTTAGTGGAACAAACATTAAAAGTTTGTGTGTTTCAGGATCTGGACACAACAGTGATCAAACCTCTGAGGTCGCGACCCAGAGAAAGGAGGGTAACTGAGCACACTCAGACTGTGCTTTCCATCTTTGATCATATAGTTCATGTTCTGCTGATTGTCTTTAGTGTTCCTTTGGTTCTGTGCAGCGTTCCTCAATTGGACCAGCCGGTGTTCCTGCAGTGAAGCGAGTCAGAGGCAGTAACATGTCAGCAGAGCTGCTGGAGAGAAAAACGCTGGAGAAGGTGAACCAGGTTGATTGGAAGTTAATTGAACAGACTGAATTAAGTTTCCTGACAATTTCAGTTGTCATCATTGGTCAGTTGGTCAGTCATGTGGAGTGTCGCCCCGTCCGTGGCATTATTGGGCACAGCTAGCTCAAAGGCTTCCAAATACTAACTAATAAAAGTCATGGGGGGACTGCCATGTTGAATATTGAAGTCAATTTCCTGTTGGTGTGATGACACAAGAATCAGCTAATCCAGGTCTGTCTGTGATTCAGGAAGTTGAGACCATAGTAAAAGCATCAGTGACGACTCCTGAGACTGGAGGTCACATCCACATGGTGCTGGGAATAACACAGGATACCCCTGAGAACCCGGTCTCAGTCTGCACTGTCTCAGCAGGAGAAGGTGGTGAGTCGAATCTTTACGTTCACATTGATTAGTGTCGGGTTCAGAACTGATGTTGGACCGTCACCGCAGTGCCCCCCAGTGGTGCCCCTGGGAGCGTGATATTGGACAAGAAAAGCTACATGTTATTTCTGCTGGTTCTTGAAGATCAGTGTTAGGACTTAGGCCATGCACATTTCCTGGGTTACTGCAGGCTTTGAAATGTATCTGATATCCTGGATCCAGGTTTTTCCATACCTGCTCCATGTGATGGTTTGATGGCCTGAATGCAGCAGGGCTCAGATTTCAGGTATTATGTTGGTTTGTACATGATGTGCTCACTGTTTTGGGTATGGCCAAATAAAGGCAGGCTTCGCCTGATGAGGCCCTCAGGAGGTTATCTAAGGCTAATTGTCAGAGCTAATATCCTGCTCCAGCAGCTGAAACAATCACTGGCATTTTCTTGATTTTAACTAATATGACGATGATTTTGACTATTTCTCAGATCAGACCTCTCAGTGGTCTCCCTGTGAAGAGGCGGAGCCTGAAGCTCAGGCTGAGCTCCAAAGATCTGAGAGGACCCCCAAACACCTGTTTCTCTCAAAGACGGTACAATGTCCCTGAGACACAATGGAGTCGGACTCAGGGTGGAGTCAGGCTGAGCCTGTCAACTTTCGCTCACCTGTCACCCCCCCCCCCACCCCAGGTGATCCGTCCTGAGACCTGTTTACTGTGTGGGAAGAGAATCCGCTTCGGGAAGATGGCGGTGAAGTGCAGAAAGTGTCGCACGGTGGCTCATCCGGAGTGCCAACAGAAACTCCCCTCCAGCTGCACAGCTCAGATGGTTCTTCAGGTATACTGAGGCATGATGATGATGATGGTGATGAAGAAAATAAACTTCCTGGACTACATGTGAGAAAGACCAGAGTCAGGTTTTTGTCTGTCTCTCTTTAGGACTCTCTGGAGGGTTGTGCTCCACTGACTCATCCCAGGATCCCTCAGCTAATCAGGGACTGTGTGTCTGAGATTGAGAGGAGGGGGCTGCAGGAGGTGAGTTTATCAGACCTTGATCCTGGTGCTCCCATAATCCCAATCCTCTGTCCTGTTATCCAAGTGCTCTCTAGTGCTGGTCCTTCTGTAATCCTGTGATTTGGATTCAAATTCTGGGTGGTACAGTTCTGAAGGTGGTCTTAACTACAGTCCTCAGTCCACAGGTCAGAATTTAAGGCCTCCTCCTGTCTAGCCTCTGATACGCAAACCAATGAGAACAATGTGTGCCTGTGTGTCTGTCTGACCAGCGAGGAATTTACAGGGTTCCTGGAGGGGAGCGTCTGGTGAAAGATCTCAGAGACCGCTTTGTTCAGGGGAAACCACTCATGCTCAGTAGAGTCCAGGACGTCCATGTGCTCTGTGGTCTCTTGAAGGACTTCCTGAGGAGACTGAAGGAGCCTCTGATCACCTTCAGGATGCATCGAACTTTCATGGAGGTCTCAGGTAGGAAAACTGGAACCACTGTAGTCCTGAGTCCTGGAATCCTGGGTGTTGTCTGAACATGTTGTGTGTCTGCTGTGTTGTCCAGAGCTGACTGATGAAGAAAGTTCAGTCGTCCTCTCTCAGGTAGTGTCGGAGCTGCCGAAGGTCAACAGAGACACTCTGGCCTTCATTATGCTGCACCTTCACAGGTCAGACCTTCATCTTCAGCTCTGTCCTGGAGTCTTCATCACTCTGTCATGCACACACACATATATTATATTACATCACCTGACACTGAGGAGTCCTCATCACCTGGAGATAAACCATCAAGACAGCTGACAATGTGACCCTGAGAAAAGAAACAGGAACTTAATGTAAAACATTTAATGGGTTAGCCTCAGATGAACTGTCTCAGTGACAGATGTTGTGTTTATGATTTATCTTCAGAGTCATGAGAAGTCCTCATTGTCAGATGGACCAGAGAAACTTGTCCCGGGTCTTTGGACCCACCATAGTCGGTCACGGGATGTCTGAACCGTCTCCAACAACCATCATGAGAGACACCAGCAACCAGCCAAAGGTCAGGCAGTCTGTAGGGCAGGGGTCATGGTTGCCATGGTGGTGGGGGGTGAAAGCCTGTATCCAAACAATCTGTTGGTGAAACATTTACAATTCATACGTACAAACAGCTGGTGTGTCCCCGTAGAGATCGATCACCAATCACTTTGACCCATTTCAGTCTGATCACATCCTGTTCCTCAGGTCCATTGCTCAATGGACCTTGAACAGGAACAACGGACTATTGGTTTGGTTTTGCAACAGGTAATGTTTCAGCTGCTGTCCCTCCCTGAGGAACTCTGGAGACGTCTCCTTACTGTCTACTCAGATCAGGTCTCGTCCACTGCTGTGAAGACTTGTGGTCAGGACGAAGGACACGGTGGGTTCATAGCTGGTAAAAAGTCACTGGACAGCGGTGTTATTTAAAACCAAGGAGGTAGTCTTGCATGATTTCTTGTTGTTGAAGGTTTCTCCATAGTCAAGGATAGAGTCCAGGACTTCCTCAATAAATGTTGTTGGTTCTCTGGATGATGGACTAGATTTGACTTTTGACCTGATACTTTTTTTTCCCCAGGTCGTTTGTTTCAGCCATTAACGTCTCCAGAGTTGAACAGTTACTACAAAACCCCAGGCAGAGGGTCCTTGAGGGGCAGGATCAGGAACCTGGGCACCGCCTTCACCAACACGTAAGACCAGGACCACCCCACAAGTCATGCTGCACTCTGCCAGTCAGTAAACACACACAGCAAACCACATACACTTAAAACCAATCAGCAGCTGAGTTTTGCTGAACGTTTGTTCAGAGGTGGATGCTGGGACGTCCCACACTGGAGGTTTTCATGAAGTACCATCTGTGGACACAATCAGGCTCAGAATACAGCAGGGTCAGATAGAGTTTTAGACCTGGTTTGGATTTTCAACATGACCTGACTTACTCTCTCTCCTCAGAGGTGGAGTTGAACCAGGGAGGAGGTTCTTTACATCCCCCAGCTGACCAGCTGGACGACCCCCAACCTAACCCTTTCACCCTTCCCCTCAATGTTTATAAATGTTGTTTCTTTTATGTTGGTGCTGAGGCTGATGATGTCTCAAAACTCTGAATCACATAACCCCCTAACCCTTAGTAGATTTTGGTTCTTAGTTTGAATCCGAAAACATTTAATATAAAATAAAAATATTTTTATGTCAGAGTTAAATAAAAGTTTGACTTTGGACAATTTAAAATTTTATTCAGCAGTCTTTATTTACAGTCTCGTCATGTTGTGCTCAAGGGCCAGTCTGTGTTGGACTTTGGGACAGGAAGTCAGAGGCAAAGTCATGGGGTATCAGTTGTTTGTTCCACTGTTACTTCCTGTTCTTAATCATTAGTTTAAGGTTCCTTTCTGTTAAGAGAACATAAAAAGCCAAACAAGGCATAACTGACCTTACTTCAATTAATTTGTCTACAGTTTTATCCAATCAGATTCGTGCATGTGTAATGTTTAAAAAATTATTTTACCTGCTGAACAAATACACAACTGTGATGTTGTCTGATGTAATAAAGTTTTTAAGAGGAAAACACTCAAAAACAGATTGAACATGAATAAATGTTCAACTGTTTTTCTGGAAGGACTTAACTGTAAATTTAAGGACACTTTAAGGAACAGTACAGCACATCACTTCCTGCTATAGCAGTACATCATGACATCATAATGGCTTTGCATTTTTACATCAGTCCATTATGCTAGCGGCTTGTTGGCACACGCTAACTCTAAGTGTTGTGTTCAGGTCACAATGGAATAAATAAAATAGTCACAGGCTTGTTTTTCTGGTGTGATGTGGATAACTGGTGATTACTGAACCTTTGAGCTGTGAGATGGAAAAGTAAAAATGAAATGCCTGGAGTGGTTTGACCTCTGAGTATAGTAACACCGCCAGCTTCTAGAGTGGGTTTTTTTTTCTCTATAAAGCAGACAACATTGTGACAAAGATCAGAGTATGACAGTTCCCCCCCCCCCCCCCCCCCCCCCCCCAAGAGACCTGAGGGCAAATTGAGAAAGAGGATTTGCACTCTTAGCCAATCACAGAAACCCAAGCAAGAGCAAAGTTGATGGCGTCAAATTCTTATTGACCTATTTTTATGGTAAAATGTCACATAAAAGGACACACTGACTCACAATAACACCAACATTTATATAAGAAAATATTTTAAAATGTAATCATTACAAACATGAGGTGGCGTAGTGGTTAGCGCTTTCACCCCACCATAAGGTCGCGGGTTCGGTTCCCGGCCTGGGGCCTTTCTGTGTGGAGTTTGCATGTTCTCCCCGTGCCTGCATGGGTTTCCTCCAGGTACTCCGGTTTCCTCCCACCATCCAAAGACATGTATGTCTAGGTTAACTGGGGACTCTAAATTGCCCGTACGTCTGAATGCAAGCATGAATGGCTGTTTGTCTTTGTGTGTTGGCCCTGCGATGGACTGGCGACCTGTCCAGGGTGTACCCCGCCCTCGCCCAGGTTAGGGTTAGGATTGGCTCCAGTACCCCCCGCAACCCGGAAACGGAAACCTGGTAGAAGATGGATGGATGGACAAACAGGAATAATTTGAATCAAGTCATTAGTTGTCATTGTGTGTTTAATATTTACTTGTGGTCGTACAAATGGTTCTTGTGGTTTGTTCCAACAGGAACTGTGCTTCAACTCTTTGGTGATCATCGCTGGCATAGAAACGTGGTCCTCAGTGAAACAGGAAGTGCTTATTGCGGTTTGTGCAAAACAAAGTAATATTGTTGGAAACTTCAGTGGCTGTGAGCCTTAAAAATATTGAAAAAAGACTGCTGCTCTACCTGGACCAGGAGCACCTGCAGGGAGCACAGCAGGAAAGAGATCCAGAGCACCAGGAGAGCAAGCTCTTATGTTTATTCACTAAACATTTCAACAAATGAAATTATGGCTTTATTGCGCTCCCACACCCTGATACCATAAACACAAGATTCCTCCGGGTCCACAACCAGGGGAACCAGCTGAGAACCAGCTGACTCCCCCTCAGAATCATGGTTCCATGGCCAGACCTGAGCTGAGACCCGCTCCAAGAGAGTTCTGGTCCCACCCCTTACAGACAGATGTTAATGTGCTTAGCCAGCTCTCGGTCCAAGTCGTGTATCAGGGTGTCAAAGTCCTTCAAGCTGAGTCGACAGTTAAACGGAGCATCAAAACCCATGAGGTCGTCCACATACAGTGTCCCACTCCCTCCAGATGACCACATCTTCTTCTTCTGCTCCTCATCTTCATCTGCACTGCCTGGAACAACCACACAGAGGAGGATCAATGTGTTAGAAGAACAACTCAAAAAATGTATGGGTGTCTGTGAAGTGGAAGTTTACCTCTGTCACTTTCACTTCCTGCCACTTCGTCATAGTCGGCATCCTGTCCGGGCAGGAGGTCCTGTCCACAGATGCTCCAGTCTCCAGCATACCGGTTGATTGGCGGCGGACTGTCTAGCCGGGCCAAGCCACCTCGACCTCGACGTGACACCACCACCTCTTCCTCAGGGCTCTGAGGCAGAGCCAATCGCAGCACACGATGCCGCCGCTGCTGCTGGAGGCTCAGAGGATTATGGGTAACAACAGGGGAGGGAGGAGGGGAAGCATGGATTTGGTCATCTGCTGGGATTTGATGCATTGGAACTGAAGAGGAAAAAATAGATATGATTGCTAGAATGGTTTCCATTGGAAATTATGTTTAAATGGAGCATCATTTTAACATGACCACAGCAGCACCTGGTCTCACCTGGCCACTGCTGCAGCAGGAAATGCAACGCTTCGATGTGTCGTTTAAAATCCACTGCACTTGCAATCTCTCCACCATGACCCAGAATCCTTCCCCCTCCTCTGGCTGCCTTCCCTCCTCCATCTCCCCTCCAGGCCTGCTGAGTTGGGGTGAGAAGCACTGGACCGAAGCAAACTGCCAAGTTCTGGTGGGTCATTCTATTGGATGAGCTGAAGGACGCTACCAGGCTGAGGTGGTCCAGTAGGAGAGACAAGGTAGCCTGGAGAGAGAAGGGAGGCAGATCTGATGTCATTCTTACGAAGTCAGAGGGGCTGCCCCCCCGACCCTTTGAGTACAAGGAAACACTTGGACCCACAGGCCTTCTCAGTGCTTGACGACTCTAATGTTAGCTCACAGCCCTAAATCTGGTCCCAGCTGAGGTGCCCACGTGCTTTATGGATAAACAACTGCACAGTGATCCCACCCTCCAATACAGCAGTAGGAGCCCCATGTGTTACCCTCTCTGGAGGTGGAAGACAGGACAGCAGATCTACTGCACACTGGGCCGTTGCACGGGGGCCTTGTGGGGCTCGCAGGTTCATGGCATCCCTGACCACCTCGTAAAGAGTCCTGGTGATGAGTGGAGATGGCAGCTCTCTCAGATAGTCCTTCAGTATACCTGGATAACACAGTGCTGGGTTTAGAGGGCGCATCCGTAGGATAGAACCATGCTGACCCTTGACCCCCAACTATCTGCATCTTTGTGGCACTGACCTGTGACAACATTAATATCAGGGTAAAGATCCTCGCTGAGACGGACTGCTGAGCTGTTCCTCTCAAACCAATCCCGGAGTTCTTTCTTCACGGCTGCAGAGCCACACAGTCTATATAGACCCACCACCTGAGGGTGGGATCACATGATGACGTTATCAACCACGGCCTGTTCCCAACGGGGACTGAAAGGAAACATGCTAATCTCTGATCTAATCGGGTAAATGTGGGTTTGAATTTCTCCCACCTGGAACCTTTTCATGGAATTTTACATTTGTTTTGAGCTCAGAGGTTAAATTAAGCAACCTGACCTCTGACCTCGAGCCTCATGCAGCTCTAGTCTGAAACACAAACCAGAGAAGTCAGAGCCAAGCAGCTGAAACCAACTTTATTGACGGGAAATTGGGCTCTGGAGTACGGGGCCAGTGTAGCTATTGTCATTTACATCACACACCCTTCACAATGTGACTGGTAAGCTGTGGATAGCTGAGAAAGCATAGGTGAGTGATAAACACAGATACCTTGAGTCCTCTGCGCTCAATCTCTGCCACAGTTTTCTGGATGATGAGGGGCACAGGGGTTGCAGAGCCCTCCTTCTCCACTAGATGGTGCAGCTCAACCCCAAACACATTTGCAGGAGCAGATGGAGCCAAGCTGGGCTGTGGAGGACAGTAGGACAGAGTTTACAGCTGCTGGGTCAGGTTCCCAGGCTGACTGGGCTCTGGGCTTGGACCATGTTACTGGGACTGGAGGTGTGACTGTACCTGAGTGTCCCACATCTCCTGCAGAGACAGTTTAACGTAGAGGAGTCCTCTGGGCTCTAGCTTCACGCAGAGCTGCTGACTCCGACTTCCTGTCACACAAACATCACACTGTTGGATTCCTGAATAGACAGATCAGTGACCTTGACACATACAGTACCTTTAAACAGAGGAGGGACCAAGACCCCACCCAGACAGCACACTCTGTTCCTGGTTGGACCGCCTGAGCTATCCATTCCTGGGTTTGCCCCTCCCACTGCCTGCTGATTAACTGCAGGGACACAGAAAATGAAAACACAAACGCACAGCAACAGGATTCTGTAAAAGCTGGAGTCCTTGTTTCCATGAATCCTTGAATCCAAGTTCAGATTTATATATTAAAAAGTGAGGCATGAAAAGTCAACGTATCAGGATATATGAAAAAGACCTGGTATAGTAGTATTTGGAAGGAATACTCAGTAGTACACTGTAGTACTCAGCAATACACAGTAGTGTTTAGTAGAACTAGTACTCTGTTGTAGTACTCAGTAGGACCTGGCGTTAGCACCACGATGCGGAGGTGTTGAGCTCTCTCCAGCTCCAGATGAAAGGTGTGGTTTAAGGAGAGGGCAGGCCCTCGCAGGGTCAGGATGGCAGTCCTTGCTCTTGTCACGCCATCAACCTGGATGGCAAGGAAGACCTCCTTACTGCTGTCTGACCTGCGAAGGGGCAGGAACAGAGGGGGTGAGTGGTTGCCTGACAACCAGAGGATGGTCCCTCTGACTTTAGTTCTCACTGGCTCTGCAGACGTTTGGTCATGCCCTCCACCTGAGTTTTACCTGACGCTCTTCATCTCTTCCAGGCCCAGCAGGTGGACTGTCAGTAATCCTGTCACCCGCTGGCTGCACCGTGGCGGATCAGAGCCCACGTACAACTGGAATGGACTGACTTCACACACCACATCCAGGGAGGTCACAGGTTGAGGTGCTTGTTGCCTTGGCAGAAGTTCAGGGGAGTCTCCATCACTAAGGTAACCTGAAAGGACACAAGACACATTACATCATGATTCCTGACATGGTCTCTGCTGTTGCAGGTTGATGTCTTGTTGACTCAAGCTTCACCTAATTTGACCTATGACCTCTGGATAGAGACCAGCAGCTTCAGAAACTACCTGGTCTTTACCCTGCTGACATGTCATTGGCTAACTCGAAGCAAGTGAACAGATGTTCCTAATATGGTGATTAGTGAGTCAGTGTAACCAGTTTACCTCCTTTGCTGGTGGAACGACCTTTAGACGATTGCCTCAGGGGACGAGCAGGGGGCGCTGAGCTATCAAGGTGATATCTGCTGATCACATTCTGGTTGGACACTGCTAATGATGTCACATTCCTATTGGTCGAATTGCCCCTGCTGTCATTTCCCTGGCGATGAGAGTGCGAGGATGAGCGAAGGCTGAGTTTGCGTCGTAGCTCAGGAAGTTTCTTCATCTTCAGGGATAGTTTCCTCACTGTACCAGGTGACTTCAGCCTGTCAATCACACTCCCAGACACCCCCGCCTTCTTTTGGGAGTTGGGGCTAGAGTCTGAAAGAGCTGCGTCTGAGGAGATCAGAGGTGGAGGAGCTGAAGCTACAGACAGGTGGCAGCTGTAGGAGCTGCAGAGTAGAAGGAGACAAGGAGTGAAGACCTACCTATGTCCTCTGCTGTGATGTCATCAACATGGTGGCAGACATCCTCCAGTGGCCAGTCGCTGCTTTGGCACTCTGCTGATCCAACCCATATTCCTCCAGGTTCTGCTCTGGCATCACCTGGCCCGGCCCCTATTGTTGCCCCTTCTTCTTCCATCTCATCCCTCCTCCTCCATATGGCCTCCCCCAAGTGTGACCCGGTGGCATCTTCCTCCTCTGGGATGGGGTTGTACCAGATGTTGCTGCCACGGTCCTCCTGAGGACTGCAGATGTCCTCAGAGGTCTTTCCTGAGGACAGCACCCAGGCCCGGCTGCTGCGATCCAGACTCTGCAGGTAAGCACGCTGACCTGACAGCTTGGTGCTGATGGGGGGGGTGTCAAGGGACCCCCCTGCAGGCTGCGGGGTTTCCTGCTGTACTGATTTAGAAGTGACAGGACCATAGGGGGCGCTGGTCATGTCCCCCATCAGACCGGTGTACTTCCTCTCACTGCACAGCTCTGACTGAAAAAAAAAAAGGAAGAAGAAAAATTTACATCAGGTAGATGCAACCAATGAGGAGCGGGACGGGAGGGGGCACAGAACCTCAGGACAGAACCCACAGAACCCATTAGCATTCTGTACCTTGTCCTGTGGCCTCTGGTTCCAAAACAGCCCAGGTGAATCTTGGGATATCCCGGTTGGGTGGTTTTGGGAGGACAGCTTGGGGGCGGGACTGTACAGAGATGTGGGAAGAGCCGCAGAGCCTTGCTGAGCCCACTGCTGTTTCTTAGCAACTGTGATGTGGTGATGTGGTGGTGAGGGGGAGTCGGGGGATGGAGTCCTCACTGCTGTCCAGGGTGGTGATGATAGTGGTGAAGAAGTCTGAAGAGCACAGTCAGACCGGACTGGAACATCTACAGAGAACACACACACACACACACACACACATGATGAGCGTTCATTAAAGATGCGATGCGGTACTGACCTCGATCCTGGATACAGATGTATCCAAGGAACAGATTTTTTCCTCTGTGAACCTCCTCCAAACTGCAATGGGTAAAACCTGACATGGACCACAATGCATCATGGGAAGAAGACCAGCTGGTGGAGAAAGTGTGATACTTTAAACAATCTCCTGTTGGGAAATCGTGGGTCTTTCATTCATGTGGATGTTCCCTCAACACAAAGCACTGACCTAAACCTGGTTCAGACCAAGTCCAGGTCTTCATGGAAGCAGTATTTCCTGATGTCAGTGTCCTCCTTCAGCAGGATTAGGCTCCCCAGGACTCAATCTAGTCCAGCAACTGTGGGATGAGCTGGATCAACAAGTCCAGATCCATCGAGGCTCCACCTCACAACCTCTAGGACTTAAAGGATCTGCCATTAGCATCCAGATCAGACAGCTCAGCTTCAACGGTCTACAACAGTCCAAACCACCAGAATAAGGACCTAAAGAATCTGTGGCAGGTCATAATGTTCTGGCTAATGATCAGCCGATTCACTGAGACTCTGGAAAATTCTGAAGTTAAAACCAGAGAACCCTCCAGTCACATGACCAACATCTTGATTTCTCTTCCAGGTCTGTGTTTGTCTTTATGTGTGTGTGTGTTGTGGTAATAATCGTCCATCTGTTTCTAATTTGCTGACTGAGCTGATGGGGGGGGGGGGGGGGTGAATAAACAGCTGTCAATGACGTCTCTGTGTGTGACTAAAACACACTGCTGTCTATTCACTATTCATTAGTGTGAAATATACACACACACAAAGACTGCAGTCAGCAACACACACACACACACACACACACAGTCTAAGCTCTGTTTCTGTTCAACTGCTGCTAAACATGTGATGTTTTAACTCTTCTCCTGAGGATGATCGCACAGTGCGAAATGACTATAACAACTACAATGACAACAGCAAAAATAATGATAATAGCAATAAAAATAACAACAACAGCAGTAATGATAACGCAATAACAACAACACAGACAACGACAATAACGGCATCAATAAAAACCACAGCAATGAAGACAATAATTACAACAGCGACAACAAGTTTGTCTGTGAGCAGAAACATTTGATCTGGATCTTCAGTCAGTCAGAGCACAGATAAACAGGAAGTGACCACACACACACACACACAGTCTAATGACAGGAAGTGGTTAGTCTGCAGGAAGTTGAACATTGGACCAGATCAGTAGTCATCCATCAATCAACGTCCAGGTGTCTGGTTTCACCCAGACCAGGAACTTAACAGTCTGGTCCTGGCTTCAAGACACTGAGTGAAGCCTGTACCTGAGAGTCCAGACCTCAGAACTCATCAGTTCTGACCTACAGCTGTAACATCAAAAGTAACATCAGCACCTTGTACCCTAGAAGCACTCAAGCTTCCTGACCCTGATCCAGAATAGACCAGGCCTCAAAATAAACATTAGCGCCACCATGTCAAAGTCCAGGACAGTCTAGAAGGGTCTACAGGTCAGAAGTCAGAGGTCTAGCCATGCTGTTGTTTTGGAGTAAAGTTTTGGTTCAGGTTCAGGAAAGAGGGCGGTCTTGGTTCAGATTAATGAGGACTACATTTCCACCTGTCAGCAATCCCCCTGACCCTGGTTCAGGAACAGGCCAAGATCTTTGCCAACAGACCGTGATGGATCTGGAGTTTCAGAGGAATCAACTTGTCCCTGATTGACTGAAGCTGCCTGAGACGGTCTCTCTGGTCCCGAGTCCTCAGTCTACATGCTTGTGATGTCTGACTGTTGTAAGATGTTTCCTCTGACAGCGATTAATAAACATCTATTGAATTGAATGAACCTCATGATACTGAAAAGAAGAAAGTGCCTGAGCTGATTATGTGACATCATAATGTGCATGACATCACAGGAAGCCTATGTGTGATATCACAGGCCGTTCAGACTGACCGTCACTGCAGCATCTCTAGCGTTCACACTCAAACTGGACACAGTTCCTCACCACTCAGTTTGGGGTCGGTCTTCCTGCGGGACCTGTCTCTGCCTCTCAGCCTGGAAAATGTCCTCTTTAGCAGGGGCTCGGCCATGGCCCCCCCACCCCACCCCCTCCTGTGGGGAGAACCAGGAGAACCCAGCAGGAGCCAGTGGTGAACTCCTCTCCTTCAGCCGTGACTCCTCGTCTCCTCCTGCGCTCTGAATCTGAGCTGAGAACAGGAAATGAATTCCACACATTCTTTCCCAAACTCTCCCCCTCCTCCCACTCTCCTCCTCCACAGGAAGAGAGGGAGGAGACTGAGGACTCATGGGAAATGTAGTGTGTTCCTCAGGCCCCGAAAAATTAAATGTTCTTATTATTCACAATAGTAGACTGTTCTACTGAAGTCTGACTTCCTGTCTCCACCTGTCTTTGTCACCAGGTGGAGACAAACTCCAGGTAATAGCCTGATGTAGACTCAAGCCTCAGTACATCAGTAGAACACAGTAGATCTGAATGAGATACTGAATTTATTTGAATCATAACCTTTAAATATTTCGTTTTAATATTTTATCATATTCCATTTTGTGTTCTGCTGTTGACTCTACAAGCACATTTGATCTGCACAACCCAACGCACACAGGTCCAGGTGTCAGTGACCTGATGATGTCATCATTGACACAGTTTGACCAACATGATGATTCCTGACAGAGAAGCTGAAGATCAATCTGCTCTTCATGCTGCCACCTTCAGGACAGTTGGAGGAACTTCCAGTTCAAACATCAAACTTCACACACATCAAAACACAATCAGCTCGGCAAACAAACACACAAACATCCAAAGTGCGTCCATAATCAGAGCAGGTGATCAGTGCCGATTGGTCAGATCTGACCTTTCTTTTTATTGGATGTGAAAACCAGAGGGCGGAGCCCCAGTTCAGCTGGAGACTTCAGAGACGTCAGGTGATGCTTAAACACCTGGTGACGTCTTTGCCGTGGAAACGGAGATACTTTATGACTTTTTTGAACTCATCATAATCAACCTGTTTCCACCAAACAAGAGGTGGCTTTCAGGACTCTGTAGTTCCTGCTTTATTTTGAAATATCTTTGTTTCTCGTTGAATTATTTTACTTCCTGCCACAGTGTTTTCCCTCCTGATTGTCCAACCTGCTCTAATTAGCTGCACCTGCGCTGAGTCCCGTCTTCAGTCGGTCCAGGTCCGGGTCCAGGTCCTGTGTTCCTCTGTCGGGTGAGACGTGGATCCAGGTAAACTTGTAAAACTCCACCCGGACCGGACTGAGCTTTTCCTCCGTTAGCACCAGGTAACTCAGCCGCTACTGCGCATGTCATCAATCAGGAGGCCCGAGTTCTGGTCCGACCGGAACTTCCTCTGCTAATAATAATCAACAAACGTTATTACTCTCATTAATGTGGGCGCGTCTGCGCGTGCGCACAGATTGCGGCCTTCCCTCCTCAGTGTTTCTAGTGAACTGAATTTTCTTAAATATCCAATTACATTAAAATTGTTGGTTAAAAACAAACTATAATTATGAGAGTTTTCATAAAAATATGTTCTGAAATCAGGAATGATTAATCAATAATGTTTTCAGGTCTTTTATTTCATTACCTGTTCTCGTGACCTCAGTAACTTCCTGCTCCAGCTGTTTCCTGTCCTGTAGCTCGGGGACCATCATCACTCAACTGAAGAAGAGGAGTAATGACCGACAACTGGAGGACAAGTCAGCAGATTAAAACAGAGGACACGCACGTTTGGACATCTGGAGCTGCCAGTCAAACTGGAATTCATTAACGTCCTCTGTTAATTAATTAAAGACACGTCAGCTTCAATTAGGAACAATTAAAGAGACAATATCGCTTTAATTCACCCTGATCAGCTGATGAACTGAAACAGGAACACACTGAGCAAAGGCCTGCTGCCTGTCAGACCAGACTGAGGGCCTCATCATCGGCACAAGTCTTCAGGTGACAAATGACCTGAACTCATCATCATCACTGTTGTGTATCAGTGAAGGAACTATAATTGAAACAAAAACAAAACATGCACCAATTTTATTTTTGTCCTGGATCCAATGGTTGCCTGAGCGCTGGTCCCAGTGACAGCCCTGTTCCAGTGCAGGTCCTACTCCTGGTTCTGGTCCCAGTCCTTGTGTTTGTGTTGGTACTGGTGCTGGGGCCTGAAGACTTGTCCTGTATGTGGATTCATCTATTCATCTTCTTCCTCTTATCCATTTCCGGGTCACGGGGGGTTCTGGAGCCAATCCCAGCTCACTCTGTGAGGGTGGGGTCACCCTGGACAGGTCTCCAGTCCATCACAGAGACAGACAGACCTACGGACAGTTTAGAGTCACCAATGAACCCAAACATGATGTCTTTGGAGACTCCACACAGAAAGGCTCCAGGCTGGGAAACGAACCCACCATCTTATTGTTGTAAGGTAACAGCCAAACCACTTTTCCACCGTGCTGCCCTCTGAATGTGGATCTCTTCAGTCCAAATCCAGTTTTCATCATCACCGCAGCTCTCTCTCTCTCCTCTTGGTGTCACTCTTCCCTCGCTCGCCCGTCTTTCTGCTGGGATCGAAGGAATTCCCTGAACTGGGACGACAGGAAATCCCTCAGCAACACACACACACACACACACACACACACACAGTCGCACACAGATACGCACACACTGACACACATACACACACATGGCACACTGTTTTCCTGAAGGTCGCTCTGTTTCCTCGTTTTATTTCTCTGGTTGTTTCAGCTGCTTCAGGGTCAGACAAAAGAATCACAACAACAAGACTACACACAAGGATGAAACACAACAAACTAAGGTGACAGAAAATAAGAGTATAATGAAACTAAACGACAATAAATAAAAGTAGAAGTCAGCGTGTGATCTGAGAACCTGAAAGAGGACTGATGTGGTCACTCAATCAGCTGATTTCACTGTTTAATCCCATTAAAATCCGTTGATCTCAGACATTAAAGCTGAATTTATTCTTGTTGATTTTAATTATTAATCAGATCAGTTCCAGTCCTGACCAGGGAGGACCGCAACCACAGTGGACCAGGACAAGATCCGGACCAGGGAGGACCAGGACACAGGTCCTGTTTCCTGTACAACCAGGTGAGAGGATGAAGGTCAAAGGTCAATGATGGAGAAAGATGAGGGGTGAAGGTGATGAAGAGTTAAAACACAAACAAAATCAGTAAGTGTGTAACAAACACATTGTTGCTTTGTTTAAATTCTGTTGTTGTTCAAACTGAATGAATGTTACTGAGTCAGCACTGTGTGTGTGTGTGTGTGTGTGTGTGTGTGTGTGTGTGTGTGTGTGAGACAGCTGGCCCATCTGACTTTGCTATGACATCTGGGAAACCCGCTGCTGTGCTGTCGCAAATGCCGGTTGATGTCGCTATTTAAATGCAAATGTGTGTGTGTGTGTGTGTGTATGTGAGAGAGTAAGTGAGTGTGAGACTGGGAGACACGCACACACAGAAGGAAACACTTGACACACAATAGAGAGGAAGTGTAACACAATCACTTGTCGGCCGGCGAATCAGATGAAAATGTTTAATGAGTAAATCTGATTCTTGATTGATTTTCTGCTTCTAATAATCAGCTGATAATTGATCTGATCTGAAAATAAGTTTAGCCACTTTGAGGTTAAAAATAAAAACAGACTTAAAATCTAGTTTAGCTTAACATGTGGAAAAACATTTTATAATGGTCATTGTTTCATTAATTCCATTATTGCTATTGAGATGAATTTATTTTTTTATTTTCTAGGACCAACTGATGAGGAAGAGCCCGGTCCTCCCTGAGGAAGGTTCAGCCTCAGGTGAGACACGGTCTTAATGGAGTCTCATGTTAATTTAATCTTCTGTCAATCCTCCACGGCACATTCAAAATCTCATAGACAAAACAGGTGATTTAAGGACAGAGGGAATAATAAAGAGAAAATGTGTGTTGAGATGTGAGGAGGATAATTTATCTTGTGTGTCTGTTCGTGTGCGTCCGATCGATCACAGTTCACAGTAACTGAGTTTGTCGTCATGTAAATGAGATCAGAGACGTCTGTGGCTCCGCATTTAAATACAACACAACTACATCAAACCTCCACATTTACACTTCGACACAGTTCAGTTAGTGTGAGGAAGATTTACAGAAACGGCTCGTCCTCCTCTTCTTCCTCCTTTTTCCACCTCCTCCTCCTCTTCCTCCTCCTCATTCCTTTAACAGTACCAGACCTGATTATTTCCATTTATTTTAAACAGCAGCAGGTAAATTTCCTCTAAACAACCAACATACCTGAATTGATAAACTGAAACATAAACTTGGAGTTGGAACATCAAATAAAATTTGAATGTTTGTTAGGGAAAAAAATTATAAATTTTCAGAATCAAATAAAATCGGGAGGAGAAAGAGGAGGATCACTGAGTCCATGACTGCCCCCCTCCCCCGTCTGCTCTCCCAGTCTGAGATTTGTCCCAACGAACGAAGGCAGATTTCTTCCTCTTCTTCTTTTATTTATCCATTTAAAGTGAATAATCAGTTTGAACCAGATTAAATAATAACAATAATTATTATTATTATTAATTGTTATTATTGCTGTGAAAGTGATTTTTCTTCATATAAACACTGAGAACTAGAACTCACCAAATGTTCTTCCTCTCCTGCTATTCTTCAGCCCTTATTTTTCTGTTTTGCAATTTTTCTTTTTTTCTCATTTTTGTCAGAAATTTCCTCATTTTGTCTTTTTCTTCTCCAGTTTTTTTTTTCTAGCTCTTCCTCATCTTCTCCTTTTCATCCTCTCGTTCATGTCAGTTTTTCTTCTGTCTGTTTTCTTCCTTGGTTTGAACTGATTCCTCTCCATCTCCTCCTTTTTTCCTTTCCTCCTCCTCTCTCTTTGTCTTTTTATTTCCTCCTCTGGATGTTTTTCAGTTTCGGTCCACCCCTCCGAGCCTCCGAGGCCTTCATACCCAGAAGACTGGAGCGCTGTTACTGTGAAAAGCCTGACTGTCTTCCTGTCGTCTGATGATGATGATGAGCAGAAATGTTCTCAGGTATTTCTACCTGCATGCGCGCACACACACACACACACACACATACACACATACATACATATGACCTACATCGCACTGTGCTTCAAGGAAACGGCTCTTAATGTTGCAAAACATGTTCAGATCGGGCTCAGGTCTGGACAAAGTCTGGCTCAGGATGAGGAGTACCCGGGTCTGAGATGAGGGGTGAGCCCTGATCTGGTCTCTCAGGACTCTGCTGCAGCCAGCAGGACCTGATCCAGACTCTGATCCACCACAGACCAGCTGGAATTGGTTTTGATGCTGTTGTGGATCAGAGTGTGGACCAGGTCCAGGGTCAACTCAGATGAAACCAAACCACTTCAGATTCTTCATGTTACCGTGGAGAGAAAGAACAGGACTGCACTGGGCGATCAAGTTCTCTCTTTCTCTGGTTGGCCGGTTCGAGCCCCCCGCCCCCCCTCTCCTCCCCTCCCCCCCTCTCCTCCCCTCCCCTCCTCTCTCCCTCTCTTTCTCTCTTTCTCTCTCACTCTCTCTCTCACACTCACTCTCTCACCTCTCCTCTCCCTGTATGGTCTGGCCCCGCCCCCCGCTGTGATGTCGTCAGCAGCTTGGAGGAAGACCCGTGGGGTTTTTGGGTTTTGGCGTCCAGTCCTGTGGGGCCGCAGGGCTGAGAGTTTCTCCTTCGCTCCTCATCCCTCCATCATCGGCCTGTTCTCTTTCTCCTCTCTTTGGGGAAAAGAAAAAAGACACTTTGCTCGTGCTCGATTCTCCGTTCGGACCGCCGCTCTCTTCCCCTCGTTTTCTCGTCCTCTGAGGATTTTATTTCTCTTTTCCCTTTTTTCCCTCTACCTTCCTTCGTTTCGTTCTTTTCCACTTCCTTTCTTCCTACTTCCTTGCTTCCTTTAATTTTTCCTGCCGGTTTTCCACATGCCAGCTGAGAATTTAACAAAATGTTCCTAAAAACTGAAAAATGATTTTTTTGTGCCCAGAGTAAAAAAAAATCTGAGACAAAGTTAAGCAGAAAAATAAAACTCCTTCACTTCTCCTTCCTGTGTCTTCTTCCTTCCTCCCTCCTTGTCTCCTTTCCAGCTCCTGCTCTTTGACTTCCTCTTTTCTGTCTTCCGGAACAACTCAGATTTTTTTCCTGCTGGACTTTTCTTCTTTTCCTTCTCCTGTTTTTCCTGGAGCTGTTTTGTCTGTGTGGTTGGTGGCGGCGGCGGCGGCAGTTGCAGAGTTGGGGCCCTGGTGATGTTCGGGATCCAGGACAACCTGCCCCGCGGGGCCACAGCCAGCATGAAGGAGGAGCCGCTGGCTGTTCGCTCCTGGATGCACTCGGCCGGTGTGGTGGACGCCAACACTGCCGCTCAGAGGTAAACTTACCACCACCACAGAAGGATTCTGGGACCTGCAGTCCCAGTGGACAAACTGTCGTTCAGCTGGAGCATCAGTCAGGTTCATTTAAACTTAAGGAACAAATTTGATTAAATTCAGCCAAGGTCAGAAATCAAAAATGTTTCTGAGACTGAAATAAAAGAGAGTTTTCACTAAAACTTAAGAAAAAGAATAGGAAGTTTAAACCAATTTTATTCTATCTGAATTCAGGTAGTTTCACTTTATTCACTTAAATTTATTGTTTTTATTCTTTTATTTTATTCTTGTACGTAGTTCTTTTATTTAAATTTTTTTTATTTTTCTCTAATCCCTGACTTCACATCCTCATGAAATTTAAAACCTTTAAAATAAAAGTTCTTTTTCACAAAATCAATCATTTTTATCCCAACAACAGACACATTTCTTTAGTTTCAGCCAAAACAATTGTCACAATTAATAAAGTAAGATACAAAATAATCGGTTATGATATTTAATTTAAAAACACACCAGAACACTCGGTTTATTTTACATCATCTGTAAAATGATGAAACTGTCGAAGTTTCAGTTTGAGGATGAAGCTCCAGTTTCACTTAATTTCCTTTATATTTGATATTTGAACTGCGGCGGCTCCGAGTGTGATTGTGAGTGAGAGTGTGTGTTTGTGAGGTTAAACCTCGGCACTCGTCCACTTCACCTCCTCTTTTATTTAACTATATTAACTGTACACTGTGATAGAGTTTATCAATATTATTTTTTATAGTTTAATGATAATGAACTATAATTAACATTTTTTATTTTAATAAGTATTATAATTACACTTTGTTATAGTTTATAATTGCATTTAATAATATTAACCACAATAATAAAAAATTATTAATAATAATTTTGTTGGTTCAATGAAAAAATGTTTTTCAGTCTTTCTCAATTTTTCATTCGTTTTTTTTATTCAGCCCAGTTTACTTCTCTCTATTTCTATGAAACAAGTAAATAACATTAATAAAAAAAAGTAGAATTGGTTATAACATATTTATTATTGCTATTAGTTATACAATCTTTATTATTGATATTGATACAAGTTTCTTATTATTGATATTAATTGTAATGTCCTTATTATTGACATGAAACAGCATATATTATTATTAATGCTTATTTTTAATATTAATGCACTCTGATTTGTGGCTGTGTGACATTTCCTCAGTTTCATTGAATTTATTTTCAACCATTTGTCGTTGTCTTTTTTCCAACAAACATCACTGGTTCAGATTCAGATAACACCTTATAGGTCCACGTTCAGGTCCAGGTCCAGCTCTCAGTTCAACTCTGGGATCAAAGAGAGGAGACCGGAGGCTCAGGGTCCACCTGGCCAGACAGATTTAGACCAGATATATAAAACACACAAACAGCTGAAAGCGTTTTTCAGTTCCAGCCTTTAAATTATGACGATGATGACTTTTTAACACTCTGAAGCTTCATACTGACATTTATTAAATTCATCAGTTGTAGAATTTAAATTTGTGTCTTTTGTCAAACATGAAATTAAATAAAGTGCAATTTACATCATGACATCATCAATATCAATGATGTAATTGATATTGATGATGTCATTGTCATTTACGCTTACGGCCATTCCACCCTGAACACGCCCGATCTCGTCATTTATGTCATTTAGGCTGATGTAGTTTAAATCTTTACTTTTTGCCCATGTTGAATTTCTCCCTCGACACAGTTGGATTGTAGCAGGTGATGTCATCAGGTCCTTAATGCCATAAACATGATCGCTGTGAGTGTTGGGTTTGTCTCCTCCCGTCTGAGCAGCTTTCTCTCTCTCTCTCTCTCAGTGGGGTGGGGTTAGCTCGTGCTCACTTTGAGAAGCAACCTCCATCCAACCTGCGGAAGTCCAACTTCTTCCACTTCGTGTTGGCGCTATACGACCGCCAGGGTCAGCCAGTTGAGATCGAACGCACAGCCTACGTCGACTTTGTGGAGAAAGAAAAGGTGAACCTAACACACCCTCAATCACCGCCACAATGTCCCCAAAGCTGAAACCAAACACACCTGCATTTAGGGGATTGAGCAAGTAAAGGCGCTTGTTCTCCACACACTAAAGCTTAGATAGGTACAGACAACGTCCCAGACTGGTGTGCCAAAACAAACGCAACCATAGAAGACCACTGTTTCTGCTGCGGTTGGGTTGATTTGTGTGTTTTTATGTCCAGGAGCCAACCGGAGAGAAAACCAACAACGGGATTCACTACAAACTGCAGCTGCTCTACAGCAACGGTGGGTGCACTCATTTTACTGCACAGGACGACCCAGAGGAAGGAGTCAAGGAGCGCACCTGAGACGAGCTGTCAATAAAGGCTGTGTTTGTGTGTGTGTGTGTGTGTAGGAGTGAGGACGGAGCAGGATTTGTTCGTCCGTCTGATCGACTCGATGACCAAACAGGTAAGAAACTGATTATTGATTATAGTATGGATCCTCATAAATTAATTCATATCATAACCCATCAATCAATCAGTCAATAATTTAATAACCAGATACAGCGATTTAAAAATAAGAGCGTCTCTCTCACGTCTGTTTTTACGACTTGACGGACTTCTCCTCTTCCTCACATTGATCGTCCCTCACACTCATTTACTCCGGACAGTCAACAGAAACGTCTGTTCAAAGAGGTCAAAGGTTAAAGGTCTGCTGAAGGCTCGTCACCTATAATGCACCCACCCATTCAGCTGTTAGTGGTTAGCTGTTCAGGTGAGATCTGACTGTCCACACATGCTGCTCTGTAGATCAGCTAGTTGGAAAGCTGCATCTGTCAGTGTACAGCTGACCTCAGCGCCATGTTGGTTTGACCTGTTTGATGAGACCGTGAGAAGTGAACATGGCGTTGGGTGTCACCGTTAACCTGGGCACACACTGAGCCGGTCCAGGACTTTGGGTGTCGCAATATACCATCTTTGTGATAATTGCAATTAAATCATAATTAAAATATGAAAATGAATATTGTGTAAATAATCCTCCCACAATATTATTGAATTTAACAAGAACAAGGGGATGTTTTAGTGAACGGGCTTTCTAGTGTGTTGCTCTTTCATTTTCTTCCTCTCTAGCACACACACACACACACACACACACACACACACACACACACACACACACACACACACACACAGACCATTGCTTGTGACTGTCAAGTCGCGCACTTCGCAGTTCAAAGTTGCCCTGGGGGAGATTCTTTATCCCCCTGACAGAAAAGCGAATTCTGCTGTGTGGGAGTTTTTTGGTCCACGACAGACCGAGTCCTTGTTCAGGTGCTCCGTGTGCAGGAAATCTGTGATTATAACAAATCTTATTGTTCAGCTTTGATTTCAGCAAAGTAATCAATACGCCATCGTAGAGAGATGGTAATGGAATAGAACAAACAAGAACAATGTACTCTTGTGTATAGTAATAATATAATCATATTAATACAATATACAACATACAATTTTTATTTTTTAATTATTATCATAACATTTTAAACCCTATGATAAAATTAGTTGAGTAAATAAAAGCCCCAAACCATGATTAGAGGAATTACTGTCCTTAATACTTTACACTTTTAAAACATGCAGAGATGGAAAAACAAGTACAAGTAATCTCTGAAAATAGTCCCTGTGTCTGATGGATGTTTTGATAAATCTTTAAGTGATAAAATTGTTGAGATATTTTTGGCCATGATAATCGTACAGTGAAAATGGCAGGACTCTAAGCTCAGTCTGTCCCCAGCAGCAACAGTTGAAACCTTTTAATATAACGAGTCATTTAATTATTGGGGTTTCAACTAGCGTCAGCAGCGTTCGCCCTGTGTGATCCAGACTCTGTTAGAAAGGCTTTTCATTGGTTCCAGCTGTTTCCTGTGAGGATCTGAAACGTTCAGGGGTTCGAGTGTTGGTCTCTGTATTCTCCAGGTTAACGGGTCGCCACTCATTATCACTCATTCATCATAATGGAGATTCTTTAATGTTTCTACTACAGAAATAAGGCGTAAACGGGTCCATAACCAGCTGGTCCAGGAGCAAGAAGCTGGATCTGATGTGGTCCAAAGGTGTTTTCTGCTGCACCACGCTCAGTGTCTGTGCTGTTTTGTGTATGTTTGGTTTTCAGGCAATCGTGTATGAAGGTCAGGACAAGAATCCAGAGATGTGCCGAGTTCTTCTGACACATGAGATCATGTGCAGGTGAGAAACTGGACCTGGACTAAAGAGAGTCCCTGGTCCACCACTATAAACAGTCAGACCTGGTATGTGTCGTTCCCTGATGGACTGTGGAGGGTCAGGGTCAGGTCTGGACTACCTCCTGGACTGCTCCTCACTGAGAATATAACCAAACAAACTTCTTATTGTGTTTGTCAGTCGCTGCTGTGATAAGAAGAGCTGTGGAAACAGGAACGAGACACCGTCAGACCCTGTCATCATCGACAGGTAACACACACAGACACACAAACACACACAGGCAGGAGAAATATGTTGCTATTAAAATAATGTGTGTGTGAGAGAGCGTGAAAAACATTCAGGAGAGATCAACACACACTGCATGATAATACAGTGTGTGTGTATGTTTGTGTGTGTGTGTGTGTGTGTGTGTTAGGCTGACATGAAGTCAGCGTGTTATTATAATTCAGACCTGATGTGTAAATCTGTGTTTATAATTCAAACATGTCAGAGCAGTGATGTTGTGGTCACTGATGGAGTGAGTTTGTTACATTTGTTCTTTAGTATCGAAAGAGACACGTTCGACTGTACAATTCCCCCCCTCTTCCTCTTCCTCCTCTTCCTCAACCTCTTCCTCATCTTCTTCCTCCTCCTCCCCCCACCCCATTCTCCCCCAGAGTATTAATGTATTAATCCCCCTTCCCCCACCTGTGAGTCTGTGATTTGGGGGGGGGGGGTGTAAGTGGCTGCAGCTTTTGGAGAATTGTTGAAATTAAAGCAGCTTTTTTCTCCCCCTGCTGCTGAAAAGCATGAGTGGAAGGTCTCCTGTGTTTTGTGGTGTCCAGTGAACAGGACACATGTTGGTTTGAGCTGCTGAGAAAAAAATCATGTGATCTGAATCCAGTAATTTCAATGTCACTGTCCCCATGAATCTTCCCGTCTCCATGGTAACATCTGAATCCTAAATCTGTTTGCTGAGACGTTCAACCTCAGACTCAATAGATTCTCCAGCTGCTCTTCATCACTTCACATGGACTTCCTTGTTTGCTCAGATAACCAGTAGGAGTATTTCCATGACCTCTAGAAATAACCCTAAATATCATAATAAAACTAGTAATGACAACACTGAAAAAAACCCCAAAACATTTTAAATATCACAAAAAAGGTTTTACATTTTCATGAAGTGGTTTTTCAGGCTGCAAAAGTTTAATTAAAACACTTTTTGGGCATTTACACCTTGCCGGCACAACGTGGGGGGTCACATGACCAGTTCATTGCAAATCAGTGCCCCAAAAAACGGAAACGCAAAATGCTTTAATCCATCTTCCACACATTGGAGTCTCATGGGACAAGATTTTACTAGAATTATGGGATGTTGCAAAGCAGCCTTCAGTGTAAAGACCTGCAAGTTGCGACTACATTTTGTCAAAATTTTAGAAAAATCACTTTTATTTTGCAAAAAACTGTGATGGAAATGCAACTTCTGACAAGTTTCATCACTGCTGATGAGTGCTGAGTCCGTCTCCTAGCAACAGAACCAAACAACCATCTTTTTCAATAAATGATTTTAGTGCTTGAGCTGCAGACAATAAGTCATGTGACCCAACACCATGATAAGTTACTGGGTAACATGATGACAGACGCACTTTATCATTTAATTTGGAATACTATTATTTTTTGCTATTAAATGTCCAATTTGTCTGAGGTGCTGCAGATTTGAGACGTCGGGAGGACGTCTCTTCAGATGTGACTGTTGAGGACTTGGGGACATTGACAATGCGACCAGCCGTTTGTCTGCAGACAGTGTTGGTCTCTGATCTCACACCGAGGACCTGGTCCAGGTTCTGATATGGGCCTTTCTGCAGTAAGAGTAAGGAGAGACCTGAGCCCTGGCCCCAGGCTGAGTGTTGGTCCCTGGGGGCCCCCCCAGAGTCTTGCCCCACAGGTTGAACCTCCTGGTGTGGTGTGAAGAGGCAGTGGTGAGGAATGTTGGAGCGAGGATCTTCGGGCGGTTTAACGGTTTAAAGTTGGCGGCGCCCTCACAGGCTCGTCTCAGAGATGGATTTGTCTCTTCGTCTCTTGTAGTTGATGACGATGATGGCGATGGGACCAGCTCTCATCTTTCCACACACTCGCTTTGAATATCAGATGTGAGAATTTTTTTTTTTTTTTTTTTTTTTTGGCGGGGGGTGGGGGAGTACAATCACCTGCCTGTGAGGGTCTCTGGTGTGTGCAGCGTGGGATTATGGGAGGACGCCGTGCTGTCAATCATGCGACGGCGTAGGTGTGATTCCCTCTCATGCTCCAGGTCGGTTCTGGATGAATCTCATTACTGGCCGAGCTTCAGGGTGACTGACAGCAGAATAATGTCGGGGGCCCCCGGGGGCCCCCAGGCGGCTCCATGTTAAATGTATGAACGGAGTTGACGCACAGATGAGGGGGAATATTTCTTCTTCCTGGGAAACGTGACTGAGTGAGAAGATGTCACGTGATTGCGATGTCATATCATCCTCATTAGGCGTTATTACATCTGAAACGCAGCTCAGAATATTCTGATAATCACTGTGACAGCAGAGCTGCAAATAAATCATTTCCCTCTTTAAATTGTGAATTGATTGTAATTCTCCGCTATTGGCAATATTTACCAATGATCACATACACACAGTCTCTCTGACTCACGCACACTTGACTGTCAAGTGTGTCTATGTGTGTGTTTTCTGACCTGTTAACAGCGCAGTCATCATGGCGACCACATCTCTGTCAGTTAGCGGTTCACCTTCCTCTGATGATGTCATTGACTTTACGTTTCTGAGAGATGGTTTTTCTGTTGATCAACATGTTGATTGATCTGTGATCGGTGATTGACAGGTGATCTGTGTGTGTGTGTGAGAGAGAGAGAGAGAGAGAGAAGAGAGAGAGAGAGAGAGAGAGAGAGAGAGAGAGAGAGAGAGAGAGAGAGAGAGAAATGATGGACTTATTTTCATTATCTAATTTAATTATCTTGTCTTTTACATCACATTCTATAAAACTGGGTGTCTCTTAGTATGTTTCAGTGTGTGTGGTTGTGTTTGTTACTGTGTGTGTTGTGTCAGTGTGCATCACTGAGTGTTTGTCTGTGTTAGTGTGTGGATGAGTCAGTGTGTTGGTATGTTTTTGTGTGTGTCAGTGATTGACAGCTGACATTAAGTTGTTGAGCAGTAAAATGTCAGAGTCTGAATATTCCTGTTGGTGTGTTTGACCCTGTCTGGCTGCCGTAGGAGCAGGAATGTGAATGTTGAATTTTCCCTCCACTGCAGGTTTCTTCTGGCTCAACACCAAAATCCCAGACTGTGTTGATCTTTGACTTCAGCAGACTGAAGTCATGGGATCTTAGATCTGGTTTTTGTGTGTTTTTGTGTAATTGGATCCTGGGGGGGGGGGGGCAGTAACAAACCAACACATCACAATCTGAGAGAAGAACTTTCACTCAAACAATCTAATGGACTTTAGCTTAATCCAGATCTGAAACCAGCTGTGTCACATCTGGATGCTATTTTATCTCATTGACCTGATGGTGTGTGTGTGTGTGTGTTGATGATAACAGCTGGTCCTCTGTTCCCTCAGCTTGTGATGCCACCTGACAGACACTGCTTTCATAGTGGAAGACAAAATGTGTGATTTTTGCATACTGAAAAGTGTGTGTGTGTGTGTGGTGTGTGTGTCTGTCTGTCTGTGTGTCATAATAGCTGTTAATTAGCTCCATGTTCAAACCAGGCGCGGATGTTAATTAGCAAAAAACCTGTCCAGCATTTGGCGTTAAATGACAGGCCCAAACACAACGGAACACCACCACACAACCACACACACTCACACACACACGCACAGCTCCTCTGGTCTCCAATTACAGTGAGGTCAGAGGTCAACACAAACGGATTCATCACACTAATGGTCTGG